>JBBBDQ010002378.1:895000-955000 GCA_037127315.1 Ascarosepion bandense
AAGAAAACGTTAAGATGTCAAAGAATGGGAGAAATGAAAAAGAAAGAGTTTAATAGACGCAGGAAAAGAAAAAGACAAAGGTGAAATTAGAAACAAAAGACAGAGAAAATGTAAAAGAAAGAGAGTGAGAAATAAGAACAAAAAGGAAAGAGAAAGAAAAGAAAGGAAAAAGAAAAGAAAGTAGGAAAAAAGAAAGAAAAAAGTGACAAAAGAGAAACAAAAAAATTTAATAACGAAACAAACAAAAGACGTCATTTTTCGAAGTAGTTCGATCTGTCCCTCACTTGCAACAAAATCTTCACTATCTACAATCGATCTGTACAATTATCACTCTCCATACAAATGACCACAGCCTGTCTATTGAGGCTCTAGAACAAGCTCCATTAGAACATCATCTTTTTTTATCTTAATGTTTCAACGACTTCTTTTTTGCTAAGTGTCCACCATATTGAAAAGAAGTTCCCGCGCGTAGTCAGAAGATTCCATCTTCTGATTTTGCCGCATTTCAAAAGACGAGATAAGTATTTTATGCGAACGAAGCGGGGACTCAAATGGCTGTCATTTGCAAGATTTTCTATTGAATACAGGAATTGGGTGATGACTAAAGCTCTTTATAAATGAAGAAGCGAAACACTTTAAGAAAAGAAACGAGAGACGCCATTGGTTCGTATTTCTTTTCGTTGGAGTTGCCCACATTTTTTCTTTTCTCTCTTTTTCTTTCTGGTTTATCACTTTTTTCTTTTTTTTTCTTTCTTCATATTTCATATACTTTTATCTTTGTTTTTTAGTGACTCTTTTTTCTTCTTTTTTAGTTAATCATTTTCTCTTTCTTTTTTCTTTCTTCTTTTTATTTTTATTTCTTTTCAAAATGTTCTTGATACAATTATCATTTTCGTTCGTTTTTAGGTCCTCGGTATGACTGTAAACTGCATCCGGCAACAATATTGGGAGGTTATGAGAAACATGGAACCATCTGTGAATTGATGTTGTTCCTAGGTCTACTCTGACCTGGGGTAGTAGCAACTGTTAGTGTCTCAGCTATGGTCAAATAGTTTATCCCCAAACTGAGGTCCAAACACTATGAAAGTATAAAAATGCACTGAGCAATGATGAGGTCTTGGAAATGATGGAAACAAAAAGGAAATTAATACTGAGCATCATGAAGAGACAGCTGAAGTTCCTGGGACACACAATGAGGAAGGAGGGCTTGGAGAACCTGATACTAACAGGCCATATAGAGGGACAAAGAGACAGGGGAAAGCAACTGATAACACATTTGAAGGACCTAATCAGGTGGATGACTGAACGAGGATTGCATGGTGTAACAGGAGAAGGCGTGCTCAGAGCCACCAGGGATAGGGAAAAGTGGAAGGCCATGATCGCCTACGTCCTGAAGGGACAAGGCACATAGAAGAAAAAGAATACATAAAAATAGACTTTTATAGTAAAAATTCCAATAATGCACATTTGAAGAAAAATATATTACCAGTCTGTGGTATTAAAGGAAAAAAGTGGGAGAGTCATCTCTTTCACTTCTTCTTTGTCTTTTTCTTCTTTTCGAACAACCCACGTATGGTCCGCAAGAAAAAAATGCGCTCTGCCGTTCTCAAAAAACGGCTTCCTTTGTACAGTCGAGGACCGACCATCGTCGTCCTGCGGCCATTGGCCGAGATATAACTCACTTCACCCCTCCAGTATTCCTGTGCATTTGGAACCCTGGCGCAATTTGCAGCGAAATTCATAATCTTGTCAAATAGCTGAATACTTGATGTTTCGCCAGGACTACAAAGGGTGTTTTTATTGTGACACCAACACTAGATGGGTTGCCTCCAGGCTCCATCCTGTTATTTAGCCCATAACCGGAGGAAAGTGACGGATTAATACCTTTCCCAAGGGTACCAGTGATGAAGTGAATGCAGGGTACTCAACTGGAATTCGAACTCGGCTCACCGATTTCTCTTTCCAAGCCGATATCCACTGCACCGCAACGCACATCCGTCAGTGAACGCTTACAGCGCCTGTACTTCCCAAGTGGTCACCCATCTAAGTACTGACCAGGTTCAACGTTGCTTAACTTCGGTGATCGAACGAGAACTGGTGTATTCAACGTGATATGCCGTGGACCGACCATAATTTGCATGCGATTGACGAGACAATGAGATTTTGCGTTACCTCTCCGAGACCGCCTGGCATAAAACATGGGCGCCGCCATTTTGGTTCTTTTTACCACGGAGCAGCTGGATTTTACACGATACACAGACTCGTTGGCGTTTCCGAGGTAAGCCGTTTTCACAATTTTCCCCATACTACGAACATATTCTAAAACTCTAAATAAATGGAAGTTGATATGCAATAAAACAAAACAATGAAACAAACTTTCCTTTTTAACTAGAATTTCATATTTTGTTCGTCACTCCTTATTATCCGTCCATTTTTATTTCTCTCTTACCTCCAGTTATGGGTTAAATAATAGGATAGATTGGCTGGCAACCAGTCTGCTGCTGAAAGCAATGGCAACTTACTGCGGGAAAATCTTCTGCTCACTCAGTCATGTTTCTTTCGAGACATGATCGCCCAAGTGTGTATCACGTATGGCACTTAACTGACTGACTGTATGTAATAGAAATATAATTAAAACTTCTACTGGGCATAAAGTGGGGGATCAGTCTTATATTGTTATGAAGTAATAAACTGATCCCCCACTAATTACTACATAATAATATAATACAGCTCTTCCCTTTCTAGCTATGAGTCAAATAACAGGACAGATTGGGTTCTATAGCCTTGGTCGGCAACTAGTCTACCGCAGAAAGCAATGGCAACCTACTGCAGGATAATCTTCTGCCCACTCAGTCATGTCTCTTTCGAGACATGATCGCCCAAAGCGTGTATCACGTATTGCACTTAACTGACTGACTTTTCTAATATTTCTTTCTTTCTGTTTAGCTTTTGCTTTCTTTTCTGTTGCTTTTTCATCTTTTTTTTTATTACTTCTACTTTTTCTTTCCATCTGACCTTCTTTCTTTCTTTCTTTATTTATTTCCATCTGTTTCTTCTTTCTTTCTTTCTTTATTTCCATCAGTTTCTTCTTTCTTTCTTTCTTTATTTCCATCTGTTTCTTCTTTCTTTCTTTCTTTATTTCCATCAGTTTCTTCTTTCTTTCTTTCTTTCCATCTGTTTCTTCTTTCTTTCTTTCTTTCCATCTGTTTCTTCTTTCTTTCTTTCTTTCCATCTGTTTCTTCTTTCTTTCTTTCTTTCTATCTAACCTTCTTTCTTTCTTTCTTTCTTTCTTTCTTTATTTCCATCTGACCTTCTTTCTTTCTTTCTTTCCATCTGTTTCTTCTTTCTTTCTTTCTTTCTTTCATTTAAATATCCCCGTTAACATTTTTAAGTTTTTCTGTCTTTCTTCTGAATATTCTGGTTTAAGTCAGTTAAATGCCATACGTGATACACGCTTGGGCCATCATGTCTCGAAAGAGGCATAACTGACTGGGCAGAAGATTATCCTGCACTAGGTTGCCATTGCTTTCTGCGGTAGACTGGTTGCCAACCAAGGCTATAGAACCCAATCTGTTCTGTTATTTGACTCATAGGTAGAAGGGGAAGAGCTGTATTATATTATTATGTAGTAATTAGTGGGGGATCAGTTTATTACTTCATAAAAATATAAGACTGATCCCCCACTTTATACCCAGTAGAAGTTTTAATTATATTTCTATTACATTCAGTCAGTCAGTTAAGCACCATACGTGATACACGCTTGGGCGATCATGTCTCGAAAGAGATATATCTGACTGGGCAGAAGATTATCCCGCAGTAGGTTGCCATTGCGTTCTACGGTAGACTGGTTGCCGACCAAGGCTATAGAACCCAATCTGTCCTGTTATTTAACCCATAACTGGAAGGAATAGGCGGATTAATACCTTTCCCAATGGTATTTGCGCGTAAGTGAATGCAATGAATTCAACTGGAATTCGAACTCTGCTCTCCGATTTCTCGTTCCGAGCCGATATCCAATGCACCACAACGCACATCCCGTTCTGGTTTATGCCGCTTAAAACCTTACTTTCTTTTAAATATTCTCGTGTTTTTGGCTTACAGTCTTTCTTTTTCTCTTTCTCTCTTTTTCTGTTTCTTTCTCTCTTTTTCTGTTCTTTCTCTCTTCTTCTGTCTTTCTCTCTTCTTCTGTCTTTCTCTCTTCTTCTGTCTTTCTCTCTTTCTTATGGATATACTCTTTTTGCCACCTACAGTTTTCTTTATTCCTCGTTTTTCTACTTACATTCTTTCATTCTTTTGAATATTTCTGTTTTAAGGATTTTCTTTCTTTCGGCGATTCATTCTTTTAAACATCCCCTTTTTTGCTACGTACAGTCATCTTTCTTTTTTCTTTCTTTCTTTTCGTAATTCATTTTTTTAAACATCCCTTTTTTTCTACGTACAGTCACCTTACATTCATTCATTCTTTCTTTCTTTCTTCTTTCTGTGATTCATTCTTTTAAACATTCTCTTTATTGCTAATTACAGTCACCTTTCTTTTTTTTTCTTTCTTTTATATATTCCTCTTTTCCACCTTTAATGTCTTTGATTTTTCTTTCTTTCTTTTAAATATTCCAGCTATTCTCGCTTACAATCTTTTTTTCTTTGTTTTTTTTAATTTTTGCTGCTTACGTTCTGTCTTTCTGTTACATTTTCCTCGTATTTTGTCTTTTTTCTCTTGTATTTATTCTTATTTTTACTTCTTTCATTTTTTTCTTTCATTCCTTGAATTCTCTTTCAGCCCCTCACATGTTTTTATTTCATTCTTTTAAAAACCTTCATTTTTTTCTATCAGTCTTTCAAATTTCTTTCTTTCCCCCATTGTTTGTTTGTTTCTTTCTTTAATTTAATTTCCTTTTTTTCTTTCATTTCTTAAATTCTCTCTTTCAGTCTCTCATCTTACATGTTTTTATTTCCTTCTTTTAAAAACCTTCATTTGTTCTATCAGTCTTTCACTTTTCTTTCTTTTCCCCTTTCTTTCTTTCTTTCTTTCTTTAATTTAAATTTCCTTTTTTCTTTCATTCAGTATAGAATTCTTTTATTTCTTTCAAAACCTTCATCCTTTCAGTTTTACTCGTAATTTTTTTCTATCCTTCTTTTTTTTCCTATATTCTGCCTTCATTAAAAAAATGAAAAGAACTTACCTTTTTTTAAATCTTGACCACCTCTTCTTTCTAACATCTTTCTCCCGTCTTTCTTGAAACATCTTTCTTTCATTTCCGTGGTCTTCCGGTCTATGTTTTATTTCTCATTAATATGACAATTTCCGTCTTTCAATCCTGTCTTTCCTTCCACTTGTCATATTCTTTTCTTTTGTTCTCTTACTTAATCTCATTCCAACTGACTTATTTATATACTCATTTATATACTCATCGTATTGTTAACATAAATCACTGCTACTTTTATCGTGTATCAATGAAAGAAGGCTTACACGCATAGATTTCTTTTAATTTTATGTCTAATCGATCGTTTTTCCTACTGATATTAACTAAGCTTAGCTTAGTCTGACACAAGGACACAGTAATTAGATACAAGCCAAGAGTATGTTAAACTAACTTCCTAGCTTTCGTACCTTTAAATGTTTCTGGCTTTCTCCTTTTTTTTATTCCTCCTTTTCAAATTTACATGTTTTTATTTTTTGTCTTTCATTTGTTCTTTTCAAATTTCGCTCATGTCTTTTATTTATGTCTATAGGATACAAATCCTGTATCATCCATCAACTAACTAAAACACACAAAATAAATTGCACACCCGCAAATTCGGATTCAAACGACTAAAAGCATTTGGAGAAAAAAAAAAAGTAAAATTGCACACCCACAAAAAGGGATTTTAACGACTTTGGGAAAAACCCAACTAAGAAAAATTCACAAGTCAGTGCGAAAAGCAAATTCTGAATCCTGATTGGATTAAAAACAGCAAATTCATATATGACATATTTTCACGCCTAGATGTGAAAAGCTTTGCTGGAGTCGGCATCATGAGAAGTTTAACTATTTAAACAACGACGCTAACCTGTTAAAATCACACAGATGGGTGCAGTTAGCTGAGAAGCTCATGGCAATGTAACGAAAGACAATTCAAGAAGCCGACCTCGACGCAGAGCACATCCTTAGTTCAATTCAACCTTTTCTTCCAACGTCTTTTTCTTCATTTTCACACCACGTCGCTAACGAGAACAACAACAACATTAACGCGTTAAGTACTACTTCTTTATTTGTTTTGCTTCAAGTGTCTTCACGTTAGGGCTAGCGAAACTGGAAATCCACAAATATATGTATATATATATAGAATAATTTTTAGTTTGGTCAATGAAAATATTCCAAAACTCTTTATCAATTTAGTTCCAGGAGGTCCTCTTTTGGGTTTTTGTTGGTCGGTAACTTTTCATAGAGATTCTTTCGGCTTGGATATAATAATCCAAGAATCAAAAGCCAGAGTTCATAATACCAGAAATTCCCTTTTTACAACTTCCAACTCTCTTCAAAAACGTACTTTTATAAAGGTTAGTACTTAATTAGCATATTTCTCGAATCATCTTAATTTTTCTCGAATATACTGGAATGATCTGGAATCTTCCAAACGTTCAATTTCTAATTTCTCTATTTTACTACGACTTCATGCATGAAAACTTTGTATTAAACAAGCAGGACTCAGTAAAATCCCCTATTATACATTTTAAACTTTTTGTAGATTATATTAATATTTTTTTATATAGAAATGCATCCTCATAACAATATGTATATTGTACATTTGGGCAACAATCTCTCTTTTATACAAGTTTCATTGAAAATTACAGGCAAGGTTTTATCATTAAGATTTTATATAATTTTTCATGTGATATTCTCTTTGATAATAAATACATAATAGCATCATCCACATGCGAAAGAAGATTAAATATAATGGAGGCATTACTAAGGAAAAAGAGAAATCCTATACTTAATGACATCAGTTATGAACGCGGTAACAATCTGCTGACCGTGTTCGGAACTTAACATACACAAGACTCTATATGCATAAACTCTCCACATATTTATTTATAAGTAAAACAAAATTAATTCTTAATAATGGCTAAAAGTATAGCCGAAAGCGCTCCAAAGTACAAAAGCTTTGGACAAGTCTTATATAATTTGAGTTCCGAAAAGAAAAAATACGGAAACATGAAAAATTATAGAAAAACTTAATGATAATATCTTGTCTGTCATTTTCAATAACACGTCATATATATATATATATATATATATATATATATATAAGTCTGCTTACTTCCACCGAACGCCCATAGCCCAGGGGTAGAGTCGCCGACTGACGCCGTTTCGGTCGGGTTTCAATCCTGGGTTAAAAAGCAATCGGAGTCTAAGCGTACTGATGAGCTGTGATACAGCGAAACAGATCTGTCTGCGGATTACAATATATATAGATATATTTGTGTGTGTCATTGTAATATTTTTAATTATATATAGTTATAACAAAAATATTTTACATCGCTACACAAAAGCTATCATGTTTCAGTACTATTAATTGTACTTCGTCAGACGATGGATGGTCACTGGTGATAGGAATGACTTTTATCGAAATTTAAAAAACAATTCATTTTCAGTTAAGTGGGGAATAAGGACTGAATCAAGAATGTTCTTGTGGGTAAGTCACGATTATAATTACTGATAATAAAAATGTTACGATTCGGGCAGGTAGAACTCGTCAACCTGGAAACCTAGATGAAGAAAAAATTTCTCATTTCAAGCCTACGCTGCCTTGCCATCATATCCAAACATAGAAAAGGTTTCAGGAGTAAGCCTCGAGGTAAAATCCGGAGTCAGTCCCAAAGACAGTCCGCTGTTGTATTCAACTAGTTCTGGCAGCTCCTGCCACGTCAGTCAGTTTATGTGCCATACGTGATACACGCTTGGGCGATCATATCTCGAAAGAGACATGACTGACTGGGCAGAACATTATCCCGCAGTAGGTTGCCATTGCTTTCTGCGGTAGACTGGTTGCCGACCAAGGCTATAGAACCCAATCTGTCCTGTTATTTAACCTATAACTGGAAGGAAGAGACGGATTAATACCTTTCCCAAGGGTATTTGCGCGTAAGTGAATACAATGGATTCAGCTGGAATTTGAACTCGGCTCCCCGGTTTCTCCTTCCGAGCCGATATCCACTGTACCACAACGCACAAATTGTAATGATCCTGTCGTTTATTTATTTGTGTGTGTGTGTAAACAGTGACGTGGAGAGGAGGGATGTACTACATGTGCAACAGTCTGTCCTCCATATCACATTGCCCAGGCTTGCATCCAACCATACTGCACCTTGGAAAGGATACTCCAGCTTCGCCCTTGTCGTTGAGACAACACGGGGAAGGACAGTTACAGTTCTAAGCTACCGCTCGATTAGCGTAGAGCACACCGCCAAGGGTCGTTCTCGTCGGTGGGAGGGATGCTCTAATCTCACTGGACAGCTACCGCCCGCCTCGAGCTGGGCAGTAAGATGTTCCGCCACGGTCTGCCTTTTTCATTAGGAGCATGGAGATTCTATGCTAACCAGTCTATCTGAAGGCCTCCAGGATATCAGTAACTCCAGGGAAACTGCAGTTATCAATGACGAGCTGAAGAGGCTTCATATGAACATTGCTACGCTGCAAGAAACACGTCTGGCAGACCCTTGATCACTGAAGGTGAGAGACTACACGTTCTTCTGGCTAAACAAGAGCTCAAACTACCCTCACTAACACGGTGTGGGCTTCGCAGTTAGGAACAGCCTCCTGAATAGGGTTGAACCAGGTAGTGACGGTTCTGAGCGACTTCACTCTCCGCCTCAACACCACAGCAGGTCCCGTTACCCCTCGTCAGCCTGTATGCTCCGAAACTCTCTGCCACACCAGACTCCAAGAAAAAGATCTACGACAAAATTGCAGCCATCAGCAGCAGCATCCCAAGCAAGGAAGAACTTGTTCACCTGGGCGACTTTAATGCCGAGTGGGTGCAGATCGTGACTCGTGGCCCGCTTGCCTTGGACAGTTTGGTGTCAGGAAGATGAACAATAATAGCCAGAGACTACTCGTGCTATGCACATGCCACAACTTGTGCATAACCAGCTTCTTCTTCAAGACCAATCTCCAGCACAAGGTTTCTTGGCGATACCCAAGATCAGGGCACTGGCACCAGCTGGATTTAATCCTTGTCAAACGAACGGCCATTAAGAACGTTCTTCACACACGCTCTTATCATAGCGCGAATACAGACAATTCCCTAGTATGCTGCAAGATCAAGTTCCAGCCTAAGAGGTTAAATCAGGTCAAGAAGCAAGGGAATCTTCGCATTAATATCAACAAGATGCAGCAACTAAACCTTATCGAGCAGTTTGCTGAGAAGTTTGAGTGCGAACTGAAAGCCCCACAAACCGGTGACAACGACCACAGAGAAAGTGTAATACTTTACTGGCCAATATGCACTGCACTGCCTTGACTACCTTTGGGAGAAAGACCTGGAAGTCACATGACTGGTTTGAGGCAAAGTCCCCCGAGATGACTCCTGTCATTAAAGCCAAGGGCGCAGCTCTAGTGGAGTACAAGCTATCACCCAAAGAGAGAAACCTACATATCCTCTAGACTGTCAGGAATGGCCATACGATCTCGGGAGTTCTTAAAAAATATATATTCTTAGATATAATTTGTAGAGGAACAATATGGCTAAATGTAAGGAAACAAAAGAAAAAGTACTTAGTTTAGTTTAGGCATTCACTGATGGTCAGTCAGTTGAGTGCCATACGTGGTACACGCTTGGGTGATCATGTCTCGACAGAGACATGACTGACTGGGCAGAAGATTATCCCGCAGTAGGTTGCCATTGCTTTCTGCGGTAGACTGGTTGCCAGCCAAGGCTATAGAACCTAATTATTTAACCCATAACTGGAAGGAATAGACGGATTAATACCTTTATCAAGGGTATTTGCGCGTAAGTGAATGCAATGAATTCAGCTGGAATTCGAACTCGCCTCCCCAATTTCTCGTTCCGAGCCGATATCCACTGTACCACAACGCACTGATAGACGCTATCAAAATAAAAAAACGAAATGAATTTATTCGAAAGAAAATCTCTATTTATAAAGACTTTCTTTAAAATAAATTCATTTCGTTTCAAAATTTTGCTTACTAAAAAACGATATGACGCTCATAAATATTCATTAGGTCGACTGAAAGATATTAGATATTAAATTAAATCAATTTGCATACTCAAAGAGAATTTTTTCATATGAAGTATATTATTTGGATAAAATATTTTCTGGCTTTAAAGGTTGATAAACCGTAAAAAACAATTAAAGTTAATCTTTCTTTTTCTCACGGAAACCAAAAAGCTTTTTTGATATGTCTTTTCCATATTTCTCATGATTAAAATGTCATATTGTCTTTCTTCATTATCAAAATGGAATAGTCCATTATTTATTACATAACAGGACGTTAGGTACGCGCTAAGGAGCAGCGGAACAAATAGTATTATAATTTGATATCTGATTTGATTCTTTCAATTTATTTTAGCAAAAGTTAAATAATAATAGTATTAATAATTCCTACCCCTAACCACCACGCATCTAGAGTGATATATGGAAAAGAGCAAATTAAAACTGTGCTGAGGTCTGTGATGATAAGAAAGGAATTAATTTCCGTTGATATCTACAAGATATTAAATATTCTTCCTCATCAAAGTTAACCAAATGTAGCAATTATAATAATAAGTATGAATTCAGGTCTTTATTTAAAGCAGTAGTGGGTGCAAATGAAATTATATAAAACTGACAAGGTTTTTTTTATTTCATAGAAGCAGACTTTAAACGCATGATAACATTATCATCTGCTCTATTTGCCTTCTCTCTTTCTTTCTGTCCCTCCAACCAAACAGAGTCCCGGATATGATTTTTATTGTCTCTCTTCGGTCAAAACGGAATAGTACATTATTTATTAGGCACTGACATAACTCGACGTGCGTACTTAGGAACGAAAGAGCAAGCAGGATTATAGTGTGATAAAAATAATTCAGGCACAAGTAGGGGGCGGACATTCACAATGCAACAAAGGTACTGAGGAAAATAAAGACGAAGTCAATGTATGGACGAGATACGAAAGACTTATCTCAAATTCTTTCCAGAACTGCTTTTGTTGTCAAGCTGTAAAATTTTATAAGCGCACTTTGTTGCTGTCATAGGAACGGACTTCCGAGACCACTGGACTGTGAGAAAGGAAGACAGAAATTATTAATAATCCCCACCTCATCGCAAGAAAAAGAAAGACGAAACAAAATACAGCACGCAATATGCCGAAACACTAAAACCTGGAAAATCAATCGACAGCCAAGTCTGCTTACCGACCTTACAATGTCACAGCTTAAATGGAGCCACGCGTGTTTAAATGCAGGTTAAAAAGAATTTGTAACTTTGCATTGTTAAAAATAACTAGTGGAACTCGTGGAATTTCCAAGGAAGGATAATTATGATTTCCTGGAAAAATTTTACTTTGTCATACTACAAATATGTTGTGGAGTAATTTTCGCACTGAAAGTTATAATCGTGCTATGTCGTTTGCTAATCGACTTGACACACCCAAAATGTTAGGAACTTGGTAATCTTCCACTGAAAGCTGACTCCTTAGTATTTGGCTAACTGCTAATATCAACTGCCTAGTAGTTCTACTGAACTCAAATAGAACTCTAAAGAACTCTCCAGAACTTCTAAGAACTTCTCAAGCTAACTTCCTGTTAACTCTTAATGTAGGAGGGAGAGTCCATTATCTGAGGAATAGGTGTGTTTCCCCATAGCAAAATGATAGTAACGTCTTCAGACATAAAATTATTGGATAATAAAAAACGATAATACAGAGTGTAATTTTATTAAAATATCTATAAAAGTAATGTCTATGGAAGCTACTTTACGGTGAGAGATTTTGAAAAAGAAAATGTCCTTTTTTATTACTGAAAAATCATGGCTCCAGTGTCCATTGTAAACATTTTTATCAAGATTTTTAAAAAAATAATAATTTCAAAAACAATTGCAATTATTTCTAAATGAGTACTGATAATTTCATTAAAATCCCACAATTATTTGATTTTTGCAAGAATTTCCAAATTAATGTGTTTGTCACTAAAAAAAAGTGGGTGATGCAATCGTTACGTTTCCATTGTAAAACAGTCGTAACGTTTCTTTAGCCGCTAACTCAAATCAAAACAAAACTTTCTGACAGAACTTCGAAAATGTTAGAAGGGATTCAAATTTTTTAAAAATAATTAAAGTTACTTTAAAGGCTCCTGTGTCCATTGTAAACAGAAAAGACCAACTGAGTAATGACCATTGGCCAAGAGTGTAGAGGCCATAAATTTCGTTATTAGGTCGCGGGATACGACAACAAACTTACCTATTTCTACTATATTGTACAGTACACACACATATACACACGCACACAATTACTGCTACAACCACCAGCTTAAGCTGCTACTGATACGGTAATGTTATCGGCTCTCTTCTCCTACACTCTGTCTTTACTACCCTTCCGTTTGGCAAAGGTGAGCGAAAGGCTGAGGAGAGTAAAAAGATAGAGGGAAAGGAAAAGCTCCTGTAGAGAGTGTGGTGTAACGGACGGAGGAACTAAGGAAGGAAGGAACAAGCAGAATTATAATATAGATATTTAAGGCACTAAAAGGACAAATGTCCTCCTCGGAGAGGCGCCTCAAACTCACAATTAACCGCAGACGGGACGCCTACAAACGACAATTGCTAAAGACACAGGTAAACTGGTCGGTTCCTTGTATAACCCCTTCTGCTATCCTCTACCTTCACAAAAGCCGGATCAGGCTAAAAATGGAATACTATTGTCACATTTGGGCGAAAAATCCTCAGATATCACTCTCCAGCCTTGATATAGTCCAAAAGCGTCCCCAAGCCCTTGTAGTTGACAAATTATTCTCCGCCCTCCAACCTCTCTCTCATAGGCAGATGTGAAAATCCTCTCGCTGTTTTATCATTACTTCTACGAAAAGTCCGCAGACAAAATATATTCCCTAGTTTCTCTAATTCAAACCTTCATAGCAAGGACACATCATGTAAAAAACCACCCACATTCCTTCGGTATTTCATCGGTGAGAAGGAAGTTCCACTCTAACTGCTTCATTCCGCGAATCACTGCTCTGGGGAACAGACTCCCAAGAGGATGTTTCCCCGTTCGCTACAATTTTAAACTATTCAAGGCTAGGGTTAGCGTTTATCTTCTACATTTATCCATACCAGTTGCCTTTTAACGTAACATTCTCCCTCGAGTAAACCTTATTTAAAAAAAAAAAAGAAAAAGAAAAAAAAAAAATGGCACGATGCCTAAAAATGAAGCAAAAGGTTAGCTGGTTTTCCCTGTCCTCTAACTAGACACAATCACAAACCAAATTAATGTTACTTTCACCAAAACATAACCATTTACCATCCGTACCACAAACACCATAATGATGTAACACTATTTTTTTAGCCTGGCCGGACGGGAATAATTATATTAGTTGCATGATTAATTGCTGCAGATCAGACGGAAGAAATTGTGTTGGTTCGTATTATTAATTTTTATAAATCGAAAAGAACCAACTGAAAAAAAAGTTTTGTTCTAATATGAACGGGTGTAATGAATTTATTCCAATATGAGCAGAGGAAAATAAGAGATCGCAAAACCCAAAGCCGAAAGAGATTTGAACGAATTCATATTTTGCGGGAGTGCTATTTGATTATCAGCCGGGTTATTGTTGACAGGCGGAGACGACGTGACTAAGAGAAATACAATTGATGTTTGAGATATACCGCAGATAAATGTAAAAATTTTAGACAAAACATAGCTTTTGATTGTCGGAAAGGATTGTCTCAAATAAAAGGAAATATTTGAAGAGGCTCATCCCTTGTTCCCTGTTTAGAGTGTGGTTTCCTGCTTTCTCTTTTCCAATCTTTTCACTTTTCTTTTTTTAATTTTTTTTTTCAATTAGAGTAGAGAGACTAAACTATCGCCCGGTTCACACTCCACCCACGTCTATTGAACAGGTAAAGAGGCTCATCCCTTGTTCCCTGTTTAGGATGTGGTTTCCGGCTTTCTCTTTTCCAATCTTTTCACTTTTCTTTTTTAATTTTTTTTTCAATTGGAGTAGAGAGACTAAACTATCGCCCGGTTCACACTCCACCCACGTCTATTGAACAGGTGAAGAGGCTCATCCCTTGTTCCCTGTTTAGGATGTGGTTTCCGGCTTTCTCTTTTCCAGTCTTTTCACTCTTACGTAGCCCCCTGCGCATCAGTGGCGTTACGGCCTTGCCTGGGGTGATATGATTAAAAAAAAAAGATTTGATGAGTGCTAAAAGTTAAATTCCATGAGAATAAAATGAAATTTAAAATTTGGTTGAAAAGGATTTATAAAGCTAAAATCCAGATTTTTTTTTTTTTTACTTTTTTTTTTTTTTTTTTTGCATCAAAAAGAAAAAGCGGAAAAGATGTGATGTCACCAAAATAGAAGCCACTTCATTGGTTGAACCAATAGAAGAGAACAGAGAAAGGAATGGCTTCACCCCAAGGACGTGGGTGAAAGGGATTTCATTGGCCAGAGGTTGGATATGCATGTTCGTCATCCTCCCACCTGTGAATTTGTGACAAGCATAAAAATAGTTCCGGGGAGACTAGAAAGAAGTTTTTGCGCTGAGCTGAGGCAGAGAAGACGAATTACTGCCGCCCCTACCCACTATACACAAAGACCAACCTTCGGCAGTTTCCGTAAAGCTTCGGTGAGAAGCGAACAAAGATATTTTTTGAATCATCACAACTTGAAAACTCCGAGTGGAGTGAACTGACATTGCCAACTCGAATTAATGTTAGGAAGAAAAACGCTTCTTTTGGACGAACTTCCGCTCCGTTGTCGGCTAAGTAGAAACAGGGAATTGGCGATTGTTTATATTCTTTTTTTTTTTTTGTTTTTTTTGTTTTTTGCTTGTTTATATATAAAGACTTTCTCCGCAAATTAAAGCAGGTAAAAAAAATTAAATACCTGGGGAGCGTCATAACAGAAGACGGAAAGAGCAACACAGAGATCCGAAGGCGAATTGGCATGGCGAAGGAGGCATTCCAGAAATTGAGTAAGGTATTAACAAACAGGACAATTTCGCTGTACTCTCTTCCTAGTTTCTAGCGAAATTGTCCTGTTTGTTAATACCTTACTCAATTTCTGGAATGCCTCCTTCGCCATGCCAATTCGCCTTCGGATCTCTGTGTTGCTCTTTCCGTGCTGTTCATCCTTCAATATGGCAGAGAATGTTGGACAATACCATTAAAGATAAAAGAAAAACTTGAAGCAACTGAAATGTGGTTCTACAGAAGGATGCTGCGAATATCATGGATCGAATATGTGAGTAATGATGAGGTCTTGGAAATGATGGAAACAAAAAGGAAATTAATACAGAGCATCAGGAAGAGACAGCTGAAGTTCCTGGGATACGCAATGAGAAAGGAGGGCTTGGAGAATCTGATACTAACAGGCCAGATAGAGGGGAAAAGAGACAGGGGAAAGCAACGGATAACATATTTGAAGGACCTAATCAGGTGGATGACGGAACGAGGGTTGCCAGGTGCAACAGAAGGCGTGCACAGAGCTACCAGGGGTAGGGAAAAATGGAAGGCCATGATCGCTTACATCTTGAAGGGACAAGGCACATAGAAGAATTCAGGCATCATTCAATTTATTTTTGGTGCCATTTTCATTAACTCAAATGTGCGCGCGTGTCAAGTCTGGTTCAACTTGGCCCGAGAGACATCTAGCAAGATTTCTTTGTTAAGGGCATTGAAGAAGGTGCAGGCTAAAAGAGATCTTTCCGAACGAGATTTCGATTTAATTTCACCTCAGGTTTTAGAAAGTTTTAAAACACTTGTTCCCCACTTTTAATCATGTTCTTATTTGTACAATAAATTATACACACACACATTCACACACAGAGGGTGCACATTAAATTGTCGTCATTTTATATTTTAATTTTGCGCATGCGCGTTGTTTGATTTTTGTTTTATCGACTGCCCAATATAGTAGGGTCAGTTGGGCACCGCCAGTGGGAAAAGGGACAGCATGACGCAATTCACTCTGTCAGAAATGTGGAACCGCTGTACTGCTTCCCATCCACTTCGAAAGCTTCAGAGTGTCTGGGTGACAATCTGAGGACAGTGCAGAAGATTCGGAAAGAGTTGGATGAGTCAAATGGGGATTACGAAGATACGGCAGCTAGAAAAATTCACTCTGGTCGTTCTGATAAAAAAGGAACTCCCAAATCTGTTGGTGAGGATTTTGGACTGAACACGAGGGCCTTCATCAAGTGGTTTGGAGAGATAGTGATGCCCTGGGCCCCAAAAAGTGGCTGCTGGAAAATGCTATATTTGGCAACAGGACTCTGCAAGATGTCACACAAGCAGAACATCCCAGAACAGCCATCAGATAATTTCTACAACCACATCACCCCTTACATCTGGCCACCTAACTCCCCAGACTGCAACCCCCCCCTTGGTTATTATGTATGGAACGCAGTTGGGCGAGAGCCCAACGTAACTCCTGTAACATTAAAGATGAACTGAAAGCAAGTATCATGGCAGCATTCACTAACTTAAGAAAGGAGACCGTCCAGAAGAGCTACATGAGACTCCGAAGTAGGCTGGAGATAGTAGTTAAAGCCAATGGCAGTTTTATTGTATAAATTTACTCTTTGATATTTTAAGATATTTTGTGAAATTTTCGTAAATATATCTTTTAAAATGAGATGTCAGTGATATTTTCACGTTTACATAGTTTAGACAACAATTCCCCTGTGTGTGTATATATATATATATATATATATATATATAGAGTCATCCGCAGACAGATCTGTTTTACTGTATCACAGCTCATCAGTACCTTTAGACAGCCGATTGCCTTTTACCCAAGATTGAAAACCGACCGAATTGGTGTCAGTCGGCGATTCTACCTCTGAGCTACGGGCGCTAAGTAGGAGGCAGACTTTTTAGCGTGTATATTATCATTATACACGATTAATAGCTGAGAGTGTTCTAATTCATTGCTGAATGAACGATACGTAGATGCCAGAGTAGTTACTGCTTTTCAAAGTGTACTATTCTTCCAGAGTGCTCAATCAGGGTGTGAGAGCGTAAATAGTCATCCGCAGACAGATATATATATATATATATATATATATATATATATATATATATATATATATTACTGGCTGTTGTTTTGCTGGACATTCGTTTTTCGAACGAAATATTTTTCTTGAGAAATTTGTATTATTCAAAATTGTTAGGCAAATTCAAACTCTAACTAAAGCAGCGTTTGTTCAATTTTCTTAAAAAAAAAGCATGAACCCCCACCTCCCTTGTGCATTCTCACTACAAGGCCAGGGAGAAAGACATGGTACGGTTTTTAACAATGAGAGCCGTTTTTATTAACAATCTTATCGTTTTTATTTTTGTTTTATTTTTTTTATTTTATTTTATTTTTTTTTTGCATTAAGGTTCACACTACACAAGGGGGCAAATCAAGAGAGTGACTTTAAGAGTTAGTTTTTAAAGATATGAAGGAAAGATTAATCCTAAATTTTAACAATATTGTAATGGTCGGGGAAACGTCTACTTGGGATTCAGTTCCACAGAGCAGTAGTTAGCTGGAAGAAGCTTTTCGAGTGAAACTTACTTCTTATCGATGGAATACTGGGGAATAAGGGTGATTTACTACGATGTAAGTGGCACGGTGTGTCCTAGAAGTGAATCGGGGCCAGGGAATTTAGTTTGTCCGAGTACTTTCTAAAGAAGTAGGGATATAGTGAGAGGATTGCCACATCCCACCAGTGAGAGAGAGAGAGTGGTGGGGGTAGGAGAGTGGAAAATAGTTTGTTACCCACAAGGACTCGGAGACTTTTTTTTTTTTTTTAACTCGATCGAGATTGGAAAGTAAGGAATGGTCAGCTCCTGATCAGATATGACAACAATACTCTATTTTCGACCTGAACTGGCTATTGTAAATATATAGGATTGTAAAAGAAATCAGATTTTGGTTGGAGTGGTATTGGGAGCCAACCATTCTTTCCGCACCTTCAGTGATGGATCTTTTATAGAAGGTCAGTGGCTCAAGGCGCGGAGCCTTCCTGAGGCAACATCCGTTCATCATGACTGGTAGTAATTACGTAATCCCTAGTCCACTCGATGACATAGTAATTGGAAAGGAGTAATTTTATTTGATTTACTCAACAAATGATTTAACAAGAAAAAATAGTTGTTACAAAATAAATTTAATATTTAGTATAATAGCTTGTTGCTTTGATCACAGCCTTCATCATGTCAGGCATTGACATCACAAGCTTCTTCAATGTATCTAATGGTATCTCCTGCCAAGCAGCTTGTATTTGTTCCCAAAGTGTGTCTTGCGAAGTAACATTAGATTTATCAATCTTTTTATCCAAAATAACCCATAGATGTTCAATAGAGTAGTTTCAAAATAACCTGTTTAATAGAAAATAGAAAAAGTTAAATATAACTTCTTTTAAATACATTTCTTTTACACCTAGTTTTAAATAATCAATATTTATTAGCAATTTACTTCGCTTTTCACCCTGTATTTGAATTTCAGTGAGGTTTTTAGGAAAATCTCTCCTGTCCTAATATTTTTTCACACTACCGGTAGAGTGCAAAAGTGTTAGGACAGGGGTGATTTTAAACTTTATTTTGATACCTCGTAAAAGATAAAATAGTTCTAGTCCTAATACTTTTGCACAGTACTGTATGTATGTGTGTGTTTTCTATGAATATACATGTTTATATATTGTTCGAGAATGAGTGGCGTCAAATCACCGAAAATTTTAAACTTTTTTTTTCTGTATTTACGCAAACACTATGATTTCATGGCCGTAAAAATGTCTGTTAGTCACCAGTTCGTAGTGCATCCAATTAGTATCTCGATATTTGACACTATACCAAGTGCTCCAATTAATATATAATGCGTCTCACATTATTCTCATGTTTCATTAAAATCATATTTTTTTAAATCGTTTTTTTTTTTTAATCATTTCACCCCAGTCAAGGCAATAATACTACTAAGACGCGTGGTGGTCGCAGGGAATGAAATAGAATGAGAAGACTTTATTGAAAAGAAACAGAATTCAGAAGACACAAGATGGCGACTATTAATAGATAGCAGCTTCGTTTTAGAAGAATTAAAATTCACGAACCATTTCTTACCCCCAGTCCACCACGTTTGCTTTGTCGTCCTCGGTAGATATATTCTTAGTCATCAGATATAATTTTGAGGGGATTATTATTATTATGTCATTTTTCATCATATTTCGATTTCTGCTTTGGTCGCACTACCAAGTCTGCGGGAAGACCCAAGGCAGGTTGTGTCGTGTTGTTATGGCTCCATTTCATGTTTTTTTCTATCTTCCCTATCATCCCTAGCGTTACATAGATAAAGTTTTCCTTAGTGTGTGGGCTGTACTTAATAAGACAATTTTTTGTATATCTCTTAAGCTGGGGTTTCCAGGGATTCTTTCAATGTGTTGTTTTGTTCCATTTTTTATCATTCCAAGTGCACCTACTATCACAACTCTTGTTTTTAATTTCCACATTTTTCTATTTCAATTTCCAGGTCTTTATATTTTGACAGTTTTTCAAATTCCTTGGTTGCTATGTTACATTCCGCTGGACAAGCCATATCAATTAATAGACAAGTTTTATTATTATTATTATTATTATTATATAATCGTGTCGCCCCAAGTTAGGCATATAGTGGAGAGGTTTCCCGTTGCTTCACAGTTTGGAATTCAATTTTTCCACCCTTAAACTGATTGCCAATCAAAAGTAGATATCCCATTCTACCATGTTATTTAACCCATAGCTGGGAAGTTATTAATTTGTGTGTTTTTTATGTTCGCACCAAATTTTTGTTAGCTAGCGTCTTACGAAGACAAAGTAAGCTGGGAATATTTATAGTTACAATTGAATGAAGCTGTCATAATTTTGTCCGTTTTTCCTAAGGTAAACTAATTTCTCTTTAGTTTGATTTCCTTTTGAATAACAGAACTTCAGCTCCACACATTTGCTTGTTCGTGTTTCTTGAATCAATAAAAAATATAAACTCGACAAGTTTCAGGAACGTGTCTTCAAACCTAACGGCTTCAAACCTAATTTTCTCCCCGTATATTTTTTCTCAAGTTTAATAAACAATTTGTTCTTCCACTTAACAAAGAATTTTCTGCGGGTTTATATCTGCCACGGTTCCTTCTTCCAATTAATTTAATTTTACATATTAGAACTATTTTATGGTCTAGAACGTTCATGTATAAATTGTTGTTAAAAGTTTCTAACTGCAAGCTTTTATTTCGAAAACTGGTGACTAGATGCACAGATAAAACCGTTTTCATTTTATTCATTTAATATAACCCGCACACGCCTAATATGTGACATTTCGACCGATATCTTTTTTTTATTATTGAATGAACACAGACTGATCTAATTTTACAGCTATGAAAACAGTTTTTTTTCTTTCAATAAAAGCCATTATATAGTGTATTTCTAATTTTTCTTTTCTCTCGAGTAGAATGTTTATTTTAGAAAACAAAATTAATGCCAGTATTAATATGAGCTTGGCTCAAAAACTTCGCTCAGTTTAATCTTTTCTACGTGCTGTGTCAGGACGTCGGCGGTCATCACTCTGCACAAGTTTCTATCTCTTAGCAAGGATTCTTTTTTCGTGATTTCACAATCTAGCACTACACTTAAATTCGGTTTTAAAATCTTGCAAAATAATGTACGCATCTGTGACACGTTATCATTAGAAAATTAGCAAATTTAAAGTTAGATTAATCTGATTTACACAAGTATTACTTGTTTATAACATGAAATTTATAATAAAAGTATTTTTTGATCACAGAGATGTAAAGTGATTGATGTGGGAAGTTAGTGATGACAGCCAGATGTAGTGTTAAGTATGGTTGATCAGAATTTATATATTTGTCTAATTTTTTTTCCTATAAAAGAAAACCTTTTAATATAATACAGACAATCTTCTTTTTCTTCTTTTTCTTCTTCTTCTTCTTCGTGTCTTGTCTTTTCAGGACATAGGCGATCATGGCCTTCCACGTCTCCCTTTCCCTGGGGGCTCTTATTACGCTTTCTCCTGTAACAACCCCCGTTCTATCATCCACCTGCTCAGGCCCTTCAAATATGTTATCCACTGCTTTCCTCTGTCTCTTTTTCCCTCTATCTGGCCTGTTAGTATCAGGTTCTCCTTCCTCATTGCATGTCCCAGAAACTTCAGTTGTCTCTTCCTGATGCTCAATATTAATTTCCTTTTCGTTTCCATCCTTTCCAAAACCTCATCATTGCTCACATGTTCGATCCATGATATTCGCAGCATCCTTCTGTAGAACCACATTTCAGTTGCTTCAAATTTTTCCTTCATCTTTGATGATATTGTCCAACATTCTCTGGCATATTGAAGAACTGACATCACATTGCAATCTAATACTCTTTTTTGTTTCTAGCGAAAGTTTCCTGTGTCTTAATACTTTACTCAGATACCATACCAAAAAATAACTTCCTATACCCCCTCCACAAAATTAAAATTATTTTAAATTTTTTTTAAATTTTGGGCTCGAAGATTTGTGTCAAAATTTTTTATTTTCGATTAGTAAATATAGTTTTCACTTCATAACCTAACCGCAACAAGGCATTGAAGAAGCTTTAAAATATTATTAGAAAATTAAAATTAAAAAAAGAAAAAAACGAAAAATTCATATTTCATCGAAATATATATATATATGATTAACATTTCCCAAGGAGCCCTACGTTTAACTAACAAAACAAATTTTTTATACAAATTTTAATTTTTTGAAATTGCATGAATTTATGTTGAGTGGGGGTAAGCGTATTGTTTTTGAGAGATTAAAAATTGTGATCTAATCTAAACTTATTTATAAATGGAAGTTTGTGTGTGTGTCAGTTACCTATACTCCGAAACGGCTAAACCGATTTTCTTGAAAATTTACACAGTTGTACTATAAGCGTCTGCGAGTGTTCTTAGCTAGGTTTTGTGTCGAGGTACCCCCGATAAATATCGAAAATCGATAAACGAAAACATCGGGTTATAGAAGGAGTGGCCCGATTTTAATCAAATTTGATACACTCATAGACAAAGACATAAGAAACGATATTCAGAAATTTCAAGGTTGCAGTTCTTACCATAGTGCAGAAAATCGATAATATATATATATAAAAGGCAAGATGTTTGTGTGTGTGTCTGTTTATCTGCCTGTATGTCTGTATTTTTTCAGCACTTTTATTTTAGTTTTTGCTTCGGGTTTGGCTCTAGGTAGGTATAATTGTAGTTCTTCGTCTCAGCCATGACGCCATTTACTCAGAGGACTTATTTAGCCTTCAAAATTCAGTTAACGACAAAAATATTTTATTTGATATTGATTCCAGGAAATCAAAATTTGACTTACATCCATTCATTTTTCTTTCAGTCGACGGTTTAGCTTTAACTGGAAACAACAATTGCTTTTTAGTCTTTCGTGCCAACGTCCAAAGAGTCTGAGCTTCAGGACCATCGGTTAGTTTTAAAGCTTTCATTACACCCGAGCAATGCCAGTCTATAATGCCAGTATTTTCTTTAAAAAAACAAACTTTTTTCCATTTATAAGGCAGTTGATTTCGCATATTGTTTTCTGTAGTGAAAATGGCTGAGGCCCCTTCAACGAAAATTACCTTAAATTTTTTTATTAGTGCGGCCCACCTTATGATAAGCCATACCTGATGAGGTCCACTAGTTGGAAAATGTTGCCTATGCTTGAATTAGAAGTAGATAGTGACAGTTGACATTTCTGAGATACATAATGAGGAAAGAGAACATGAAGAATTTGATACCCACAAGACTAGAAGAGCAAATAGAAATCTACTTATGGACAGCAGAACATAGACTGGGAGGATAAGCAAACGGACAAACATTGCTTAGAGTTAAAATGGTAAGGAAGTTGTGGAGAGACATGATTATATGTGTTCTGGATAATGCTAAGGAAGGTCAACTATGCAAAATTAGTTCCTAGCTAGAATTTTCAACAGAAGATTTGGTTCCTGTGGGTTCTGGAGCAACACTAACAAGCTTCTTAACAAATGCAAATACTGAATCGGCTCTTGAGAATTGCATTACATAAACAATGGTATTAGCAAAAGGTTTAAGGGACGCGTATACTCTATTTCGCCCATAGCTGTGATGGGGAAGAAAAGAGATGAGTCCATGCTTTTCCAAATGGTGTAAAAGAAACTGACACTGTTCAATAGCTGGATGGTGATCTGGAGGTATTAATCGGATAATATTTATTAAAATTCTCAGGAGAATAGATCGAATCTTCGTGAGAAAGATGGGAAAAGAAAATGGTTGATAATTATGTTTTAAATAAGAAAATGAATTTAAGAAATTCTAAGATTCAATAAAATTGAGGAAAACTAAACTTTCTCCAACCTATCCACTTGTCACCCATAAGAGGAAGACGTGATGAATATGTTGTCCGAAATTCTTTGTCATGTGAACCCAAATTTGAGGTTTGTTTACATTAATAGTAATCGCCCAAAGTGCTTATAAGCTTACAGAAAAAGATTGACAGAATTTCTTTTAAAACAGGAAGTCATTTGGTTTATGAAAAGTTTTCCTAAGATAGGACGATCGAAAGTGGAAAAATTATATACATCAATATCAAATTTTAGGAGGATATCTATACACAGGAAGACTCGCGAGGACCAGAAAGAAAATCGTCAGAGATTTTTGCCCCTAGTTGCATCGTGGACCACGGTTACCTAACAAGAACTCTCGCATTTCCTTGATCAGAGCGAGCACACAGCACCAGTCGTTCCTCTAGTCATAACTACTAGATATCTCAGACTACTATACAACGGAGTAGATTAAATTTAAACATTTTATTTCTCCGAAACATTCAATAAACCTGTTGTTAGTCTTATCAACAGCATTGTCTAATTTATTGAAGTTCTTATTCAAGCCTTGATTCCAGACGTTTTCCTGGACCTAAAACCAAAACCGACCACAGCCGCAATAGAGACTTGTTCATTTCTCATCAACGATACACAACGTATACTGGTCCACAACTAGACATCGCCGTTAATCCCAATATCGTAAGGTTTGAGGAAACCTGAATCAACCATACCCAAACGATAAAATGACCCCAATTGAAAAGTAAAAAAAAAAAAAGCCGGATAGTCACAAAGGTCGGTATGACTCATTAGAGTTAGAAGAGATAGCAACTGAAGAAAAAAATGTTAAAGATTACAATAGTATTTTTCCGAAAGTTAACGTAAGTTGGGTGTAAATTTGAACCCGGACCGCCGGATCTATCTTCCGCGCAGATAACCTTACGTCTAAACTATCTAAAAAATATATATAAAAAGAAGAGAAACAAGAAAGATTATTAGGACAATTAAGGCGACGTTTATGCATGATGAACTCACGAATATGTAATCATCTGACAGAGCCATTTCTGCCTTCCGTCAGCATGTGGCTCGTTGCATTTGGTCATCATCAGGTGTCCATAGATTGGCTAATGCGGAAAATCTCGTTGAGTATTATCCTGTGAAATCAATTATTGTTCTTTCATGTTGGAATTTGGTACTCTCACTACGAAGTCTAAGGATCGAACTCATGACCACTAGATGATACCAACACATGTATAAACAACTACTATATCCACTACGCCACCGTCCCGAAGTGGTGTATTTTTGGAGCCTTTTATATTCTGTGCCAGATGGATTATATTATTGGGTCCGTGTCACTTGTCATAATTTGTATTTATTTCTGAGATGAGTGATTTTTCAGGAATTATTTCGAACTTTTTCGAAATAAAAAAGTTCGAAATCATTCCAAGATTATTGAATAATTACTCATCTCAAATAAATACAAATTTTATTGAATAAATGTATGTCAAGCTAGACAATTTTTTCTCCCGAACTATCTTAAGTATTCCGCCCGGTTCACACTCCACCCACTTGAACAGGTGTAGAGGCTCATCCCTTGTTCCCTGTTTAGGATGTGGTTTCCGGCTTTCTCTTTTCCAATCTTTTCACTTTTATTTTTTTTTCAATTGGAGTAGATAGACTGAACTATCGCCCGGTTCACACTCCACCCACGTCTATTGAACAGGTGTAGAGGCTCATCCCTTGTTCCCTGTTTAAGATGTGGTTTCCGGCTTTCTCTTTTCCAATATTTTCACTCTTACGTAGCCCCCTGCAGACCAGTGGCCTTACCGCCTTGCCCGGGGTGATATGATTAAAAAAAAAAAATTCTACCATTCGTCCATGCTTCGAATATTGTTGCCACATCTAGCGTAGTTCTCCTGCTATTTATTCAGAGATTGTTTATAAAAGCCCCCCCCCCCTCCGCCAAAAAACTACGTAATGTTATTAGTCTTGGCCTGACATCTCGACCTCAGCCACATTCTCACGTCTGTAACGTAGCTTCCCTGTGCCATTTCTATAAATACTTTCATGATAATTGTTCCGAAGAACTTTCCTTTGCCTACAATAACTAGACTTTAAGCAAAATTTTCAGTGCTGCAGTGGATATCGGCTCGGAAGGAGGATTCGGAGAACCGAGTTCGAATTCCAGTTGAATTTCTTGCATTCACTTACGCGCAAATACCCTTAGGAAAGGTATTAATCTGTCTCTTCCCTCCACTTATGGGTCAAATAACAGGACAGATTGCGTTCTATAGCCTTGGCTGGCAACCACTCTACCGCAGAAAGCAATGGCAAACTACTGCGGGATAATCTTCTGCCCAGTCAGTCATGTCTCTTTCGAGACATGATCGCCAAAATCGTGTATCATGTATGGTAGTTAACTCACTGACTGTATATAATAGTTGAAAATATAATTAAAACTTCTACTGGGCATAAAATGGGGGATCGGTTTTCTATTGTTATAAAGTAATAAACTGATCCCCCACTAATCATACTTAATATAATAATGTAATATAAGCTATCTCTTCTCCCTCCAGCTATGGTTTAAAAAACAGGACAGATTGGGTTCTGTAGCTTTGGTCGGCAACCAGTCTACACAGAAAGCAATGGTAACCTACTGTGAGATAATCTGCCCAGCCAGTCATATCTCGAGACATGATCGCCAAAATCGTGTATCACGTATGGCAGTTAACTGACTGACTTCATTATTTTACACTTAAAATGACTAGATGTAACCGTAAGTTCTTAGCTAACAGTTTCTTTACGGACACTTCTCGCTTGTAGACCTCTCTTCCAGGTTCTCTCTTTGATCCTGAAAAATTTAAATGCAATATCAACTATCTTCTTGATTTTGTTTTTGTGTTATTCCTCCTTAATCATGTTTTCTTTTTCTTATTCTTTAACAGTCAATGACCCCCCGCTGTATATTAGTGGCTTTATTGCCTTCCTTGAAGTAAAATGATTAAAAATATATATCATATGTATTGGAAAATGACTTCCTTACTATAATTTCACGCTGATTGTTTTAATGCTTCGAGGATATTTAACAAAGATCACTGAAATTAAACGAAGGCAATATTCAATAAAAATAGATGTTAAATGTGGAAAACCTGTTTATTAAAAGCAAACGATAAAGTTTTTTTTTTTTAATGTGTTCTAATTATATAAATACGCAAAAATGTGTACTGCGACGTGGTGTCATGATTAGCAATCTGGTTTCTCTAAATAAATTGCGAGTGAATAGTGGGTTCAATTCTCACTGGGTATTCCGTACTATCGTTCTTGTGCCACCTCTAATGTCGGTTACGTGATACATGATGATGTAATGAATAGGTAATGAATATGTATACACCTTGGTTCCCCCTCACTGGAATGTGATTGGCTGGTGTCAGCCATAAATATAGACCAAGGCGAGGACGTCCAGAGATCTTCCACTAGAGGTCTACGGCTATTGACTACGCCTACGTCTCAGGATACGGCATACGACGAGATTACATCTACGTACTAGATTGTCCTACTCGGTTACATTTGCCTAAACCGCTTAACTACCTCGAATGATAGATATATCTCTTTCCAGGACATATCACAAGATTATGCGATCATGTCTCGAAAGAGACATAACTGATTGGGCAAGAGATTTTTCCGCAGTAGTTTACCATTACTTTCAACCAAGGCTATAGAAATCGATATGTTCTGCTATTTAACTTATAGACAGAGGGAGAAGAGACGGATTAATACCTTTCCCAAGAGTACTTGTAACGAATTCAACTGGAATTCGAACTCGGATCTCTGATTTCTCGTTTCAAGCTGATATCTACCGCACCACAATACACATCCTCGTCTAATGTACGCTTAGTAAATCCTTATCAAAGCACAAACATGGCGTCTTTCTCAGTACAAACAATTTTTGTAAAAGAGAATAGCATCTGGAATTTTGATAATTCCATATCTAGATACCAAAATACTGGTTTCTGCATTGGCCAGATGTTATAAGAACTAATCTATTTACCAAAATAAATATTTGGTTGTTATTCATTCAGCTTCCATTCTTTACCTTCTCGAACATTCTAGCTGCTTGTTTTCACCCGCGAGTCAGTTTCAACCAAAATGCACCGTACATCTAAACTTATTTACAAATGGATCTTTGCTGTGTCTGTATGTGTGCGTGTGTGTATCCGTTACCTATAGACTCCAAAAGGGCTGAACCGATTTTCTTGAAAATTTACACAGTTGTACTATAAGCGTCTGCTAGTGTTCTTTGCTAGGTTTTGTGTCGAGGTAACCCCGATAAATATCGAAAATCGATAATCGAAAAAATTGGGTTATAGAACGAGTGATCCGATTTTAATCAAATTTGATACACTAATAGACAAAGACATAAGAAACAATATTCAGAAGTTTCAAGGTTGCAGTTCTTACAATAGTGCAGAAATTCGATAATATATATATATATATATATATATATATATATATAAGGCAAGATGTTTGTGTGTGTGTCTGTTTATCTGCCTGTATGTCTGTATTTTTTCAGCCCTTTTATTTTAGTTTTTGCTTTGGGTTTGGCTCTAAGTAGGTATAATTGTAGTTCTTCGTCTTAGCCATGATACCATTTACTCAGAGGACTTATTTAGCCTTCAAAATTCAGTTTACGACGAAAAAATCTTATTTGATATCGATTCCAGGAAATCAAAATTTGACTTACATCCATTCATTTTTCTTCCAGTGTACGGTTTTGTTTTAACTGGAAACAACTATTGCTTTTTAGTCTTTCGTGCCAACGTCCAAAGAGTCTGAGCTCCAGGACTATGGATTAGTTTTAAAGCTTTCATTACACCCGAGTAACGCTGGGCTATACTGCTAGTATGGCATAACTGGATGTTTATTCGATTTAATCTAATCGTTTCTGTCAAATCACGTAATGAAGTTCGTATTGAACGGACATTTTTTTCAGATTCTCTCATACGGACGCGGGTTTTCCTCGAAATTCGGTCATAGGTCTTATACTTTTTCTGATCTTCATTAATGATCTTCCTGATGTAATCAGTTCACAATTAGGCATCTACGCTGACAACACTACCATTTACTCCCGCCTCAATAAAAAAAAATCTCCCAAGGCTGACAATGTAACGCTGCTGCTCTTGAAAGGGACCTCCAATCTGTGATGGACTGGGGTTAGAAATGGCTTTTCAATTTTAATGCTTCCAAAACGAAGTTGCTCTCCTTTAATCACTATAGACAAACTCTCCTAAATCCACTCAGTATGGATCAGGATAGTTTCCCAGGAGGAACTACACTACGTCTCCTCGGCTTTACTCCCTCAACCAACGTCTCCTCGGCTTTACTCCCTCAGCCAACCTTGAAGTAGAGCGACTACATTGAATCATTAACTACATCTGCTACGAGGAGGGTCGGTTCACTGTGTCGGGCCAGGAAGCTTTTCTCGTCGGAATCCATTTTGCACATGTACAAATCTACCATCCGTCCGTGCATTGAATACTATTGACATATCTGGTCGGGTGATCCTGTTATTAATCTCGGGGTTCTTGACAAAATCCTGAAAAAGGAACTGCAATGTAGTCGATCGCAATTTGGCAGTCACTTTCTCACCGATGAGATGTGGCTTCCCTCTGCCTTTTCTACAAATATTTTCATGGCTTATTTTCTGACGAGCTTATCTCCCTGTTGACTCCTCACCACGAATTTACTCGAGCTACTAGACTGGAAACTAGGTTCCCCCCTTTTACAGTCAAAACAATCAAATGTAACCACCACTTTTACTCAAAAGCTTTTTTCTCTCGCACTTCTCGATTATGGAACTCCCGTATACTTGCTTCCCTGATAGCTAGAATCCCCGGGAGTTTAAGAGCAACGCCAGGATAAATCCTTGATTCCCATCTTTCTCTTATCTATCTTTCGACGATCCCTGTAATTTGTTTTTCTTTCTTTTCGCTTTCAATTATATATATATATATATTTTGAAATATATATATATATATATATATATATATATTTTGAAATATGTACCGTTGCTGAGGAGATGTGAAATCTCTCTTAGGGATTTCATGTTGAAATGTTCATTCAACAATTTTGAATATTGAAAATTTATTTTATTATATATATATATATATATATATATATATATATAAGTTCTATTCACTGAATGATTCAATTCACTGAAAAAAATTCAAAGGAGTACAAACAAAACTTATCTCTCTTTATGTTATTTACGATAATAGATACTTTTTTTCTTCATAAATTTAGTAGTGAAATTTTCGTTCATATAATGGGGTTGCTTAATATTTTCATTTTATTCTAGAAATATTTAAAAACGAGTAAAAAATGACAAAAACGAACCATTTAAATATTTGTCCTTTCCAAAATACAAGCGTAAAAAATTATACAGTATGGTGCAAAAGTATTATGACAAGAACTATTTTATCTTTTATGAGGCATATTGACAGAAAATAGACAATTTAATTAAAGTAATTTTATTTGATTTACTCAAATGCTTTAGCAAGAAAAAATACTTGTTACAAAATAAATCTAATATTTAGTATAATAGCCTTTTGCTTTGATCATAGCTAACAATTATCTAAATAAAGTTTAAAATGAAACCTTTAAACTATGTTGACACTATTTACAGCTCAATTCGAGAGGGGGGAATAAGAAAAAAGTTAGTCATATCCAAGGATAATAGAATAATGAGTAGTTTCAAAATAACTTATTTAATAGAAAATAAGAATAATTAAATATAACTTTTTAATACATTTCCTTTACACCTAGTTTTAAATAATCAATATTTATTAGCAATTTCCTTGGCTTTTCACCCTGTATTTGAATTTTAGTGAGGTTTTTAGGAAAATCCGCCCTGTCCTAATACTTTCGATGCCTCATAAAAGATAAAATAATTCTTGTCCTAATACTTTTGCACAGTACTGTATATTTTAAAAAATCTTCTGAATCAATTCATATTATTTTTTTTTATTCATTTTAATGTATATATCTTATTCTTTTAGTTACCTCAGCTCCGAAAGAAAAAAAAACAAAACAAAAAATAAAAGACAATCTATTTTTTGGCTTTAACTGATTTCAACATTAAAAAATTCACTTGAACGGCCTTCTTAAACAAACCAAGTAACTTTGTTGCAAATCATTCATTATCATAAATGAACAACAATTAAATTGACGTATCAGTTTAAACGATTATTATTATTATTTAAATTATTATTATTATTATTATTATTTAAACGATTATTATTTAAACGATGTAAAATTTAAAAGAAAAAAATTAAAAACATTCCAATATAACAATGATCGCCCATTAATTTTTTGTTTTGATTTTTTTCTGTGAAGTGAACCTGTCGAGAAAACGAAGACAATTTCTCGGATTTGGACAAATCTACTCTTATGAACGGGAACACTATATATATATATATATATATGTATATAATTACATATTTGGGAAAAGACTCCCTTTCTTATACATGTTTCATTAAAAACAACTGACAAAGCACAGCGGTTAATCTTTATTTAATTTTTCATATGTTTGTATAATTTTATTCTTTTTTGGGATGTAAATTATATACAAATAAACGCTTTCGGTTATACTTTCAGCCATTATTAAGGATGTTTTTTTTTATTTGTCTATACTTCTGAGATGAGACAATATTTACATCATTTACACTTTTCAAACTGTTGTCTTCATCTTTATTGCAATATCTACAACGTATTGGCCGTTGTTCGCTCCGGCCTTCTTCAGATGCTAGGAATTTCAAACTGAACCCTTCATTTCGATCATAATTCTTATTCCATGTACGATGCCACTTCTGGTAGCCATGTAGTTATCTCCCTCAACTCCTAAGTTATTTGTTTACCACTGCTGTAGCCAGGCATTGAACTCAAAACTCTTTTGGTCACTTTTAGTCACTGGAACTAATCAAAACCTATATTCACTGAGCCATATGTGCTTGAAGATTTTTTTTTTCGTTTAAGTGAGTGTATTGATTGTTTAATGTATGTATCTAGAGTTATAGAAATGTTTCATTTTCTAAACGCGGCCAGCACATTTCTATGACAACAAATAAACACGTAAAAACAATCCATGCATTCAGTCAAAAGTAAAAATAAAATTCATTTGTGATAACGGCTAAAAGTAGAGATGAAAACGCACATTTCAATATATTATGGTCAGAAATGAAGAAAATATTAAAAAAAACTTAACCACAGTACTTTATCAATCGTTTTTAATGAAACTATATATATGTTATCCACATATAAGCCTATTTCACAGGTCATCAGTGTGGCTAGACACATCCACTTGCTTCTGGCCGGAATCGAAACTCGAACGATTTGTTGTCAAAGTCGCTACCCATCTAAGGCATAGGTGCGTGGAATCAGGGAAGGGAAATTTTAGCATCTTGTATATAAGCAGTGTATACACACGCCAGTCACCGAAAGAACTTAATTAATTCCTGAAGAGTAATGCATATATCGCAGATATGGAAAATGTTTTGAAAAATTTTATTCTCTAGAGAGCTATATATATATATATATATATATATATATATATATATATATTTCCTATGTAAAAAAAAAAAATTTTTTAGGGGATTTTTAAGGACCAACTGTTGTACGATTTGGGTCTGACGAGCCGCAATACGCGGTGAAATACGTATTACCCATTGTAATAATCTAAAATCTTTTTTAAATTATATCACTCTGTTAAATGAATTTAACATTGAGTTCGTCTCTATCGGATTTTACCTGGATAGTATACCAAGTGTGCTACGTTATATATATATATATATATATATATATATATATATATATATGACACTAAACATGAGCTTGCCTATCCTATCAAGAAATGAAATAAAGGGTAAAAGAATTTTTTTTTAAATTGAAAATACACAGAAGACATAAAGAAACAGTTTTCATTAAGACAAAAAAAAATGGAAAAAAAAAATGGATTTACTTCCTTTAATTTCGGTTTCCTCCAAGATACATTTTCCCGTTTTCGTATCATTCGAAGAATGAAATCATAACGGAACTGAGTGAGAAGTAAAAGTACAAATACGACTTTGAATTTCGTCGACTGATACAGAAAAAATATCATTTATATATATATATATATATATATATATATATATATATATATATATATATATTATTTATTTTTACATTTCAGCTGAGGTGGCATCATTGACTGGTGTTGAGGGTAGAATACAGCTAATTACTTACACTTTGTAGAGACATTTCAACACGACAGTTATTGTGTTAACTATTCTTATAAAGTCTGTCTTCATTTCTATATAATATAGATTTGTGGTACATCGTAGTGGAAGGACAAAATAAACTTGTACAACGTTTACAATAAGAGACAAAAATACCAGTGATTGTATAGTTCGATATTTGATGAACAGAAGAATTTAACCAATGAAGCCATTTAAATGTATGATATTTCCAATGCTACTTGCAAGGATAAGGTTCAATTTCATTTTATTGGTTTTCATTTTATTTTGAAAACAAATTTACATAAAATGATACAATATAAAAAATCATCGTATTCAAAATTTTTAAAATAAAAATAATTTCAAAAGCAAAACATTACATCTATTTTATTTTTGATATCCAAAATAATTATTTATATTAATAATTTGCTATAAAGAACTAATTAAAAAAAAGATATTTTCCGCCATGTTTGTATCGCATGCGCTAAATTTCAGCAAATATTTTTTTCAGTTATCTTACAAAAACAAAACAACAAAACAACATTTACGGACAATGATTAAATGTGTTTTGCGACAAAAAAAAAATTTGAAAATGAGAAAAACTGCTTTTGCTTGTTATAACTTAAAAACGCATATACAAATTTGTTTTAAGGAAAAACAAAAAAGAAAATGAATTTTTAGCGTTAAAAATGAATTTAAATATATATATATATATATATATATATATATATATATATATATATATATAATGTTTGATATAAAAGAAAACTGAACGTTTCATTTTGTTTTTAGGTTGTTATTACTTGGAACATCAAGTTTGCTTTTTGAGAAACCAGCAAAAACTATAATTCGTTTTAATAAAAATTTTAAAATTAAACATGAAAATACTTGGTTAGACTCTGGACACACCCAGTTAATGTATTTTTTATAAGCACGAATATTTTGGTTAATTGATCTTACAATATATTCAGATTTCTCTGCCAAAAAGTATCAACAATCCCGGATTAACTTTAAGCTTAACTGACAGAAGTTTGAGAATTTGAAATTTCTTTTTGATAATATTTGATTGATGAATAATTGACATTAAGAGTTTTAGGTTATTTTATACATTCTTATCTTTAACCGATGCGATGTTGTTCCTCCATGAAGTATGAACGTAAGTACGCACGCCAATTGGAAACTGGTTTCTCAGTCTCGTGCCAATCTTGCTTGCAATTCCTGGTGTTTTTGATCAGTCATTTTATACTTGATTTGTTTAACGTAAAAACTAAAAATTGCTTTCAGCACATACTGTCCCAAGAGCAGTCACCCAAACTGATAACCAGGACCAACGCCTCTTAACTCAGTGATTTCAGCTTGACTAAACCGTCAATTAATTGCGCAATTAACAAATCCCGGGCTGATTAAAAAAACAAAACAAATATGCATATTAAAAAAAAAATTCTCAATTGAACGTTTGTATTACATATGTGACAGTTGTGAATAATACGACTTGCTAACAAAAATTATTTGAAGGGTGGGGATATATTATTATTATAAATCCACGTTATATTAAAAACGCTTAGCGCCAAAAAGTCAGTGATGTAATGCTCCCCTTTTTGAAATTCACGCCTTGTATTCGTTTTGTCCTCTGCACACTCTTGCAACAAATACTTGTTCGGTAATGTTATTTAATGTATGGTGGAATCTCTATTATATATATTAGAATCTTGAATAATTTCTCGCTGTTTTCCAACAGATGGCGTTCTCAGAACTGCGTACGTGTAACTTCCGATAGTAACGCATCTATAAAGAAGTACTATAAGAAAGCTTTAAATTCAGTGTCATTTCCCCAAAGCATAAACAACTTTGTTTTTCATAGAGCTAAACATCTTGGATTCCGTTCCAAAGAAAGTGTATTTGCGGGGAATTTTACTGCACTACTTTATTCAAAAGAAATATGCATTTGAAGCACACCAAATTTCTGTCGAGATTTACGGCAACTATGCTCTGTCGGAAACAACATACAGATATTGGTTTAGACGCTTAAAAAAAAATAATGGATTTGATGTTGAAGATAAAGAACTCTCTGGTGCACCGAAAAAGTTTGAAGACGAATAATTGGAGCAATTACATCATGAAAACTCATGTCATGTGCAAGCTGAACTTGCAGAAACAGGAGTCGATCACACAACGGTTTCGAAACGTTTGAGAGCATTAAGAATGATTCAAAAGCAATGACATTGGGTGCCGTAAGTGTTGAAACCGAGACTCGTCACGTGTGAACCGCTGTTTTAATGGCATAAAGTTTTTTTTTTTGTTTTTTGTCATCGTACTGTGACCGGCGATGAAAAATGGATGCACTACGATAACCCAGACCATGTTATCAACATCGGCGTCAAAACCGAATATCCATGTTTCTAGTTTTCTGCTCTGCATTTGGTTGGATCATCTGAATGTAGTTTATTATCAATTGCTCAAACCGACCGAAACCATCACGTGAGATTACTATCGATTACAATTGAGCATTGAAGAAGAAAAAAAAAGGCCGCTATATGAGGAGAGACATGACAATGTGATTTTGCAACATGTCAACTCTCGACCACACGTTGCAAAACGGGTGAGAACTTATTTGGAAACGCTTAAATGGGAATTCTTACCGCACCCACCGGACATTACCCCTTTCCGATTATCACTTGTTCCGATCAATGGTACATGGCCTGGCTGAGCAGTACTTTCATTCTTACGAAGACGTCAGCATGAATATTGTATTTGGGCAGAAGTCTCGCTGCTATACATGACAGATAATGTATTATGGTTAAGTTTTTATGTAATTTTTGTACAAAAACCAAATGCATGGCAACAATAAACAAGACGTATCTTCACTTCGAAACAGCATCTTAAAATACACCACTCTCATTGACTTTAACAAAAATTAAAATATCTATTACAAAAAATTTAAAACTGCTCACCTCATCGTCAAAAATAACAATTCACTTGCAAGATTTAAACTACAGAAAACTAATATTATTTATGAATTTGCATGTCCTTTGAAGAACTGTATTCTTGATCAATCCAAATTCGTAAATAATTACATTGGACACACTACCAAGTGCTGAACGAGAAGACTAGAGTTGCACCTCTCAGACCATAGCTCAATTCGATCTCATTTAAACGCACACAGAAACCTACCAAACTATCAGTAACGTACTCGTTGATAATTAAATTATAATCGCATCATCCACATGCAAAACATGGGCTAAAAATAATGGAAACATTTTAATTTAAAAAAAAAAATGCAACATTTAATATCAACTACGAACCCGGCCACAACATGCTTACCATGTTCGGAATATGACACACACACACATTCATTGACACTTAAAATAAAAGTTACCCTCGATAATGGCTAAAAGTATAGACGAAAACGCTCGGAAAAACAAAACATTCTAAATTGTTTTCTTTTTATAATTTATGTTTAAAAAAACAATTCATAAAATCACATCCAAAATTACATAAAAACTTAACCATAATACCTTGTCTGTCATTTTAATCAAACTACATTATATATATATATAATGTGTATCGAGGCAGCAGATAATTTTCTAAACATACTGTTAAATATAAGACACAATGAATGTCTATTATGTTTAATCATGAGCCGTTCTAAACATCTCATTTGGCTTTAATTTCAGGTGAAAATAAAGACAAAAATTCTCCAACATTTGGATAATATTTTTATTAAGTTGATTCTAAGCTTTCGGCTCACTTGAGCCATCTTCAGAGATGCTACAGGGACGTTAACATAAAAACATCCACCATCAAAGACGATTTCATCTTGTGTTGACATAAAGCTTTGCTAGTTTAGAACGGCTCATTAAGCATAATAGACATTCATTGTCTCTTATATTTAACAAGATATATATATATATATATATATATATATATATATATATAGGCGTTGCTGGTAGTGTTTTTTTTTAATTCTTATAATTTAAACATTTTTTTGTAAATAGTAGGAGATAGTTCTGCCTGCAATAGTTACAAGATTAAGGTTATCTATATTTACACATACAATTACTAAAGTTCTTTGCTTCTACTTTTTGGCATCGGATAAATTTTGATTACAAGAAAAAACAATCGAATTCTGAATCTTTTTATCTGCACAATAATAAGCTATTGTAGGCAAGAGTGCACGGCCTTACCCGACAGAGAAAAGACTGTCATCGTCATCGAAAAATTCTTTCGAATTAAACTGATTTATAAAGAGAAGAGATATTTCTTTGTTTTTATTGACAGGGAGGAAAAATATTAATAACTAAAAAAAAAAATAATAATAACAAACAAAAAAAAAAACAAAAAAAAAATATTTATTTTGATTTTTCTCTCGCTTTCTCTCTCTCTCTCTTTTCTCTGATTTTTTTTATACGAAGATGAAACCCTTCTCTTTCTCAAGGTGACACGTGCAGTCCTCCAGCTTCGTTGTAAGCACCCATTCGCCGTGGCAGTGGGGGACGTCCAAGGCGTGCCAGTTGGTGATTTCATTAGTGACGCCATGACCTTTGCACCGAAGACCCAGTTCCCTGTGCATGGCCAGAGGCTGACATTCGACGCACACTTTCTCCTTCTTCCGTAAAATGTTTGCCCATTCGCTGCTATTGCATCCTTCGCGGCTGCTGGTGATCAGGTAAGTGGCGCAATACCTGGAAAAAGAAAACAGAAAAACATTCAAAATACTAGTATCTGTATATACTTCAGAGATGAGGTAGTATTTACATTATTTACATTGTTCGGGCAGTTGCCCTCGTCTTTATTACTATCTTTACGACGTTTCGGCTTGTGTACGCTTTGTTTTTTTGTTTTTTTTTTTTTTGTTTGTTTTTATTTTTTTTAATCATATCACCCGAGCAAGGCGGTAACGCCACTGATGCGCAGGGGGCTACGTAAGAGTCAAAAGACTGGAAAAGAGAAAGACGGAAACCACATCCTAAACAGGGAACAAGGGATGTGCCTCTTCACCTGTTCAATAGACATGGGTGGAGTGTGAACCGGGCGATAGTTTAGTCTATCTACTCCAATTGAAAAAAAAGTAAAGAGTGAAAAGATTAGAAAATAGAAAGCCGATAACCAGAGATGAGCCTCTTAACCTGTTCAATAGAAATGGAGTGTGAACCGGGCGATAGTTTAGTCTATCTACTACAATTGAAAAAAAAAAGTGAAAAGATTGGGAAAGAGCCGGAAACCACATCCTAAACAGGGAACAAGGGATGGGCCTCTTAACCTGTTCAATAGAAAGAATGGAGTGTGAACCGGGCGATAGTTTAGTTTATCTACTCCAATTGAAAAAAAAAAAAAAGTGAAAAGATTGGGCAAGAGAAAGCCGGAAACTACATCCTAAACAGGGAACAAGGGATTATACTTCTGGAATAAGGTAGTATTTACATTGTTTGGACTGCAGTCTTCATCTTTATTGCCATGTTTACGACGTTTCAGCCGTTGTACGCTCCGGGTTTCTTCATGTGTTAGAAATTTTAAACCAAACCCTTTATTTCGATTATTGGGATACATCATTTTCATTTTAAGATGAGATGCCACTTCCGGTAGTCATGCAGTTATCTCCCTTTTAACTCAGTTCTCTCTTATTTATTCACCACTTCTGTAGCAGTGACTGGAACTCAGGGACACATAGCCCAGTGGATATACGCGTCGACAGGGATGGTAAGGAGGCAACCGTTGTTCCCAGTTACAAATGAGAGCAAAATATGGAGAGAAAGTACACGGCAAATAAAAGGGAACGAAGACTGGCTAACGACCAAGGCTAGAGTTCAGTCTACTCTACCGATAGCTGCAAGCAAAATAAATAGGTTCATGCCTTTTTCTGAAGCCAAAGTAAATGCAAAAAAAAAAAAGCCAGAAATTAAACTCGACTCGCTGATACCATTTATCACTCCTAAAACTTTTAAACTATTCTCATATTCCCAAAATATCAAGTACCGTATTTTCCAGGTTACAAGACGCACGTTTTCCTAAAAAATACCCTAAAAAAATACGTGTACGTCTTCCAAGATGAGTTCATCAGTTACCACCGAGACATGGATGTTAGTGAGGATTATTTATGATACATGACTGACTGTAGTGATGACTCTGCAGATGATAGATTAGACCTTTTTACATGATTCCACCAGTGACGAGTTTTGGGGATTTGAGGAAGAATAAAATTTCTTTAATTGTTTGAAATTCTTCATGCATGTTTTTAAGATTTTAAATTCATTTTTATGAAAATAAAACCACCGTTGGGAAATGAAATATATATGTATATTTTATAATCATATTGCCCCAAGCATGGCAGTTTATTGCCACTGGTGCACAGGGGGTTACATAGGAGGAATGTTATTAGACAGTGACAGGTTATAGAGGTGTCAGGAAGTGGGTAAGAAAAGGATGAGAATACTGATGAGAGTGAAGTGGACAGAGAAAGGATGCAGGTTAGTGAGATAGGACATGACTATTGACTTTACATTTAAATTATTGGAGATTATAGCTGTCGGGGAAGCAAGTAAACGGAAGGTAATTCCACAGACGGGAAGTGCGAGAAAAGAAGCTGCTGGAGTAAAATTTGCGTTTACAATTTATTGGTTTCATAGAAAAAGGAGGGGGGACCTAGTTGCTAATCTTGTTGCTCGAGTAAATTCATATTTAGTAGAACACCAACTAGTACGTTAATATTTAGCTACCCCCCCATTTGAGACAAAATGTGACACAAGACTTTTTTTTAATGTGGGTAAGAAGCTGAGTAAAGTACTAACACACAGGAAAATTTCCCTAGAAACAAAGAAAAGAGTGCTAGATTGCTATGTGATGTCAGTTCTTCAATACGGCAGTGAATGCTGGACAGTATCATCGAAAATGAGGACAAAACTGGAAGCAGCGGAAATGTGGCTCTACAGAAGGATGCTGTGGATATCGTGGACTGAGCATGCAAGCAACGATGAGGTGTTGGAAAGAATGGTAACAAAAAGGAAATTGATACTGAGTATCAGGAAGAGACAACTGAAGTTCCTGGGACATGCAATGAGGAAGGAGAGCCTGGAGAACCTGATACTGACTGGCCAGACAGAAGGAAAGAGAGACAGAGGAAGGCAGCGGATAACAGTTTTGAAGGGACTGTGCAGGGGGGGTGACGAAACGGGGGTTGTGTAATGTAAGAGGGTAAAACGTACTGGGATAGGGAGACGTGGAAAACCATGATTGCCTACGTCCTGAAAGGACAGGGCATATAGAAGAATAATAAGAAAATTAATGTAAACAATCCACAATCTAAACAATATAAGATACGCGGATGACAAAGTGTTGATAGCAAAAACGGAAAGGAAAATACAGGACCCCCTAAGGAAGGTAACAAGAGAAAGCAAAAAGAAAAAAACAATGATCAGTAAAAAGAACCCAAAAATGCCAACTGCAGGTCGGAGGAACTTATATACCTGGAATTGCTCCGACAGAAGATGGAAAGTGTGACACTGAGATCCGAAGACACATTGGCAAGGCTAAGGACGTATTTCAAAAGCCAACCAGAGCACTGAGAGACAGGAAACTCTCATTGGAAACAAACAAAAAGAGCGCTGAACTACTATGTGATATCTGTCCTTCTGCATGACAACAAATGTCGGACGATCTCTTTAAGGAGAAACGAGAGGCCTGAAGTATCTGAAACTTGATTCTACAGAAGGATACTGATGATACCATAGACTGAACATGTGACCAACGACAAGGTGTTGGAGAGAGTGCAAACGAGAAAAAATTATACTCGGCACCAGGAAGACACAGCGAGGTTTCCCGGGACACATAATGGGGAAAGGGCCTGGAGAATTTAATATTCACAGGACGAATATAAGGAAGAAAGAGACAGGGGAAAGCAGCGTGGGGCATATTTGATAGGCTTGAGCAAATGGATGGCAGAGAGGGGTCTGGGAGAGATACCAAGAGGAAAGATATTAAGATCGGCAAGAGACAGGGGCAAGTGAAAGTCCACGATCGCCTACATCCATAAAGAAAAAGAAGATAAAGTGGTGCCAGTATGTGAGGGATCTACGGTGAATGTTGTTGTATGAGAATGACATTTTTTTCTTCAATATTTATTTCCATTATTAGGGTGCGTCTTCCAAGCCGGAAAATACGTTATATCTTTAAACTAAGACAGATTCATTAATAATTAACATTGGAATTATGTTTTGAATTCATTTGTTAATCTTTTGTTTGCTGTTTTATCACAGGCAGAATAACAATATACGGACTGTAAAAAGCTAAAGAGATTCTTAAAGTGAGTAATTACAGATTTGTATATAATTAGAGTTTGTGTTTGGTAATGAAAGCAGTTTAATTAAATTTTATGCAAATCGTTGATAACTGAGACAAAAAAAAAAGATTTTATTTTCAGTTTCTTTGTGTTATTTTTAAGAGGAAAGAATTGAGAACATTGCATGAAAATTAATTATGTTCGTGTAACAGAAAAGATATGTACAGAAAATTGATAGAAAGTTCCTTTGAAAGTTCCTTGCTCATTTCTCGCTAAACATATGTGAAGAAGCGTTTATGACAATTAACAACATAAAAGAAGCAAATCACAATTTTATCTCAACGTAGCCACAGACCAATGGTCTATACACTCTCGAAAATAAATCCACGCATAATAAATATAGGCGTCACTGGAAGGGATTTAAAGAAGCAAATATGTCGCCTTCAATCTATTGTTCGACAAGCGTCATGCTGGATTTGGCGCAATTCGAAGAAATTCGCAAAGAAAGCATGACGTCGTCTACTTCTTCCGTTCTCGTTCTGCTCTTGAATTTTAAAAACTGTTAAAGCGTTTTCATCTGTCTCAACGTGCCAATTGATTTTATTTTTCTGTCATTTACTTTGCCCAGTAGCGATTGCTGCTGGTGGTGCCAGGGGTGGCAGTCCCGCTTTAAACCACCGAAACTGTGTATTCACCCTTGGTTAGTGGCTGATGAGGGCAAAGTAAATGCACATGTGGTCATTGGTCACATGTTGTATGTAAGAAATATATATATCATCCGCAGACAGATCTGTTTCGCTGTATCACAGCTCATCAGTACGGTTAGACTCCGATTGCTTTTAACCCAGGATTGAAACCCGACCGAATTGGCGTCAGTCGACGATTCTACCTCTGGGCTATGGGCGCTCGGTAGAAGAAGGCAGACTTTTTAGCGTGTATATTATCATTATACACGCCCAATAGCCAGAGTGCTCTAATTCGTTACTGAATGAGCGATGCGTACAAGCCAGAGTAGCTACTGTTTTTCAAAGTCTACCATTCTTCTAGAGTGCTCAATCAGGGTGTGAGAGCGTAAATAGTACATATATATGTGTGTGTGTGTAATCAAATGCATACAAATTATAAACAAGATGAAAATATACTAAAAAAAACTAGTAAATACAACAGATCCTAGCCAGAAAATTCAGTTAATCATATACTACTGTAAATCTAGTATACCCGACTCGATTCTTCACAATGATTCTTCTCTCTCGGTTAGCGATTTACAAAAAAACAAACAGTTTACAAATTCAAGTACCCTTTTGGAGATTGTATCTCCAACGGATTAAATAATATTTATGTTGGTCACACCGCAAACTCGCGTTCACGATGCTTGACACTACACTTGAACGATAATTCTAACATTTTTAGGCACTTGAAACAACGTGCCTGGCCACATACCCGGAAAACCCTAGTTGCAAACACAGCTATACTTAAACATGAAAACAAACAAAAATTAAAAATTCTCGAAGCTATATACATAAAATAGTTGAAACCTAATCTGAACAAGATAAACTATGAAATATCTACAGATATCTTCAAGTGCCTATAATTAATAACAGAAGCCATTGATTTATTCCAATGGCTTTTCCATACCTAATATTTCTTGTTTTCACTCTCGCTTGGTCATGTGCGACGTCACGCGCTGTGATGCGACATTCGCTTCCAGTGTCTTAAATGCACGAGTTTGTTGTTGCTTGGAAATCTTCCATGTAGACAAAAACAGTTTATCATTATGTTTGTATATAATGTAATTTGACATCTTTGAAAATGGCTTATGTAAGCCGAAAGCTTAGATTAGAATATTCAAAAAAAAATTATGTATCAATATTGTAATTTTCTTTCTTCATTTAATGATAATGATATTAAGCTTATCAGAGAACATGAAAAAAATACATAAAATAGATAAAACTTGTCTATATTATTTAATGAAACATGTGTGTATATATATATATATATATATATATATATATATATATATGTGATGGACTCTCCCGTCGTTTTCGACGGATGAGGAACAGACATGCTCATTCAGTTTTCATGTGTCGTACTATCGCCCGGTTCACACTCCACCCACGTCTATTGTACAGGTGTAGAGGCTCATCCCTTGTTCCCTGTTCAGGATGTGGTTTCCGGCTTTCTTTTTTCCAGTCTTTTCACTCTTACGTAGCCCCCTGCACATCAGTGGCGTTACCGCCTTGCTCTGGGTGATATGATTAAAAAAAAAGAAGACATTTCAGTCCTGGTAGTCATCTGCATACAAGTCCACATATTGTACAACAGCGAGGATCTCAGGACATATCAACACAAATATTTACTGGCTCTTTCTGATATCACTCTGGAGCAAATATCTTCAGTTATATCTATCCCGGCAACTCTCACCAAGTTAGTATGAAGCGTATTGACATTTGAAACGTTTCTCTTTAGCTTGTCTTTGTACCTGAGAAACGGCCGTCTAACAGTCCATTGTCTACTGTCAACCTGGCTACATATGAGAACTAAGTTTGTGGTTACTCATCTTTGCAACATTGCGATATATATATATATATATATATATATATCAATGTGGATGACTAATATATTATGCTCTCATTATGATTGAGCTCTCTGGAGAAGAAAATTTTGAAAACAGTTTCCACTTCTGCTATATGCGTGACTCTTCAGAAATGAATCGAGTTCTCTCGGTGACTGGCGTGTGTATACACTGCTTATATACAACACGTTAAAATATCCCTTCTCTGATTCCATGTGTCGATGCCTTAGGGAGTAGCGACTCCGACTGACACCAAATCGGTCGAGTTTCGATCCCGGCCAGAAGCAAGTGGATGCGTCTAGCCACACTGATGAGCTGTGATACAGTGAAACAGGCTTGTATGTGGATGACTAATATATATATATATATATATATATATATATATATATATATATATATATAACTAATTGTTGGTAATAAATTTCTCTATTTTACGTAGCAGGTGTAATTCATAAAGGTGTTTGTTGTGGATAGGTATATCCTTAAGGGAGCATCCTAACTCCACTCGCTTCGTGTTCTAAGCTTATAATAGTGCTCGATAGAATTACCTAGAGCTAAGATAAGTGTAAACTTGTCGTTATACTCGTTTCGAAAAACCCTCCGAGTATTTACGCGGAAGGAAAAAAATGGTAATAAAAAAAGAAGAAGAAAAAAAAAAAGAACGAGCTATGCACTGTTGATAATAAATTTCTCTATTTTACATAGCAGGTGTAATTGCTTAGCTGGTTTTTTTTAACATTTTTTTCTTCCGCGTAAATATTCAGAGGGTTTTTCGAAACGAGTATAACGACAAGCTTATATATATATATATATATAATATATATATATATTACCGGCCATAATTATTAGGCCACCCCGGAACTTTGTGTGTGTCCGTTATCTATAGACTCCGAAACTGCTGAACCGATTTTCTTGAAAAGTACCATAAGCGTCTGCGAGTGTTCTTAGCTAGAGTTTCTGTCGAGGTACCCCCGATAATTATCGAAAATCGAAAAAATCGGGTTACAGAAGGAGTGGTCCGATTTTAATCAAATTTGATACACTCATAGACAAAGACATAAGAAACTATTTCATATACAAAATATTTATGCTCACGTGTTCCCAGTAGCAAGTTACGACTGTTGCCTGGAGATCCGTGTTTGACTTTCATTTTTTTTTTTTTTTTTTTTTAAGCGTTTCACCCTGAGCATGGCATGTCACTGCCACTACTGCGCTGAGGGCTACATAGAGTGGAGAAAGGATGATTAAATATAGGAAATGTCAGAGGGTGGGTGATAGGCAGGTAAGGATACCGAGAATGAGGGTTGGGTAGATGAGAGTGTTCTCAGAATAATTGGGAGTTAGTGATAGGAGATGTCTATTGACCCTACATTTAAACACCTGGAGATTGTAGCTGTCGGGAAAGCAGACTTGTGGAAGAGCGTTTCACAGGCTGGAAGCGCGAGAAAAGAAGCTGTTGGAGTAGAATTTACGGTTACATCTTATCTGTTTAACTGTAAAAGGGTGGGACCGAGTTGCTAATCTAGTATCTCGTGTAAATTCCTGCTTAAAGCCATGAAAGTACTTGTAGAAGAGGCACAGGGAAGCCACATCACGCCGGTGAGAGAGTGGTTGCAGCCGGTCTGCCAAGTCAGTATCAACCACGTTACAGATCCTCCTTTGTATTTTGTCAAGAAGCCCAAGGAAAGCAGCAGGGGCACCCGACCAGATATGGCAGCAATATTCAATACATGGGCGGATGGTAGATTTGTATATGTGCAGAATAGATTCAGGTGAGAAAAGAGAGCCGACTTTCATAGCGGCAGATTTGGCAATGGATTCGATATAGTCATTCCATTTGAGGTCCGCCGAAAGTGTAAGGCCAAGGAGGCGTAGTATTTTACTCTCTGGGAGGCTAGCCTGTCCCATGCTAATGGGAGGTAGATGCGATTGTCTATAGTGGTTAGTTGATAACAGCTTCGTTTTAGAAGCATTGAAATTTACTAGCCATTTCCTATCCCAGGCCACTACGGATTGGAGGTCCTTTTCAAGCACGGCAGCGAGGTTCGCTTTGTCGCCCACACCTGGTTTTTGATCGATGCGAGAGTGGATTGTTGTGTCATCGGCGTACATGCCTACTTGGGATCTAATGGAGTCGGCGAGATCATTAATGTAGATCAGAAAGAGCGTGGGACCTAGGATGGAACCTTGAGGGACGCCCGCGTTCGTATGGTAGTTTTAGGAGGCATGCCCATTTAATACTACCTTCAATGTACGGTTAGAGAGGAATGACTGGATGAGGTCAAACAGATGTCCAGTTATCCCGTAGCTCCGCAGTTTGCGCAAGAGGCCAGCGTGCTAGACCCTGTCGAACGCTTTGGAGATATCCAATGCAACGGTTCGGGCTTCGCCATTCTTGTCAAGTGCCCGGTATATGTACTCTGTAATGGTCGTTAGCATATCAGCAGTAGACCTGGTGAAGCGTATCCCGTACTGTTTGTCAGGGAGAAGCCTGTGGACCGTGAGATGCTGAATCACCTCGGCGTTGATAATGGCTTCGAAAACTTTGCCAAAGATCGGAAGGAGACTAATAGGACGGTAATTGGCGGGGTCTGAGGGTTCGCCAGAATTCTTAAATATAGGAACTACACAGGAGGACTTCTAACAGGCAGGAAAACAGGAAGCAGATAGGCAGAGGTTATAGAGTTTAGAGAGGACAGAGGAGAGTTCTGGGGCACATTTCTTCAGTACTATGACTGGGATTCCGTCACCGCCGCTCACTTTGTGTGGGTCAAGTTGTGCAATTATCTTGGCGACCAGCGAGGGTGTAATGTGGACGTTATTTAGTTGAGCCTTAGTTCTGGGTGGGAAGTCGGGTGTAGGTATTCCTAACTAGTCCAGTGTCGAATTGGTGGAAAATCTACGGGCAAAGCATTCAGCCTTGTCGGCTGGGGAGGTGAGAACTTCAAATTCATTGATTAGTGGGGGTATTGAAGTCTTGCTCTTGTTGAGCACGCTTTTGCAGAGTCGCCAGTAATCTTTGGAGCCAAACTTAGAGAATGCTATGCGTTGCCTCATTCTGGTAGCAGACGCCCCCTTAGCTTCGTTATACTCAATATTTATGCTCACGTGATCCCAGTAACACGATTCATTCAACGGTTACGTTTGTTGCCTGGAGATCCGTGTTTGACTATTTTATATACTAAATATATATGCTCAAGTGATCGCAGTAGCACGATTCATTCAATGGTTACGTTTGTTGCCTGGAGATCCGTGTTTGACTACACGTGTTGGTATCATCACTTTTTTCCTGCTTAGCAATATATATATATATTATCATTAACCCATAATTTGCAAAAGCTCCTAAGAAAAATTCTAACCATAAACAAAAGAATTCTATATAAATCACAATATCAGACAGAATGGCATTCGAGAGGCCCTGTGTCAAACGCTTCACTCCTGCCATAAAACTTATATTATTTAATAGCGGAAATAGAGTATTGTAATTTTTGTTTAAATAGAAAGATGCGCACACGATTTCAAGTCGCATGCGGCACGTGATGGCTGGGAATGAACTCTCCTTCCCCCCCACCTCAAAAAAAATTTACTAGGTAACTGTAAAAACACGAGGGAAAATAACAACACCAGAGACACAAACCCCCTTGAACATGGCTATAGAAGTGACCAAAAGCGATTGGGACAATGAAAACTACGGACAGTTTTTTTCATATTCCTAAAAACGCAAAAATGTCAGGATACTGGAAAATATTAATAAAATTTAAGTCTTCCTTGACCGTCGTATTCAATAAAATATCCCTGAAAGGTTATTACCTATATATATATAGTTAAGAAAATGTGTGTCATTCGGCAGGATTCGAACTTGCGACCCCTATCCACATAGAGGAAACCACCAATTGATCTGGTGCGTCTTAGACCTCTCAACCACGAATGACGCTCCGTCTAAACGAAGTCAAATTAAGCCTATAACACAATTTTCGATTCATCGTAACAATGGATAGGAGTCACAGGTTCGAATCCTGCCGAATAACACACATTTTCGTAAGAAAAATTCATCGTAAATAATCAGGCCGGTAGAAATAAATATATAATACTGTTTGATTATAAAAAGAATATCTTCTTAAATACGAGTATCAAAAATAATGTTCAAACAATTCATTTCAAATTGTCGGTTGTTTATAACCAGTTTCGTTAATCTTAGTCAATTTCCGTTACATGATGATTATCATAAATTATCAGGCCGGTAGAAATAAATATATAATACTGTTTGATTATAAAAAGAATATCTACTTAAATAGGAGTATCGATCAAAAATAATGTTCAACCAAATCGTTTCAAATTGTCGGTTGTTTATAACCAGTTTCGTTAATCTTCGTCAATTTCCGTTACATGATGATTATCATAAATTATCAGGCCGGTAGAAATAAATATATAATACTGTTTGATTATAAAAAGAATATCTACTTAAATAGGAGTATCGATCAAAAATAATGTTCAACCAAATCGTTTCAAATTGTCGGTTGTTTATAACCAGTTTCGTTAATCTTCGTCAATTTCCGTTACATATGTTTATGTATATGCGCGTCTGTTTTTTCTTATTACGATAACCCTCATAACTCTTAGTGGGTACGAGTGTTTGACCAGACATCCCCGACTTTCATTGTTTCACAATTTCATTTTTCTGAAGTAGTGATGTCTGGTCAAAAAGGGATTCCCTTAAACTGCTCTCATTGTGTGATTTGGGAAATGAGTCTGATTGCGAGCCATTCAATCGACTTTTACATTCATCAGGATTACAAACAGTTACGTTGAGTTAGCGACATGACGACAGCTAAGGTCATCTCTGAAGCCAATATGTCTGGATAAATTATTGGACTTATCGTTTTTCTTTTTTATTGGGCCCACCACTATTGTGATCTCGAACCATATTCAGCTAGAGTCGGCAAATATTTACATCCTTTTTCCTCCACTCAAACAGTTTTTTCTGCCGTCCGAATCACTTATCAAAAGTCATTTATGACAAATATTGACTCATTTTTTCCCGTTTGCTACATTTTATTTGTAAGAAAAATATGGAGAAAAAAAATCAAGAAAATAAAAAAAAAAAAAGTTTGTTCTAAGTACTCATAGGAATAAGACCGGACTCTTTGACAATAGGATCATACGACGTGACCCCGATAATTCTTGTAGTGAGGGGGACATTGTACACACATAAGTAGTTAAACCAATAATTTTTTAACCCAGTGTTAAAGGGGGGGGGAAGAAAGGAAACTAGAGAAAATATTATATATAAAATACTATGAATGAATTCTCATTTCTCAGTATGTCTGCTTGGGTGGCTAGATAATCCCTGTTGCAGGCGTCCGCTCAGACATAGTTATGTTTATTCTGGTGTAGTTTATAGTGAAACTATAATAAGCGGATCTTAGTTACAGTTACTGGGAGAAAGCACATAATTTGTCGTGATTATCCACGGTTTTTTGTCACCATTTTATCCTCCATCTACTGAATTCGTTCAATTTTTGGTCCGAAAGTAACCAGTTCCAATTTAGAAAAGCTGGGGGACTCGAACAAATGCTACACTCTAATCGTAGATTAAAAAAAAACGTTACTTCATCTTAAATAGTAAAGATTCAGTTATGCACCATCCATAATACTGGTCAATCATGTCTTAAAAGAGATATGACTGACTGGACACGAGTCTTCTTATTGTTCTCTCTTAATAATGTATTTCTTTTGATCAGTTTCTTATGCCAGTCATTAACCCGCTTGCGTCTATGTATCTTTATTGGCTTGCTTCGAGTGAAGTGATTTAAAAAAAAGAAAAGGAAAGGAAAAAATGAAACGTTGTAAACTGTACAAAAGTGTCATTGAATCCATCCGAAGCTGGCTGACACAAACCCATTAAGCTCGAAGTATGTTTGAAATAGTGAAGTAGCATTGCAATAGAGAAATATGTCTTCTAAAAGCTAAGCAAGCTATTAAGAAACAGAAAAATTAACAATCGAACAAATTCTTAAAGTTATCGAAGCCTATTACGAAAATGGACACGTCCGAACAAGAGAAGTTCCCAGGTAGCACCATCTCTCGAAACAGTGATGTCAAATGGCCACTGCGATCATCCGACTTAATTCATTTAGATGACTTCATATGGGGTCATCTCAAGAGTAAGGTCTACGCCAACAAGCCAACAGCTGAAGGATGAGTTAATAAGGCATGTTGTGGAGATCGAGGAGCAACTATACAGGGACGTCATGCTGACCATCGAGTGGAGGTGTACCGTCGAAGCCTTGGGGGACATTTGGGTGATATTATTTTTTACACGTAATTGCCATAACTCAAATAACATGATCCATTAGTGAAACCAATAAAATTTTATCAATGATACTGTATATTTACTGCTAACTTTGATCTGTCTTAATGAAACACGCTATATTCAGAAACAGGAAAACTTCATTAGAAACAAAAAAAGAATGCTGAGCTCTTATATAAGGCCTCCTCTATGGCAGTGAATGTTCAACGATCTCTTCAAGATGAAGAAACATGAGGTAAGGGAAATGTGGTTCTACAGAAGGATGCTGAGAATACGATGGACAGGGCGTGTAAGCAACGGGGACGTTAAAAAAAATGGAAACTAAATGACGCTCATGCTTTAGTACCAGAAAGAGATAGTTGAAGTTTTTAAAAACATAATGAGGAAAGAACACATGGAAAATCTGAAACTAACTCAAATACTACAATTTTTATTTTATGATCCAGACCAGCTTTTCAGTAAATGAGTAACTATTAAAAAAAAAAAAAAAAAAAAAGAGATTGATTTATGTCCTGAGGAGTCTTGCTTTTAACTAATAAAATATATTTGGACCAATTTTTTTTTTTTTTTTTTTAAATCATATCACCCCAAGCAAGATGGTGACGCCACTGATGCGCAGGGGGCTACTTAAGAGTAAAAAGATTGGAAAAGAGAAAGTCGGGAACCACATCCTAAACAAGAAACAAGGGATGAGCCTCTTCACCTGTTCAAAAGACGTGGGTGGAGTGTGAACCGGGCGATGGTTAAGTCTATCTACTCCAATTGAGAAAAAAAAAAACAGAAAAGAAAAAAAAAGTGAAAGAAGATTGGAAAAAAAAAAGAAAAAGAAAAAAAAGAAAGCCGGGAACCACATCCTAAACAGGAAACAATGGATGAGCCTCTTCACCTGTTCAATAGACATGGGTCGAGTGTGAACCGGGCGATAGTTAAGTCTATCTACTCCAATTTTCATAACGATTGTGTGTGTGTGTGCGTGGGGGGGGGTAATAGCTGTTACTGCAAAAAAGATGCTAAATTTCATCGTTGAAATAAAATCTTTGGCTCACTGTTGGCGCAAAAAATTTAATTGGAGTAGATAGACTAAACTATCGCCCAGTTCACACTCCACCCTCGTCTATTGAACAGGTGAAGAGGCTCATCCCTTGTTCCCTGTGGTTTCCGGCTTTCTCTTTTCCAATCTTTTTCACTCTTACGTAGCCCCCTGCACATCAGTGGCGTTACCGCCTTGCTCGGGGTGATATGATTAAAAATAAGAGGGACAAAGAAAAGCAGCGATTATACCAGCATCCTAGGTGGGTGCGCAAAAAAGAAAGACAGCACCTTACAAAATTTTGGAGATCTATGACCACTCACGTTCGGGGGAAAGCACCGCACATAGAAGAAGAATAATGTTAAATAAGAACGGGTTGTAAAACTAAAAATGGTGGTTACTGCACATATCCGGGATGATATTTTATGCGCCATTTTTCTTTATGTCACTGATGCTCATAGCTCTACACAACTTCCTGTCCTTTGTTGTTCAAAGGACATTTTTAAACAATATCATACATTTTTGCTCTGTGATCCTTTTACCCAAAACATCTTTAAGTAGGTTACTCGAACTTTCTCCGTGTTTCTTTATTCTATCCTATGAATGTTAAATTCTCGTGCCTTCTTTTCTCATTATATATCCAGAAAATCTTACGTGTACGTCCTCACCATGAAATTATTTGGTGCACATAAACATAGTGAACGATGCCTATCAGAAACTAAGCAAAATATTAAGACATAGAGAAACATAGTTAGAAACAAAGAAAAGATTGAACAGAACGAGTAAGGAACAGGCAGGAAAAAAGAGTCTTTAATCTAACATGTTTCACCTTAACAAGCTTCTTCCGAATTTTTTTAAAGACTAATGGTCTTAAAAATTTTTAAATTTTTAAATGTAGAGAAAAAATAAATATCTTATGCCTGTTTATATGTGTGTTCCACGTGCAATAAAAGCAATAGATGCTTATTTAAATGTAAGTGTATGTATGCGAAAATAATGCATGTTTCAAGCGTATTTAAACTATGGACGAATTAAGTGTGTTTATATGTCGGTAACGTTAGTATGCATGTGAATGACAAAACGAAATACATTTCCGTTCAAAATTGTAGCGAAATAATGTATACAAGTATCAATCGACGAACAATTTTCTTTTTAAAATGAAATATGCGTATGAGAGAATCATAGATAAATGTATGAATATGTGTGTTTATGAGTCGTTAACGTTAGTATGTGTGTGAATGACAAAATGAAATACATTTCCATTCAAAATTGTAGCGAAATAAGGTATACTATTGCTTTTATTACTCGCGCCGCACAGATATAAACGTCCATAAGTACTTTTATACATTTAAATATGTTTATCTTTTGCTTTTATTACATTACCAATGAAATTAAACTTCAATCGACATACTGTCTCTTTGGATTATTTTAAATTAAAAAAAAAAATTAAATCATTTGTCTTTAAAAAAATTCTGACGAAGCTTGTTAAAGTGAAACGTGTTAGATTAAAGACTTTTCCTACCTGTTATTTACTTGTTCTGTTCGGAGAAAAGATTGTTGAAATGTTAATATCTAATTTTATATAAAAGGGGGGGCGGACCTGTAGAAGACAATCACCACCGTTAAATTTGTTTTTTTTTTTTTACTTTTTCAACGCAGTCTTATCGATTATTACATAAAGTTTCCTATAATCAAAAAAAAGGAAAAATTTAAACAATTTTAGGGGGTGCTCAGTTTCTCGTACAACGTTATAGTAAATCGATCCTTCATTTTGGAACTACTCGTGCTGGAGTCACTTTGTTTTGTTTTTTATCTTTTTCAAGTTTTCTTCAGTTCTTACGATGGCATCTTCCGATGAAACTTCAAGAATGCCTTTATTCAAAAAATTCGCAAAGGATTCATATGTTGAATATGCGCAAGCAAAAACGTTAATTGCACAGGATCGATTTACTATAAGTTGTATGAAAAACTGAGCTGTTTAAATGTTTGAAATTTTTCCAAATTTTCTTTATCAATCGGAAAGTTTAAGGTTTAATCGATAAGACTGCACTGAAAAAAGTAAAATTGATAATTGGAGTAGATAGACTAAACTATCGCCCGGTTCACACTCCACCCTCGTCTATTGAACAGGTGAAGAGGCTCATCCCTTGTTCCCTGTTTAGGATGTGGTTTCCGGCTTTCTCTTTTCCAATCTTTTTACTCCTATGTAGCCCCCTGCACATCAGTGGCGTTACCGCCTTGCTCGGGGTGATATGATTGAAAAAAAAAAAAATTAACAAATTTACAGGTGGTGGTAATGTCGTACTGGCGAGTGGTTCCAAAATGGAGGATCGATTTGCTATAATGTTGTATGAAAAACTGAGCCCCACCACCCCCAAAAAAAACAATTGTTCAAATATTGAAATCTTTTTTGTCAATCGGAGAATTTAGGGCGTAATCGATTAGATTGCACTAAAAAATGTTTTTAAAAATTGAAAAACAAATTTAAAATGTGGTGGTAACCTCCTTCAGGTCCGCCAAAAAGGGAATTCTGCTCATTTTCTTCACGGGTGAAGAAGAGGCTTGATGCGATGGAAATGTAGTACTATTTACAAGTACTAAAGATATTCTAGACTGAACATGCAAGCAATGAGCAAGACTTGAAGTAAAATAGACACAGCAAAGACACGTATACTTAGTAAAAAAGGGTAGATGAAACTTAACAAGGAAAGGGGGCCTAGAGAAAGTAACACTCACAGGACATACTGGAAACTACGAGTAAACTACTTAACGAGTTTGAGTGAAAAGAATACTAAACAGAGATAAAGAAGGATGGTAAAAAGTTTTTTTTTTAATTACTTAGAGCAGGGGTGGGCAATATGGGCCCTCCACAGCTTTTTCAGTGGTCCACGGAAAAATTCAAGAAAAATCTTTTTTTTTTTTTTTTAATCGTATCACCCCGAGCAAGGCGGTAACGCCACTGATGTGCAGGGGCTACGTAATAGTGAAAAGATTGGAAAAGAGAAAGCAGGAAACCACATCCTAAACAGGGAACAAGGGATGAGCCTCTTAACCTATTCAATAGACGTGGGTGGAGTGTGAACCGGGCGATAGATCTATTATTTATTAGATGTATTATGTAAATAATTTACATTTACACTTTGAATTAAATGAAATATTTACATAAACTAATGAATATGACCAGTTTTACTCATTGATGAATATCAGAAATAGTGTAGTCCCAAAGATAGAGCCCCACATTATCTAGAACTAGAGTGGACATTTTACTGCCCATGGGCTGCATGTGGCCCACCACAAAGTTTTCCGTAGCCCAAGGAAGTATTCAGGAGAAATCTTTAAATCTAACATTTTCCCCAACTTATCACGGTAAATGTTAGTGCTGACAAATTTCTGCTTGAAGAGTTTTGCTTGGAAATGTTTTCTATTTTTGGATCCACATCTGTGAACAAAGTTTTTCTTACATGAACATCAGTAAAAGTAAAAATAGATTTTCTCTGACTGGCATAACATAAACTTGAAGGCAGTGAGGAAGATTTTAACACGCAACCTCACTCCTGATTTTAAAAGATTTGTTGAAAAGTTTGAAAGGTTACATTTGTCTCATTGAAATTTTTGCGCTGAATGATGCGTATTTGAACAATTTTATTAAAACATTTTCTGTCCACCATTATTGTCTTTGTTTTCTTTATTTATTACATGTATTACACATATATCTTTCATTTTACACTTTGCATAAATATTTCATTTAATGCGAACTAATGATCAGTTTTAAAAGGTACGGCCCTCCGCTAAACTTAGTTTGGGGGGTTAACTATTTGCCGATAGCTAGAGAACTCTAACAGGCGCTAGCACTCCGGGTCAGGGTGGACCTGCAAATAACAGTAATTAAGAGGTGGTTCCATGCTCCTCACAACCTCCCAATCAGAGGCTTTGCTGCTGGATGCCGTTTACCGTCATACCCAGGACCGCAGGCAGTGAGGAAGTTCACTCCTGATTTTAAAAGACTTGTTGAAACGTGTGAGTTACATTTGTCCCATTGAATTTTTTTGCTCTGAATGATGTGTATTTGCACGTGAACAATTTTATTAAAACATTTTTTGTCTACTATTATTTTTTCTTTTCTTTATTTATTACATGTATTACACATAATTTTCATTTACACTTCACAAAAAATAAAATATTTATGTAAACTAATGCATATGATCAGTTTTAGAAGGTACGCTAAACACGGCCAACTCAAAGTGGTCCTGAATTAAATTAATTACCCATACCCTGACTTAGAGCAGCTAAAGAGAGAAAGTTGACGAGAGAAACAACCGTTAACGTCTTGAAGGAATATGACGTGATATAAAAAGTATAGTGAAAGTGGTAGAGAACAAAAAACTTAATTCTCTACAGAGCTTTAGTTTTTTGGTGTTAAATTCATTCAAAACGAACGCCAGCAGCTCGTGTTATAAGAGGCAGGACGCAATAAAGCCGACCACTCACGGTATTTCCTGCACTAATGTCGGCCACTTGCGTCATTCCAGCCAACAAAGCAGTTAACACCCACATATCTTATCTTAGTCAATTAAATGTCATACGTGATACACGCTTGGGTGATCATGTCTCGTAAGAGACATGACTGACTGGACAAAAGATTATCCCAAAATAGGTTGCCATGTCATTCTGTAGTAGACTGGTTGCCAGCCAAGGCTGTAGAACATAATCTGTCCTGATATTTAAATCCATAACTGGAGGGAAGACACGGATTAAGGGTATTTGCGCGTAAGTGAATGCAAGGAATTTAAGTGGAATTCGAACTCGGCTCCCCGAGTTCTCGTTCCGTGTCGATATCCACTGCACGACAACGCACATCCCATCATCTAGTATTAATTAAAAAGAATGTGCGGTGGATATCGACTCGGAACAAGAAGTCGGGGAGCTGAGTTCGAATTCCAGTTGAATTCGTTGACTCCACTTACGAAAACATAACCTTGAGAAAGGTATGAATCCGTTCTTCCCCCTCCAGTAGGACTGATTGGATTTTATAGCCCTGATTGGCAACCAGTCTACCGCACAACCTATTGCGGGAAAAGCTTTCGTCCAGTCAGTCATGTCGCTTTCGAGACACGATCGCCCAACCGTGTATCATGTAATTGACTGATTTGAATAAAAGAATTAAATAGCAGAACAGATTGGATTCTGTAGCCTTGGCTGGCAACCAGTCTACTGCAGAAAGTAATGGCAACCTTCTGCGGAAAAATCTTTTGTCCAGTCAGTCATGTCTCTTTCGAGACATGATCACCCAACCGTGTATCATGTATACCACCTAACTGACTGATGTGTGTGTAGAATTGGTTCGGGAATTGAAGTTCAAGTTCTGTTCCCTTTCGTATAAAATCCTGACCTGGTATCTGTACTTCAGTCACTTTTCAACCGATGTCTTCCCTCTGTCTGTAGAAATAATTTCATGGAAATTGTTCTGATGAGCTTTCCGTCTTGGTGCCTCAACTGCATGAATTTAAACGTGTTACTAAATAAACAACAAGGTCACACCGTTTTACTGGTGAAGTATCCATATTCAACCGTAAATCCTATTCTAATAATTTCTTCACTCGCACTTCTCACCTGTAAAACTCTTTCCCAGTTTCTTCCCTGTCACATAAAATGTTGAAAACTTTAAATGCAACGCCAATAGCCATATTATGTATACCTGAAACCTGTTCTTTTTCATCTCCCAGTAACCCCCTCATGCGTCCGAGTGGCATTATCGCCTTCCTTAGAGTGAAATGATAACAAAATGTTTTTCTTCTTCTCCCCATTATATTTTGTGAGACGATTGTTCTTCTCATTTTGTTTTCTTTTCGCCAGAAATCCTTATTTGATATTACAGGGGCCTGAAGGATGTGTGTGGGTGGTGAAGTGGATATCGACTCGGAACGAGAAATCTGGGAGCCGAGTTTGATTTACAGTTGAACTCCCTGCATTCACTTACGTACAAATACCCTTGGGAAAGGTATTAATCCATCTCTTCCCTCTAGTTATGGGTTAAATAACCGGACAGATTGGGTTCTATAGCCTTGGATGGCAACCAGTCTACCGCAGAAAGCAATGGCAACCTACTGCTAAATAATCTTCTGTACAGTCAGTCATGTCTTTTTCGAGACATTATCGCCCAAAGCCTGTATCACGTATGGCACTTAACTGACTTAACGGTTATCGACGCAAAAAAGTGAGCCCAGTTCAAATTACGGCTTCATCTTTTGCATTCAATTTCTCACAAATATCTTTAGTAAAGGCATGAATCCATCTCTCCTCCTTCCTAGCAACTATGACTTAAATAGCAGGGTAGGCTGGGTTCTATAGTTTTGAATGGCAACCAGCCGAATATATCGACAACTCTGATTCAAACCCATGGTGAAACCAATGGGAAATACTTCTATCATCTTTCCTCCCAAAAGACATGACACTGAATATCGGCTCGGAACGAGAAATCGGAGAGCTAAGTTCAATTTACAGTGAAGTTCACTGCATTCACTTACGTACAAATATCCTTGGGAAAGTCATGAATGCGTCTCTTTTTTTTCTCCAGCTGTGGGTTCAAAAGCAGGTCTGATTCGGTTCTATAGCCATGGTTGGCAACCAGTCTGCCGCAGAAAGTAATGGCTATCTACTGCGGGAAAATCTTCTCCCTAGTCAGCCCTTTCGAGACATGATCGCCAAAGCGTTTATCACGTATAGTGTTTAACTGACTGACTGAAAAAAAAACGGAGACGGAGAGCCATGAACGCCTACATCCTGAAAGAACTAGGGAAAAAAAAAAGATATAGTACACGTAGATATTAAACGCGGTAAAACCAGCCACTCGCGTTATTAAGCATAGTGAAACCGCCGTTCCTCGCGGTATTAAGCTCAATAAAGTCAGTGGCTCGTGTTAATCCTCATTGGGACGGAAAAAAACAACGAATAACCTTTATAGTGAGCTTATGTAAACAACTGGCAGAAGAAGAAGTATTAACTGGGGTATGCTCTCCAATTTCATTCTGCTTTGCACAGTAGCAAAAAGAAATAAATAACTCAAATAAAACTCGTGTATAAACACTTGTCACAAACAGAAAAAACAGATAAAACAAATGATTTATTACAGACGATAAAGAAGTGATATTTACAGAGGTGTAAATACTAAACAGACGACATAATTTTGCTTAATATTTAAAATTAACTTTATATATATATATATATATGTGTGTGTGTGTGTATATGTATATATATGTGTGTGTGTGTGTGTATATATGTGTGTGTGTGTGTATACATATATATGTGTATGTATGCATAAATATATATGTATATAGAAAATAAAATAATTAATGACAACAATGAACCCTCTATATATGTAAGATACATAGATGACATCTTTGTTTTAGCTAAGAATATCAATCAAATTAAATATCTTAAAAACAAATTTGAATGTCACTCCGTCCTCAAATTTACATTAGAACTTAATATTAATAACAAACTCCCATTCCTTGATGTATTCATTGATTCTAGCACACACAAATTTACTACTTCTCTATATAGGAAACCAACTAGCATAAATTCGTGTCTTCTTAATTATAATAGTGAATGCCCCCAACGATATAAGTTCTTTTTCTTCTATGTGTCCTGTCCCTTCAGGACGTAGGCGATCATGGCTCTCCACGTCTCCCTATCCCTTGTGGCTCTTAGTATGTTTGCTCCTATTGCTCCTGGCAACTCCCGTTCCGTCATCCACCTGATCAGGCCCTGCAAATATGTTATCCGCTGCCTTCCTCTGTCTCTCCTTCCTTCTATCTGACCAGTCAGTATCGGGTTCTCCAGGCTCTCCTTCCTCATTGCATGTCCCAGGAACTTCAGTTGTCTCTTCCTGATGCTCAGCATCAATTTCCTTTTTGTTGCCTTCTTTCTAACACCTTGTCGTTGCTTGTATGCTCAGTCCACGATATCCGTAGCATCCTTCTGTAGAACCACATTTCGGCCGCTTCTAGTTTTGTCCTCATTTTCGATGATATTGTCCAGCATTCACTGCCGTATTAAAGAACTGACATCACGTAGCAGTCTAGCACTCTTTTCTTCGTTTCTATTGAGATTTTCCTGTGTGTTAGTATTTTGCTCATCTTCTGGAACGCGTCCTTTGCCATGCCAATTCGCCTTCGGATCTCCGTGTCGCACTTTCCATCTTCAGTTAGAACACTTCCTAGGTATTTAAATTCTTGAACTTGTTTGATTCTGCTATCCCCCACCTGTATTTGGCATTTTGGGTTGTATCTTTTGCTGATGACCATGCACTCAGTTTTCTTAAAGTTTATTTGTAGTCCCTTCTTGTCACTCTCCACTGCTACATTCTGTATGAGGACTTGTAGTTTCCTTTCCGTGTCCGCAATCAGCACTGTATCGTCCGCATACCTTATGTTGTTCAGGTTATGGCCTCCAATAACAAATCCTGGCGTGTCATCTAGGGTCCTCAAAATATTCTCGCTGTATAGGTTGAACAAATCCGGTGAAAAGACACATCCTTGTCTTACGCCTTTTTCTATCTTTGTGTATCTACTGAGGTCGTTACCTGTCCGTATGCAGGCCGTTTGCTGCCAGTAGAGATTCTTGATTATTATTATGTCTTTGCCGAAAATGTCGAGGTTGCCTAGCATCTCCATCAATTCTTTGTGTCGTATTTTGTCGAATGCTTTCGCGTAGTCAATGAAGCATAGGTACAAGTCTTTCTTCATTTGTAATGCCCTTTCAGAGAGCATCCTAATCATGGCGTTCCTTGTTCCAGTGTCTTTGACGAACCCGCACTGTTCCTGCCCTATCACTGGCCTGATTCTGCTTCTCGCTCTATTCATCAGGATTCTGACAATCAGTTGTGTAATGTGACTCATTAAGCTGATAGTTCTGTGTAGTTCGCACTCGTTTGCACCAGGTTTCTTCGGCAGCGCTATAAATATCGAGTTGCATAGGTCGTCTGGTATTATTCCGCTGCTATAAATTTCGT
>JBBBDQ010002378.1:965000-1005000 GCA_037127315.1 Ascarosepion bandense
AAGCCTAAGAAATATTTTTATTTAGTTTGGTGAGAATCGGATAAAAATTGTGGATTTGTATAAAGGACATACAGACAGAAACACAAACATCTTGCCTTTATATATATTTCTTCATTTGTAAACGAGTTATTATGCGACCTATGTTTCTACCGTGGTATTTTCAGGCGATTTGCAATCACTGATTTACCGGGGTTTTTTTTGTGTGTTTTTTTAAGAACGCTCAAGTGACGGTTATTTTTTATTTTTTTTTTTTGAACGCTTCGTAACGGGCATTTTTGAATGCACAATTTTTAAAATTACAAGAAATTGCGACGTTTTCATCCATGGTTGTATGAGCCATACCATAAAATACCTATTAGGTTCATACAACCATAGACGTAAATGTTTTAAACGTTATGAACTGTTGTTAGCGTGTTCTTAATTGATATTATTGAGTGATGTGTTTATATCTTTTTATTAATAAGGCCTCTATTATTTTTAGTCTTTTTTTGTTGTTGTTTTGTTTTTAATATGAATGATGCTATGATATTTGTGTTATCAACGAGTATGTTCCAGACAGAGTTTGGTAAGTTCCCGTGTATGTTTGAATGAGATCAAATACCAACATGCTTACCGTGTTTGTTACATAACACATACCACTACTCCACATTATACATAACACTTCATACATTCTGTTACACGTAAAATATTATTTCCGAAAATGGCTAAAAGTATAGCCGAAATCGCTCGGATAAGCAAATCATTTGGACAGTTTTGATATAATTTAATTCCTCAAAACAAAAAAATCATAAGATCACATGAAAAATTACATAAAAAAACTTAACCGACACACCTTGTCTGTTATATTTCATGAAACATGCATAGGAGAGAGACTGATATATATATATATATATATATATATATAATTATTTAGTTTTTGGTCATAATTAAATTAGATCAGCATACAGTTGTATTAAAAAGTGTTCAATATATTCATATTGTAACATTTTGAATATTTTTCATTTGTAAACGAGTTATTACGCAACCCAGGTCTCTACCTTTCGGTGTCTTCAGGTGATTTATATTAACTGATTTTACCATTGTTTTTTTAAGAACGCTCACGTAACAGGGATCTTTTATGAACGCGCAATTTTCAAAATGCTCATACCAGTAAATACCTGTTAGGATCATACAATCATGGATGAAAATGTTCCAACTTCTCCTAATTTTAAAAATTACGTGTTCATAAAAAATTGGTTATGCGAGTCTTTTAAAAAAAAAACTCGCTAAAATCAGCTATTGTAAATTGCCTGAAAATACCAAAAGGTAGAAACCGTGGTTGCTTAAAAACTCGTTTACAATTTATATATATATATATATATATATATATATATATATATATATATATAATAAACATATACTGTTAAATACAACAGGCAATGTATATTATGTTTAATCATGATCCTTTCTAAACATCGTATTTGGAAATTAATTTCAGGTGAAAAAAAAAAGCCAAAAATTCTTCAAAATTTGGATTTTTTTTATTATGCTGGTTCTAAACTTTTGGCTCACATGAACCATCTTCAGAGAGGTTACAGGGACGTTAAGATAAAAACATATACCATCAAAGGTGATTTTTGTGTTGACATAAAACTTTGCTAAGCAACGATAACAGTTACCAAATAGCAAACGCAGTTCGTAAATTTGTCACAGCGCGTGATGAGCTCGAAATGTTAACAGAACCTTATATTTAAATGCAATGTATTGTGTTATGACCAGATTTAAACGTGATTTGATTAAGTGTGAGATGTTCTGATTTTATGTAGCTGGCCTCCAATATCTGAAGGTTCCTTTTACTTTTATGAGTGAGTATTATTGTGTTGTTGAATAAAATCTGTCTAATATTATCTCCATGGCTATGTTTTTTTTTAAAGAAATATTGGTTAATTAAACTCTGATCAGAAAGGTGACAGGTAAGTCTAAGGGAGAGCGTGGTTGTAGTAAAACCAATATATGTAATGGGTTTATTATATATATATATATATATATATATATATGTGCACACAAAGTGTAAATTTGGAGATTTCAAAACAAAGCAAGTATAGAAGTTTCAATATCTGGAAAGTGTTTCAAGTGAGGATGAAAAAATGCTTACCAAAAACCAAGCGAAGTACGAAGAAACAGGAAAATTCGTTAGAAAAAAGAAATGAATATTGAAATGATATACAATAACAACAATCCTATGTAGCAGTGAATGTCGGACAATTTCCTCACAGATGAAGAAACAATAGAGATGTAGATCTACAGAAGGATGCTGAGAATACCATGGAAGGAGTACATAAATAATTAGGAAGTTTTATTAAAACGAGAACAACAAATATACTTCTGTTTAGAAAAGGAAAATTACAGTTAAAATTTCTTGGAGAAACCATGAGGAAAGAGTGCTTTGAAAATTTAACGCTCACAGGGATATACTGAAAGTAAAAGACGCAGCGGAAAACACCGGACCACATATGTGGTGAGCTTGTACGAACGAATGACGGAACGAAGATGGGTAATGTTAAAAACAGACATAACTAAGAGCTACAAAGGATAGGATGTTGTGAAGAGCTATGATTGCCCAAGTTTTGAAGAGACACGGCACATGGCAAATAAGAGAGGTCAGTTTGCCCTGGTGTTTTTATCTTTATCTTGGCGGGGATGAATTCATGCCTTTTTTCAAGGGCAGGAGCGTGAAATGAAACGGGACAGAATCGAACGGAAATTGGATCAGTGCGCCAGCTTTACTTCTAGCACCGATAACCGCTGCACTATCCTCGCCTCCACTGCTGCAAACGATAGTGATTTAATTTCAGTTATGAAAAAAGAAAAAGATGAAAAAAAAAATGTGACATATTTTGTGGTCAGGATCTGGGTAAAATGTCCTCTACATTTTACTTACAATGAAGTAAAATATTATCACTGTCTTTGACTACACAATCATATTTTAAGCGTTGTTTGCACTCCATATAATTGCCTTAGTTCAAAATTCCCACGAAATTAGTGAAACAGGCAAAAAACTGCACAAAATCGGAGGATATGACGAAGTGAGAAACCCTTGAGAGGTCTTCCTTAGCTCTTTCATTAATTATTAAGATACATTTGATGCATTTGAGAGGCCGGCAATATTCTCCACACGATCAAGACAAGAGGATCAAGTTTCATTGCAGACAAGCTAAAGAGAAAAAAGAATAAGAAAATGGCGTCTTAAATATCTGGTCCTCTCGACATTCTTTCGACTTCCACATTTATTAGAGTTGCTTCTGAAAAATAGATGAATTTCATAGCGAGACGTTTCGATTTTATAATGACTAGAATTAAAGAAAAACACAAATCAAGATATAGTCTTGACAACCAATCCCAAACAACAGTGGAAAAAGATATCCACCAAATGAATAATAAAAATAACCCTTTGCCAACGACAGAGAAGGGGAAAAACAGATATAACTCGGAACAATAGCGGAGAAAGACGTAACAAATACCAAATCCGTGATTAATGGCGGAGAAAGACGAAACAAATACCAAATCCGTGATTAATGGCGGAGAAAGACGAAACAAATACCAAATCCGTGATTAATGGCGGAGAAAGACGAAACAAATACCAAATCCGTGATTAATGGCGGAGAAAGACGTAACAAATACCAAATCCTTGATTAATGGCGGAGAAAGACGTAACATATAATTAAACCCGTGACAATAGCGGAAAAAACGCCAGAAATATCTAAACCCTAAAAGCAGCGGAGAAAAACGCCAGAAAGATCTAACCCCTAAAAACAGCGGAGAAAAACGCCAGAAAGATCAAACCCCTAAAAACAGCGGAGAAAAACGCCAGAAAGATCAAACCCCTAAAAACAGCGGAGAAAAACGCCAGAAAGATCTAACCCCTAAAAACAGCGGAGAAAAACGCCAGAAAGATCAAACCCCTAAAAACAGCGGAGAAAAACGCCAGAAAGATCAAACCCCTAAAAACAGCGGAGAAAAACGCCAGAAAGATCTAACCCCTAAAAACAGCGGAGAAAAACGCCAGAAAGATCTAACCCCTAAAAACAGCGGAGAAAAACGACAGAAAGATCAAACCCCTAAAAACAGCGGAGAAAAACGCCAGAAAGATCAAACCCCTAAAAACAGCGGAGAAAAACGCCAGAAAGATCTAACCCCTAAAAACAGCGGAGAAAAACGCCAGAAAGATCAAACCCCTAAAAACAGCGGAGAAAAACGCCAGAAAGATCAAACCCCTAAAAACAGCGGAGAAAAACGCCAGAAAGATCAAACCCCTAAAAACAGCGGAGAAAAACGCCAGAAAGATCAAACCCCTAAAAACAGCGGAGAAAAACGCCAGAAAGATCTAACCCCTAAAAACAGCGGAGAAAAACGCCAGAAAGATCAAACCCCTAAAAACAGCGGAGAAAAACGCCAGAAAGATCTAACCCCTAAAAACAGCGGAGAAAAACGCCAGAAAGATCTAACCCCTAAAAACAGCGGAGAAAAACGCCAGAAAGATCAAACCCCTAAAAACAGCGGAGAAAAACGCCAGAAAGATCAAACCCCTAAAAACAGCGGAGAAAAACGCCAGAAAGATCTAACCCCTAAAAACAGCGGAGAAAAACGCCAGAAAGATCTAACCCCTAAAAACAGCGGAGAAAAACGCCAGAAAGATCTAACCCCTAAAAACAGCGGAGAAAAACGCCAGAAAGATCAAACCCCTAAAAACAGCGGAGAAAAACGCCAGAAATATCCAACTAAAAACAACCATCATGCAGATGCCCATGCAGATCTTTTGATTGTAAGTCTGAGTGTCGATTAATGATGTATTCATTTTATAGTGGAATCAGTTTGATACAACGCTTTCCCATCCAACCATATATACACATGTATACATAATGATACATATTGGCACACACATGCATGCAACTATACACTTGTATTTATACTGACAAATATGCACACACACACACACACACACACACACACACACACACACACATATTATACATAAAAGTCAAAAATAGAAACTTACCAATGGTAGCCGAAAATATTCAGAGCGTAATACACAATTTCGGCATGTTTCTTTGTAAAATTTTACCCGATATTAAATGAGTTTTTGATATCAAAGGAATCTCACCTAAAAGATTTAACTCCTTGCCTGATCTATTCAATAAGATATATATATATATATATACACAAACACATGTCCGTGAAACCTGCATTGAAAACAATACCCGGAAACTCTTTTATATATATATATATATATATAAACTCTAACCCTGATATTGAGCACTTTAATCCGTAAATATAGCATACCTTAAAACTATTTTATCATGGGGGAAAATATCATAAACAGTAGTTATTTGCGGCTTTGCGCTATGTTACCTGGTTACGGTGTAGAACGCTCGTTCGAAGCGGTTATTAGATAGAACACTCTCGCTGATGGCGTTGTTTACATTTAGTAAAATAGATAACACGCTATAAAAACGGTCTTTCTCTAACGTTGCACCGAAGGCCTGCTGTCAAATCACTCAAGTTTCAGTGTCGGCTTGAGGCAAAACAATTAATATAACAGCACTGAAGAGCTGTGATACAGCGAAACAGGCCTGTCTCCAGATATATATATATATATATGGAATTGGACAGGTTTGACTACGCACATTCAATCACACGTAAAATAAAATTCACCCTCAATAAAACGGCTAAAAATACAGCCAAAAGTTCTCGGATTGAGAAATATTTGGCCATTTTTTATATAACTTATGCTATGAAAAGGGGAAAAAAAAGTAAGATCACATGAAAAATTACATAAAAAACTTAACCATATACCTTGTCTGTCATTTTTAACGAACCTTCCCACAGATATATATATATATATATATATATATATATATATATATATATATAGCTACAATATCTAAATCTAAACTTATTTATAAATGTAACTTTGTGTGTGTGTGTGAGTGTGTCCGTTACCTATAGACTCCGAAACGGCTGAACCGATTTTCTTTAAAATTTACACAGTTGTACTATAAGCGTCTGCGAGTCTTCTTAGCTAGTATCGAGGTACACACGATAAATATCGAAAATCGATAATCGAAAAAATCGGGTTATAGAAGGAGTGGTCCGATTTTAATCAAATTTCATAAACTCATAGACAAAGACATAAGAAACGATATTCAGAAGTTTCAAGGTTGCAGTTCTTACAATAGTGCAGAAAATTGATAATATGTATATATGTAAAAGCTTTCATTACACCCGAGCAACGCCGGGCTATACTACTAGTAGCAAATATAACCTAATATTAATTTTAATCTCTTTTTGCTTTGCATAACTTGATCAGGAAAAAAAAATCCTGAAGGATAAACATACTTGAAAGTTTACGTTATAGATTTTATATTTTTTTTTAGAATATAGATTTCTGAAAGGGGGATTTTTAAAAAATCTTTTGTGGAGCATTGGATATCGGCTCGGAACGAGAAATCAGGGAGCCGAGTTCGAATTCCAGCCGAATTCATTTTATTCACTTACGCGCAAATACCCTTGGGAAAGGTATTAATCCATCTATTCCTTCCAGTTATGGGTTAAATAACAGGACAGATTGGGTTCTATAGCCTTGGCTGGCAACCAGTCTACCGCAGAAAGCAATGGCAACCTACTGCAGGATAATCTTCTGCCCAGTCAGTCATGTCTCTTTCGAGACATGATCGTCCAAAGCTTGTATGACGTATGGCACTTAACTGACTGACTGAATATAATAGTTGGAAACATGATTAAGGCTTCTACTGGGCATAAAGTGGGGGATCGGTTTTTAATTTTATGAAGTAATAAACTGATCCCCCATTAATTATACTTAATATAATAATGTAATATAATCTATCTCTTCTTCCTCAAGCTATGAGTTAAATAACAGGACAGATTGGGTTCTATAGCCTTGGCTGGCAACCAGTCTACCACAGAAAGCAATGGCAACCTACTGCGGGATAATCTTCTGCCCAGTCAGTCATGTCTCTTTCGAGACATGATCGCCCAAGCGTGTATCACGTATGGCACTTAACTGAATGACTTATTCAGAAATTAAGATATCGCACACGAACTCTTAAACAGTGGTTAATTTACTTCGTATTCTATGACGATCAATTGCCGGCTCGTGTAAATGAAACGGGAAACGGGTATAATAAGTGTAAAACTGAAGGTGAATTTCAACTGTTTTGACTCCATGGTAATAATGTCCTTTTCTGTCGTGTTCAGAAGCAACGGGAATAGTGGACAAAAAACGTTCATTTGACATTTCAAAGCAATAGAAAAAAAATGACGGGAAATGGGTTGACGACGAGTAGAAAAGGCAGACATCTAAAATTCAAGGTCAGACAAAATTTTAAAGAACACACGAAATTAGAACACATTTACTCTGCTCGACATCACATGAAAAAGATAAGGGGGCGAATAAACGTCACGGAGGATCAGTGGCTGGTAAGCAATTTCTGCACATTGTAGTAAAGGGTTCGGCGGCTACTTGGGAATCTCACAGCGAAATAAAGACAAAGGCCAGTAAATAGAACCTGGAACAAGACAATCCTGGGTCAGTCAGTTAAGTGCCATACGTGATGCACGCTTGGGCGATCATGTCTGGGCAGAAGATTCTCCCGCAGTAGGTTGCATTGTAGACTAGTTGCCAGCCAAGGATATAGAATCCAATCTGTCCTGTTATTTGACTCATAGCTAGAAGGGGAAGAGCTGTATTATATTATGTAGTAATTAGTGGGGGATCAGTTTATTACTTCATAACAATATAAGACTGATCCCCCACTTTATACCCAGTAGAAGTTTTAATTATATTTCTATTACATACAGTGAATCAGTTAAGTGCCATACGTGAAACACGCTTGGGGGATCATGTCTCGAAAGAGGCATGACTGACTGGGCAGAAGATTATCCCTCAGTAGGTTGCCATTGTTTTGTGCGGTAGACTAGTTGCCAGCCAAGGATATAGAATCCAATCTGTCCTATTCTTTAACCAATAACTGGAGGGAAGAGGCGGAATAATACCTTTCCCAATGGTATTTCTGCGTAAGTGAATTCAACTGGAATTCGAACTTGGCTCCCCGATTTGTCGTTCCGAGTCGATATCCATTGCACCACAACGCACATAAGAAACCCTTAAACTAAAAAATTCCGCTAAAGAGAATCTGGGACAAGACAAGCTCAGTTATAAAAACAAAGGGCAGGAAAAGCCATGAAAAGAAAACCTGAAAATGAAAAATATGGAAAGAGACGCTGGGATAATGAAAACTCAGTACAGATGGAGTGGGAAAAGAAAAGCCAGATAAAAAGACACAGAGAGACTGGGACAAGAAAAAATCGGTAAAGAGACACTGTGATACGAAGAACCCGGTAAACAGCGAATGATAAAAAAGAAAGAAAGAAAACGGTAAAAGGAGAATGGTAAAAGAGAAAAGACCGGTAAAGTGAGATTAGGACAAGAAAAATCCGGTGAAGGGAGATTAGGACGAGAAAAACCCGGTAAAGGGAGATTAGGACGAGAAAAACCCGGTAAAGGGAGATTAGGACGAAAAAGAAAAACCCGGTAAAGGGAGATTAGAACGAGAAAAACCCGGTAAAGGGAGATTAGGACGAGAAAAACCCGGTAAAGGGAGATTAGGACGAGAAAAACCCGGTAAAGGGAGATTAGGACAAGAAAAACCCGGTAAAGATCTTTTTGACACTAGCTTCTTACTTTCTCTCAGTTTTGTAAGTCGTTCTCTTTTCATTTGTTAGAAAATAATTCACACTGGATCGCGAATTTTTTTTTTTTTTCAGTTTATCGCTAAAATTTAAATTAACTGATAAAGTTTATCAGTAATTGTTGTGAAGTAGTTTTCGTTATAATCGTGCTATGTCGGTGGCTAATCGATTTAACGCACCCAAAATGTTAAGAACTTGATAATCTTCCACTGAATTCTATTAAGACAAGAAAACCCGTTAAAGAAACACTGGTGCAAGAAAGCCCGGTAAAGAGAAACTGGGAGATATAAAATTCTGTAGAGAATCTGGGACAAGAAAATCCCGGTAAGTTACCCTGGGACAAGGAAAGAGACACCGAAGCAAGAGACGTTGTGACTGGTCTGGCAAGTTAACATGGGACGGACAAAAAAAAAATGCCCGTGAAGAGTTCCTAGGACACGTCAAGGGATGTAAAGACATATTACGCTGAAATTAACTTTGCTTAGCATGCTTATATTTTAGTCTGTCGAAATCGAACGAAAAGTTGAGTTTGTAAAAAAGCCTAAATACTGTGAAGATTTAAAAAAAAATCTAATAGAATAAAACGAAGACAGTCAGTCAGTTAAGTGCCATACGTGATACACGCTTGGGCGATCATGTCTCGAAAGAGACATGACTGACTGGGCAGAAGATTATCCCACAGTAGGTTGCCATCGCGTTCCGCGGTAGACTGGTTGCCGACCAAGGCTATAGAACCCAATCTGTCCTGTTATTTGACTCATAGCTAGAAGGGGAAGAGCTGTATTATATTATTATGTAGTAATTAGTGGGGGATCAGTTTATTACTTCATAACAATATAACACTGATCCCCCACTTTATACCCAGTAGAAGTTTTAATTATATTTCTATTACATACAGTCAGTCAGTTAAGTGCCATACGTGAAACACGCTTGGGGGATCATGTCTTGAAAGAGGCATGACTGACTGGGCAGAAGATTATCCCACAGTAGGTTGCTATTGCTTTCTGCGGTAGACTGGTTGCCGACCAAGGCTATAGAACCCAATCTGTCCTGTTATTTAACCCATAACTGGAAGGAAGAGACGGATTAATACCTTTCCCAAGAGTATTTGTGCGTAAGTGAATGCAATGAATTCAACTGGAATTCGAATTCGGCTCCTCGATTTCTAGTTCCGAGCCGAGGTACCCAGCGCAAATGACGCCATTTTAATTACAATTAAAATAAAATGTTTTTCATTTCCTATTAATGTTAACTCAAAGTTTTGTACAAGTTTTGAAGTGCCTGCATGTAAAATATTTCAAACAAAGGTTTATATTTAATATTTTCAAAATCGGGTATAATATACCCAAGGTTAGTAGTGGTGTAACTTTAATTGATGGTTAATGTTCCAGGGTTAAACAGTAGCCTGAGGATTGACTCAGTCATTTGGAGCCTAATAAACGTTACCTAAACGCTTGAGTCGGTATTTCCGTTGAAGTGTAAAATCCCAGCACGCACAGACACGGTATTTTTCCAATAAGACATCCCGCGATTAAAATGATTTGTCAAGAGTTCAGGAACCAAATCTTTTATTGAGATTATTGACTTTTTGTTTTATTGACAGTTGTTATCTGCGATATGATTTATTTCAACTCAGATAGAAATCAGAATAACAACGAACGATAACCTAGAAATCCTTATCTTTCCCCCACCGACTATTTATTTCATGACCCCCACCCCTCAAAAATAAAAAAAATAACGGAGAAGAATTTAAGAAATGAAAGAAAACAGATGTTTGCGATATCAGTGGAATATTTCGCTTAGTTCATTTGTATTAATCTTTCAGTTAACTGCCATACGTGTTACACGCTTGGGCGATCATGTCTCGAAAGAGACATGACTGACTAGGCAAAAGATTTTCCCCAACAGTAGGTTGTCATTACTTTTTGCGGTAGATTGGTTGCCAACCAAGACAATAGAACCCAATCTGTCCTGTTATTTAACCCATAGCTGGCGGAAAGAGACGGATTAATACCTTTCCCAACGGTATTTGCGCGTAAGTGAATGCAGCAAATTAAACTAGAATTCGAACTCGGCACCCCGATTTCTCGTTCCAAGGAATCAATATAAAATAAATTAATCCATTCCTGGGCCCCTAGATGATTACTTATTCAAAATTTCAATATAATATTAAGCCCAAACTTCCTATAAAAAATACCAAGAAGGCTTGAACATTGCTTTCTCGGCATTGTTATTTATCCCATTATACGGTATCACTGTTAGTTTTCTTTGGAGCAATGACTAAGGTCTAATGAAGAGAAAAAAAGACACTGTACAGTAAACATGGAAAAGAAAAGCATAGCACAACAGCCGAATGTATACACCACGGAGGTCGACTCAGAAATGATTCCATTCGGGTTCAATTGGTTGGGCTCGGTTCGGCAATGTTGTTCGACAACTGAAATTTTGTTCGATAACCGAGGCATTTTCATCTCGAATGGTCTGTTCGAAAACTGATTTGTTCGACATGTGAGACGTTTCAAAACCGAGATTGTTCTGTACTAGATAGGCGAATAGGTCTCATCACTTTGCATTTGAAATTACTAGAAGTAACCGTAAGTTCTATGCTGACAGATTCATCTATCGCACGTTTCGCTTGAGGAACTCTCTTCCATCTTCATGCTCTCCAAATTCTTTGATCTTAAAAAATTTAAATACAGTGTTAATCTTCTTAATTCCTGTTCTCTCTCCTTAATAATGTTGTTTCCATATTCGCTAACACTCACTAACCCGTTACGTCTTAGTGTGTTTATAGCTCGGCTTGGGAGTAAAATGATTTTAAAAAACAGTTCTGGGAAACTTTCTTATTTTTACTATTCTAGATGAATAGTAAAAATAAGAAAGTTTCCCAGAACTGTTTTTCTGTCATCGCTCTTCTGTCATCGGTCAGTTAAGTGCCATACATGATTTCGGGGGGAATGATTAAAATATATATATATATATATATATATATATATATATATATATATATATATTTTAATCAGACACTATGTTTCTTGAACTAAAATATTTACAGGTTTTGAAGCTGTCTTTTCAAAGCTGGAATTCGAACTCGCCTCCCCGATTTCTCGTTCCGAGCCGATATCCAATGCACTACAACGCACATCCAAATATATATATATATATATATATATATATATCTCACAGTCATACAAGCCTACTTGAGCTGTATCACAGCTCATCAGTGTGGCTAGACACATCCACTTGCTTCCGGCAGGGAGCAAAACTCGACCGGTTTGGTGTGAGTCGGAGTTCGAATTCCAGCTGAATTCATTGCATTCACTTACGCGCAAATACCCTTGGGAAAGGTATTAATCCGTCTCTTCCTTCCAGTTATGGATTAAATAACAGGACAGATTGGATTCTATAGCCTTGGTAGGCAACCAGTCTACCGCAGAAAGCAATGCCAACCTACTGCGGGATAATCTTCTGCCCAGTAAGTTATGTCTCTTTCGAGACATGATCGCCCAAGCGTGTTTCACGTATGGCACTTAACTGACTTTTCAAGCATGTTTTTGGTCATGGATTGTTTTTGTGTTATTTTTCAGGCACGTTGTGCGACAGCACTTAACATCGCGCGAATATATTTGCCCTTAATTCTAGCTTACATCGTTGTATGATAAAATCACCGATCAGAGCAGAGAAACGGATTTCAACACAAACAAACTGACGATCAAACAGCGCCATTTTAACGATGAGATAAAACTCAACGCCACAAGAAACGCTTAAGAAACATAAGTTACATAAATTCGAAGCTTCTTTTTTATTATTATTTTACATTTAAAATGGCGACCTATTCCGCCGTTATCAGCAACTTTAACATTTGAAAACCACATTTGTTGCTTGTTATCTTTTCCTGAGCGCTTGCAGGCAAAATACTAGTCAGGGGTATTGTTAAGTTGAAAGGTCACGATTCTACTTAATAGCAGCTCGGTATCTAGTAACACATGCCGCGTGTGCCAAACGAATTGAAATTTCAGAAATCGAAATATTATTCCGAATTCTCTGGTAAATATTTAATCACATAGAGCGAAAAGGACACAATTTTCAGATCAAAATTCAGCTTAAAAGTACAATTCAGCGTAAGAACATACTAACCTATATACTTTTTTAATCGTTTCACTCCAAGCAAGGCGGTACCGCCACTGATGCGCAGGGGGCGTCATAAGAGTAAAAGAGGAGATTGAAGAGAAAGACTGACCAGTTACAGGGTGTGTCAGAGAAAGGGCAAGAGAAGGATGGGAACACAGGTGTGAAGACAGTTGCGAAGGTAGAGAGAAAGGAAAAGAACAAGATATACAGGGTGAGGTAAAAAGAACTGGAGTGAAGTGGTTAAGAGATGGGTATTGACATTGCATTTAAATTCCTGGAGGTCGTAGCCGTCAGGAAATCTTAAATAATGAATTTCTTTCCAATTTTTTTTTTTTGTGGTAATCAGAATGTTTAGGGTCTAATCAATGATATTGCACTGAAAAAAGTTTTGAAAAACAGTAGGACTTTGAAAAATAGTAGGAGTTATTTCAGGCAGTCAGTTAAGTGCCATACGTGATACACGCTTGGGCGATCATGTCTCGAAAGAGACATGACTGATTGGGCAGAAGATTATCCCGAAGTAGGTTGCCATTGCTTTCTGTGGTAGACTCGTTGCCTGCCAAGGCTATAGAGACCAATCTGTCCTGCCATTTAACTCATAGCTGGTGAAAGAAGAGATAGATTATATTGCATTTTTATATTAAGTATAATTAGTGGGGGATCTATTTATTACTTTATAACAACAGAAAACCGATCCCTCACCTTATGCTCAGTAGCAGTTTTAATTATGTTTCCAACTATTATATTCAGTCAGTTAAGTGCTATTAAATTAGTCTCCCTGAAAGCAAAACACTGCGCTTCCTCAAGTGGAATGACTACATTGAATCTATAGCTAAATCTGCTGCTAAAAATGTTGTTTCCCTTTGAAGGGCTAGGAAGTTTTTCTCGTTTAAATCTGACACATATATGAATCTACCATCCGCCCGTGCTTTGAATACTGCTGTCAGATCTGGTCAAGTGCCCCTGCTATTCATCTCGGGTTGACACATGGGTTGTCATGGAAAGGATGCGAGTCAAGAAGATAAGAGATTTGCATTTAAATTCTTGGAGATTGTATCTTTCAGGGAAGCAAGTATACGGAAGGGAATTCCACAGGCGGGAAGTGCGAGCAAAGAAGCTGATGGAGTAGAAGTTGCGCTTAACTTTGATTGATTTCACTGCAAAAGGGTGGGGACTGGCCGCTAGTCTAGTAGCTCGAGTAAATTCATGCAGTGGGGGCACCAGGGAGCTAAGCTCATCCGAGCAGAAGTAAATGACTGGAGTTACGCTACCCGGTCGGGATCAATTACATTACAGATTCTTCGTTAGATTTTGTCAAGAAATCCGAGATGAATAGCGGGGGCACCTGACCGCACCTCACCTGAAAAGACATTAATCCATCTATTCATCCCTCACTTATGATTTAAATATTACTGGTAGACTGTACTCTCTAGCCGTGGTTGGCAACTAGTATAAGAGAAAGCCAACTCTGAACAAAACAACACGCCCTCGTGGAACATACTTGAACTGTAACTGAAACCTAATTAGCACAGTTGCAATATAAGTCAAGTTTATCTACATACTAGCAGTATAGCGCGGCGTTGCTCGGGTGTAATGAAAGCTTTAAAACTAATCCACGGTCCTGGAGCTCAGACTAAGCCCAAAAAATAATTGAAATAATAAAATAATTGCGACAATTTACCAATCGCATATATATATATATATATATATATATATATATATATACTAGCAGTATAAAGCTTTAAAACTAATGAAAGCTTTAAAACTAATCGATGGTCCTGGAGCTCAGACTCTTTGGACGTTTGCACGAAAGACTAAAAAGCAAAAGATGTTTCCAGTAGACTGAAACCGTAAAACCGTAGACTGAAAGAAAAATGAATGGATGTAAGTCAAATTTTAATTTCCTGGTATCGATATCAAATAAGTTTTTTCGTCGTAAACTGAATTTTGAAGGCTGAATAAGTCCTCTGAGTAAATGGTATCATGGCTGAGACTAAGAACTACAATTATGCCTACTTAGAGCCAAACCCGAAGCAAAAACTAAAATAAAAGGGCTGAAAAAATACAGACATACAAGCAGATAAACAGACAGACACACACACACACACAATCATCTTGTTTTATATATATATATTATCGATTTTCTGCCCTATTGTAAGAACTGCGACCTTGAAACTTATGAATATCGTTTCTTATGTCTTTGTCTATGAGTGTATCAAATTTGATTAAAATCGGACCACTCTTCTATAAGCCGATTTTTTCGATTATCGATATTTATCGGGGGTACCTCGACACAAAACCTAGCTAACACTCGCAGACGCCTATAGTACAACTGTGTAAATTTTCAAGAAAATCGGTTCAGCCGTTTCGGAGTCTATAGTTAACGGGCACACACGCACCGACACACACACACAGACAAAGTTCCATTTATAAATAAGTTTATATTTACATTTTTAGGCGTGTTATAATCATGTGGATATAATAATTCTGCTTCTAGCTTCCTTAGTTACTTACGTCCTCCCTCCGTTACACACTTACTCTCTACACGAGCTTTTTCTTCCCCTCTATCTTTTTACTCTCCTCAGCCTTTCTCTCACCTTTGTCAAACGCAAGGGTAGTAAAGAGTGAGAGAGTAGGAGAAGAGAGCCTATCGCATTACCGTAGCAGCAGCAGCAGCTTAAGCTGGTGGTTGTAGAGTAATCGTGTGTGTGTGTATATATATATATATATATATATATGTGTGTGTGTGTGTGTGTACTGTACAATAAAGTAAAAATAGGGAGGTTTGTTGTCGTATCCCGCGAAATTTTTGGCCTCTACACCCTTGGCCATTACTTAGTTGTTCTTTTCTTTTTACAATGGACACAGGAGCCATGATTTTTCAGTAATAAAAAAACATTTTCTCTTTCAAAATCTCTCACAAAATAGCGTAAATTATTTTGGTTATGGTCTGTGCATAGGCCGCTTAATATAAGATTACAGTAAAGTAGCTTCTATGGACATTACTTTTATAGATATTTTAATAAAATTACACACTGTGTCATCGTTATTTTATTATCCAAGACCTTTATGTTTGAAGACGTTACTATCATTTGTAGTATGACAAAGTAAAATTTTTCCAGGAAATCATAATTATCCTTCTGTAGAAATTCCTCGGGTTCTGCTGGTAGATATAATTGGCATGTGTTTATTGGAAAAAAAATTAAGTTCGGCAAATTCTCTGGTCTGATCTGGTGACCGCCGTTAAACTGCTTCCACCATAGCTAACTTCCGGTGGTTGGCACTGCTATCGCGGCTATCCTACGATGTTCTTTTTGCTTAGGTCAGATTGTGAACTCTGAGATGGCTAATGACACTGATTTTTGCTTGAAAGTTACTTCGAAATTGAGAACAGGTTGCTCCGGATGGTGGATTATGCCTTGGCTGTTGTTTGTCTTTTCGGCCTCTTCTTTTGTTCTTTAATTCGGCTGATCGTTTGGATTGAAAGATTGTTGTTCCATCTATGACAACGGATCTCTAGAGATTCCTGTGAGTTTCAATGAATTCCCATTTGTCGATGTCGGGGTTACATTTCATTAGGATTTGCTTAGAAAACACCGCGAATGTCATCTTTTAACTCCTTTTCCGATTTCCTTATTTGAAGTGAGAGTAAACGATTTGCTTTCGTCGCCAGTTGTTATTCATTCGCCACCAGATGTTCATTCCGTCGAAGATGACTTTTATGACAATGGCTTCAATGTTCCAGTTCGCTGACGTTAGGTTTTCCGTCTTCCCAACTAATGTTCAAGATATTTTGAAGATAACGCAGGTCACATTGTGGACAAATTGTACAGGTCTCAGAGGTATGCAGTAGAGATGGAATCACTACTGCCTTGTATACTAACATTTTTGTATCTGTTCTGATGTCACAATCTTGCAAAACTATTTCGAAGGCGACCAAAAGTTGATTCTGAGAATAAGAGATTAATTTTTTTATGGCTTATAAACTATTTGAATTATTTAAAGCCTAAAATATTTTTGGATTGTAAGAATAATTATTTTTTTTTTTTTTTTTGCCAGTGAATATTTTTAAAATAATCTGTTGAGAATTTTCAATGATTTTTTTCAGATACACGTCCTACTATTTAACCAATAGCTTGGAGGGAGATAGTATCATACCTAAAGGAATGTGTGTATAACTGAATATCATCATCATCATCATTTATCCATCACACCCAATGGTGCATAGGGCAACAACTTTTTTTTGTTGCTGTTTCTGTAACAAATTGTTTTTTTACGAGGTAGAGTTGTTAGCGCTGCACCCAACCCACAAACCTGGAGGACCGGTGGACCATTCTTCGTCCTTACGTTTACAGCACCTGGTATTCCCAAATGGTCACTCCTTTAAGTACTGACCAGGCTCGTTGTTGCTTAACTTCTGTGATCGTACGGAAACCGGTGTATTCAACACGATATAGCCGTAGACGGATATAATATAGGTAACTGGAATTTAAACTCCAAATTTTTCCAAATTCTTATTCTCAGTCATTATTTATTACACCACCTGCACATCCATGAGGATAAGGTAACAATTGACCCTTGATTTGATGAGATTAATATTCTCAATTTTGGAATCCGCTCTACAAAATAGCTTTTGAAAAATACTTTATGCGTAGAATGTCTTTCTCAGAAATAAAATATAAAGGAATTGTGAGCAATTCAACTCCATGGCAAGGCGGCAGCACCATTATAAAGATTAACTACACATCAACTAAGTCCGAAGATTGAGCGACGTGCGAAACACCGATTCCGTCAAAAGAAAACAAAATGATCATCATGTCCGATATTTCGTCAAATGATTGGAGAAGTGTCCCACCTTTCGGTAACCGCTTAGTTAGCCACATTGATAAAGCAGCTTTGCACCAGTCCGGCTCTAAGATTACGAAAACAAGTGTTGAAATGGAAAATCATTTATACTAGAAGGCAAAAATCAAGGGATGAATATATAGAGTTACTGGCCAAACTGATCATCCCATGTTTCTGAATTGACCAAGGAAGGCAAGCCAGGTTCTGGAGAAGCTGGAATACCCCAACAGGTTCCTTCTCAAGGAATCCTCCAGGACAACCCCAGGATCCAATTACAGAATCTTGCTATGCAAGGAACATAATCTATATGTCCCCAACAACAAGAACGTATGAAAGGATACACACAAAATTTTCCACGCGTGATGGGCCATCCCCAAGCGGCTACAGCAGCCACACAGATGCAGTACCAGCCTCAACACATGACGCAGGCACGACCTCCTCCAAATCAACAAAAACCTCTTCCTTTACAGAGACATGAGGCTTTCATTCAACAACCCCCTCCACAACAACAACAGCAACCACTACAACAGCAATCACAACAGCAGCAACAACCTCCCCCACAGCAGCAGCAGCCTCCACCGCAACTGGTAGAACTATTTTTTTATCATATCACTCCGAGCAAGGCAGTAACGCTACTGATGTGCAGGGGGCTACGTAAGAATGAAAAGATTGGAAAAGAGAAAGCCGGAAACCACATCCTAAACAGGGAACAAGGGATGAGCCTCTTCACCTGTTCAATAGAAGTGTGAATCGGGCGATAGTTTAGTCTATCTACTCCAATTGAAAAAAAAAAGAAAAGAGTGCAAAGATTGGAAAAGAGAAAGCCGGAAACCACATCCTAAACAGGGAACAAGGGATGAGCCTCTTCACCTGTTCAATAGATGTTAGTGGAGTGTGAACCGGGCGATAGTTTAGTCTATCTACTCCAATTAAGTGAAAAACTCCAAACATTTGCTCAGGAAACAACAATAGAGTAGTATAGGTCTGGAACATTGCATCTGTCAGGAAAAGAGTCTCTAGAATGGAAAATAATTATTCTCTCTAGAACACTTGTTATCAGGACTTACTTATGTACCTATTTTTTTTAACCTAATCCTAATATTTCGATTTCTGAAATTTCAATTCGTTTGGCACACGCGGCATGTGTTACTAGATGCTGAGCTGCTATTAAGTAGAATCGTGACCTTTCAACTTAACCCTAACCCCTGACTAGTATTTTGCCTGCAAGGGCTCAGGAAAAGATAACAATGTTTTTTTTACCCCCTATCAATATTGGAGAGTGACAATTGGGCAGCTTCTGGCGAGATATGACAGTAAGATTCTAATTTTAGTCTAGTCAGAACTTTAAAAAGGTAAAGTATGACAGAAGATGTCAGGTACTTTCTGGAGTGGTCGGAATAGAAAGCTGACTATTTTTCCAGCGTTTTTTTTTTTTTTTTTTTTTTTTGTGTGTGTGTGTGGGATCATGTATATGCATTCCACTTGAGGCCTCAAGTGAACTTCAGTCTCACCAGACATTCACCTGAAGAAGGCCAGAGCGAATAACGGTGTTGCATCTCACCATGAAGCCTAATGCTAGAAGACAGATAACTAACAAAATAAGAAAAGTGATCCCCATTTTTCAAGACTGTTTCATCATGGTGCATCTTTCATTCCTGTCCGGACAGTTTCAGTTGGTGATGGTTAATAAATGATTTTTTATCTTATTTGATTTGAATTTTAGCCCATGTTTGGCGTATGCAATACTGAAGTCATCAAATATTTCCGATATTTGTTGCAGATATGATTCAGAAGGTGCTTCTATAATGCAACAAAAGTTAAATATAGAACATTGACCCTGCTGCATTAAAATCTGCCGAGGCTGACAAAACAAACCTCGCTACCGAGCTTGAAAAGGACCTCCAATCCGTGGTGGACTGGGGTAAGAAATGGCTCGTGAATTTTAATGCTTCCAAAACGAAACTGCTGTCTATTAACCATCACAGACAAGCGCTCCTCTCCACCCGTCAGCATGGATCAGGCTAGTCTCCCTGAAAACAAAATACTGCGCCTCCTTGGGTTAACTCTCACATCAGACCTAAAGTGGAATGACTATATAGAATCCATAGCTATATACGCTGTTAAGAAGGTCGGTTCTCTGTGCCCATATATAAATCTACTATCCGCCCGTGCATTGAATACTGCTGCCATATCTGGCCGGGTGCCCCTGCTATCCACCTAGAGGGTCCATGACCAACTCCAACGGAGAATCTGTAATGTAATCGATCTCGACTTGGCAGCCACATTGTATCGGTGAGAAAGCGATTATATCCTACAGTCGCTTTCTCGCCGATGCAATGTGACTTCCCTGTGTCTCTTCTACAAATACTTTCACGGCTTCTACTCCGATGAACTTAGCTCACTGGTACCTCATACATATGAATTTACTCGAGCCACAAGATTAGCAACTAGGTCCCACCCTTTTACTGTGAAGCCGATAAATTTTAAACGCAAATTATAATCCATCAGTTTCTTTTCTCGCACTTCCCGCCTGTGTAATTCCCTTCCGTTTACTTGCTCTCCAGACAGCTACGATCTTCAAAAATTCAAATGTAAAGTCAATAGTCATCTCCTGTCTCACTAATTTGCATCCTCTCTCTCTCTCATGCTCCTTTCATCGTCCATCCAACTTTCATCAGTATTCTCTTACTTCACTTACCCTCTTCCTGACATTACTTGTAACTCTTTCTCATAACTTTAACCCCCTGCACAACAGTGGCAGTAAAATGCCTTGCTTGGGGCGACACGATTATAAAAAAATTATATTCTTTTACAAGTGCATTTTTGAAGGAAAGCAGCCCGTGAAAATATCTAAAATGAGGTGTTGGAGATATTTAAAAATTCAACAAAAACACCGATTTAAATGATAAAGTCTGTAATGTGTCTATAGCAAGTGTTCAGTGCAAGATGTACTACAAGTAATAAAAGACCTCGTATACATCTAACAATTTTTTTTTTAATTTGAGAGCTATCAAGAGTAACTGAGATTGGGAGTTATAAATAAAAAAAACTACAACACAAATCAATTCGACATTTAATCTTTTTCGAAGTAGTCCGATTCTGAATACCAGACACTTTATCCATTGATTGTGGCATTCCTGGAACTCCTTTTCTGGGATAGCCGCAGCTACCTCGTCGCATTCTCTTGGATTTCTTCGATACCTTGAATTCTTGTTCATATCAAGTGAGATTTGATTGTTAAAGAGGAAAAAAATTGTAAAGAGTGAGATATGAGGAATATGGTGATTGTCAAACCTGGGGAATGTTGTATTGGCCAAAATCTGCTGCATAAGCTTCGGTCACCGATGGAATACTTGTGGTGTGATAAGACGACCACACTATGCACACTTTCCTTCCAAGTACTGGTATAAACAATAAAAACCTAACAGTGTGCATGCGCAACAGAGTTCGATGGTTTTACTCTGTGTACACTAGTTTCGTTACTATAGCTACAGTCCCGATGTTTATTGATCATCTGAGATTTTAGTCCTCAGGTTTTAAGACATCTGGAAAAGGTTGCAAGGAACTGTTCTCGTCGTCGACACCTTTTTATGTCACAATCATTTCACTTTTTCTCTTAACTTTTTTGGTATATTTGAATTGCCAGTAATACTTTCGAAGCCAACATATTGCATACCATGTTAGGATTCGTTTACAATAAGACACATATTCACAAACTGCCTTAACCTACAAAAAATTCGCCAAAAATATTATAAGGACACAAACCTGAAAAACATATTTTTCCAAACAAACAAAGGCAAAATATTTGAATATCTGAAAGAGGCCGGCATATGTAACAAAATTTAATACCCCAATTTAAATATACACTAACCTTAAATGAAAACATTCCTTTTAACCATTCTCTAATGTTACCGGCTATGATTTCTATCACAAAACCTAGCTAACACTCGCAGACGCTTATAGTACAACTGTGTAAATTTTCAAGAAAATCGGTTCAGCCGTTTCGGAGTCTATAGTTAACGGGCACACACGCACCGACACACACACACAGACAAAGTTCCATTTATAAATAAGTTTATATTCACATTTTTAGGCGTGTTATAATCATGTGGATATAATAATTCTGCTTCTACCTTCCTTAGTCACTTACGTCCTCCGTCCGTTACACACTTACTCTCTACACGAGCTTTGCCTTCCCCTCCAACTTTTTACTCTACACATTTAAATAAACCATTCACAATAAAAGTTCAATAAAATCTCTTTCCGGCAGTAAATAACCAGAAACGTTGATCTGAAGTAAAATCAATCAATCAATCGAAACATTCAAGTTTAGTGACTGAACTGGATAATTTTCTGACTATAGATAAAACCGCGAATAATAGATGATATGCTCGGTTGCCCCTCCTCCCAGAAGCAAGGAAACAATTTAAGGCATAAGTTTCTATTTAAATCTACGTTTATCGGAATCCTTTTTTAAAATATCTATTAGGATATAAACGCTCACACCTCTCCACATGTTCCTTTTCTTTATTATCTGTGAAATTCAAAGACTGGTTAAAAAAAATATATATATATATATATTGTGGAATGGATTCCCGTGTCACGGTTTTGAATTCAGAATTGTCTTTCTTTTAGACTGGTAGCCATCCAAAACTATAGAGCTCACTAATTATTGTTATTTAACCCTTAGCAGGTAGGTGGATATAGATTTATGTCTATCCCAAGAACTTTTGTGATAAAATGTAAAAGATGAGACTTTAATTTGAGCGCAGCTTACGGGGATCGTGCTGACAATTACTTCACTACCTGCACAATTTGAGAAATTTAGAGAATAGAAAAAAAGATATATCTATCTGATTGAGTTCAAATAGCTTTGAGACCTTGTTGAACAAGAGACGGTTAAAAAAAAGAGACGGTTTAAAAAAAGAGACGGTTAAAAAAAGTGATGGGTAAAAAAAGAGACGGTTAAAAAAAAGAGACGGTTAAAAAAAAGAGACGGTTAAAAAAAGAGACGGTTAAAAAAAGTGATGGGTAAAAAAAAGAGACGGTTAAAAAAAAGAAACGGTTAAAAAAAAGAAACGGTTAAAAAAAAGAAACGGTTAAAAAAAAGAAACGGTTAAAAAAAAAGAGACGGTAAAAAAAAACAGACGGTTAAAAAAAGAGACGGTTAAAAAAGTGATGGGTAAAAAAAAGAGATGGGTAAAAAAAAGATTGGTAAAAAAGAGATGGTAAAAAAGAGATGGTAAAAAAAAGAGATAGTAAAAACAGGTGGTGAAAAGAATAAACGGAGATCATAAGAATACTGAAGATACTTTTTTTTCACATAAAATGTAACTGTTGCTTACGTGGCTCGCTTTCCTATTTCATTAGGGTGATGATAATGGAAGAAGAGATTTTTGTTGATTCCCTTTGCTGGGTCGTATTCTTTATCTGTTCGCCAGGCACCAAAAGATCCTGGAAGAATGTATCCAATTTCTAGAAACAGAAAAAGAGAGAGAGAGACAAAAAAAGAAAATTTAATACAAAGTAATTTCTTGAATTCGTTAGGGCTTAAAAGATAAAGATTAAAATAGAAATTACATATTCTCGATGTGCATTATGGTACAGTGGATATCGGCTCTGAATGAAAAATCGACGAGCAGAGTTCAAATTCCAGTTGAAGTCGTTGCATTCACTTACGCGCAAATATCCCTGGAAAAGGTATGAATCCGTCTCTTCTCTCTACGGGTTAAATAGCAGGATAGATTGGATTCTTAGCCTTGGTTAGCAACCAGTCTGCCGCAGAAAGTAATAGTAACCTACTGTCAAAAAATATTCTCCCCATTCAGTCATGTCTCTTTCGAGACATGATCGCCCAAACGTGTATCACCTATGGCACTTAACTGATTGATATACCGTATATTTCCGTGTATAAGACGAACTTTACATTCCAAGAATCGTCCTTAAAAATTTATGGTCGTCTTATATTACAATCCTTAGAAAAAAAAAAAGAAAATAAAGAAACTTTACATTCGACGTGATGTTTGTGGGTAAGCTAACCTCGGCCTCGATGCGATAACCAATAACGTACATAAAAAAATCACTTTATTAAATAAACTGATAATAAAAGTAATAAACCATTCCTACCTTATATATTACTGGCATAAATTCATAATAAATTGCCTATTCGAAGAATAATTTCATATTAAGGAAATCAACTAGTTTCAAGCTCAGCTGAGAAACTGTAAAATATTCAGTTAGAATTGCGCTTACAGCAATGAAATTTAGCATTGCCGGACATTATCTTAGCATCTGGATCTCTGATGAAGGAAGTATGTAATCACAAATTATCGCTAATAACAGTTAGCGATATTTTGTGATTGTAGATTAAGTATAAGTTAATGGCTACTAGTACACCAGGCTGTCTGTAACTGTTTAGATATAGAAAGAGAAGAGGAGAAAGAAGAAGAATCAGTATTCGCAAGAGATCAAGAGATGAAACTTAAAACAATCGTTTTATCTTTTAGGAGACGTGTGTAGGATAATCATCATATAGAATCGGTTTCGTCATTTTGCATATTTTGGATGCGTCTTTCCACCGGATCGATTCAACTTTCCTGAGAACCCTAGAAGTTATGCCAGGATTCGTCATCAGAGGCCACAATTTAAACAATATGTAACATCCCAGTGGAGGTTCGTACAATTTCTCTGGCGGCCGTTCTCCACGCTGTAATGTTGCCGGGGGTTGATTGAAAAAGTCGAAGTCTCAAGCTGGGGGCACGTACTGGAGGAACGAACTTCCACAACTTGGATGAGTTTAATCGATTCTTTATTTCGTTCAGAGTTAGTCGTGCAGTTGGGCAAGCGATGGGGCACTCAGTTCTAATTAATGAAGATCAAATGCCGAACCGACCGACTCAGACGAACGGAGTTTCCCTTATTCAGTATGCTTGACACACGAGGCTACTTCTAGCACACGCCCGGCTGAACTGATCGGCTCGGAAAAATCACTTGTATTTGTATTGAAATAATCAGAAGTCCTCTAGACCACCGGCTTAAAACAAAAGATAAGCATTGATGACTGTAAGTCCAAAATTTCAAGGTACTTAAATTTTGCTTCCTTTGATGTGTAAACATCCCGTCTACACTCAGCCTCCAGCGACGTATTTTCCAGGATTTTTTTTTAATCTTTTTAGCTGAATAAAGCTTAGTGTGAAGGCCGTCGGATGTTTTTTTTAGCCCTGACACTTTACCCGTAACCAGGCGTTTTTTTATTGCCTGGAGAAAGGGAAAATTCTATTATCTTTTCTTTATTTTCTTAACGTGTGGTCAAGATACAGTAAAGACAGTTTTTGACCTGGTCACCTATCACATCAAATCACTTAGTCAAATATTTTATTGGAAGACTCGAAGGATTTAACAGTAATCTGATGCCCTTTTCTCTTCCTCAAATTTACTTATAAAAGAAAAAGCGTTTATTTATTTATTTTTTCCTTTTCTTTTTCACTTCGTACTTTTGTTAAACGAAACACACGTTTTTAAACTATTTTTCTATTCTTAACCATTTTCTAATGTTAATCTATTATAATACATATTTTACATATCCACCTTAATATACGCCTAGTTATCGTGTCACAAATATAAGGTACGCAGATGATACAGTGCTGATAGCAGACACAGAAAGGAAACTACAAGACCCCCTACAGAAGGTAGCTGAAGAGAGTGACAAGAAAGGACTACAAATAAACTGCAAGAAAACTGAATGCATGGTCATCAGCAAAAAGGGCAACCCAAAATGCCAATTACAGGTGAGGGACTCTAAAATCAAGCAGGTACAGAAATTTAAATACCTAGGAAGTGTTCTAACAGAAAACGGAAAGTGCGACACTGAGATCCGAAGGCGAATTGGCATAGGGAAAGAAGCATTCCAGAAGTTGAGTAAAGTATTAAGAAACAGGACAATTTCGCTAGAAACAAAGAAGAGAGTACTGGATTGCTATGTGATGTCGGTTTTTCAATATGGCAGTGAATGTTGGAAATATCTTCGAAGATGAAGGAAAAACTTGAAGTAGATGAAATGTGGTTCTACAGAAGGATGCTGCGGATATCATGGACGGAGCATGTGAGCAATGATGAGGTTCAAACGAGACACGATCACGTAAGCATGTATCGCGTATGGCACTTAACTGACTGACTGACCCTAAAGAAGAAGGGTGCATCAAAAGGACATTTTTTTTCTCTTGACACCCCTATTACTTCAGTAATTTCTGTTATTTTAAAAAGCTATCAATAAATTTAAATAAAATTTAGTTATGACAGCTGAAATAAAAACTTGAAGCAGCTGAAATGTGGTTCTACAGAAGGATGCTGCGGATATCATGAGCAGAGCATGTGAGCAATGATGAGGTTTTGGAAAGGATAGAGACAGAAAGGAAATTAATAATGAGCCCCAGGAAGAGACAGCTAAAGTTCCTGAGACATGCAATGAGGAAAGAAGGCTTGGAGAACCTGATACTAACAGGCCAGATAGAGGAGGAAAAGAGAGAGGGGAAAGCAGCGGATAACATCTTTGAAGGACCTAATCAGATGGATGACAGAACGAGGGTTGCATGGTGCAACAGAAGAAAGCGTGCAAAACGCCACCAGGGACGGGGAGACGTGGAAAGCCATGATAGCCTACGTCCTGAAAGAACAAGGCACATAGAAGAATATATATGCCAACTTTTTATAAGAAATTATAATGTGGGTATAAAGTGGGGGTTCAATTCTATATTATAATCAATATATTAACTGATCCCTCATTTTTTGGCCATGTTAGTTTCTATACATTTATATTCTACATTTATGGTCTTGAGCTAGTGGATGGCAGAGTGGGGTTTGGGTGGTCTAACAGGAGAGGGCGTGCTAAGAGCCACCAGGGATAGGGAGATGTGGAGGGCCATGATAGCCTACGTCTTGAAAGGACAGGGCACATAAAAGAAGAAAGAAGAAGGATACGGTAGCATATTCAATAACATCGACTTTATGTAATCAATAAACAGTCATCTCACAGTCGTCTTACACTACCGGTAAAAATCTTACAGTCGTCTTATACTACCGGTAAAATTTTTTTGAATTTTTGTTACATTGTCTTATCTAAAAGTCGCCTTATACGCGGAAATATGTGGTAAATATATAATCCCGTAGATTAAAGAGTTGAGTTCAAAATTCCATTAAGATTACTTTATTGATAGACACATGAAGAAGGTCGAATGAAGAACAGCCGAAACACTGTGATAATAGCAACAAAGATGGGAAAATTAATTCGAATGTAAGTATTTTGTTGATGTTTTTATTATGAGTAAATTGCTTTGTTATTTAAATAAAGAAATTTTCTGTCTAAAAAAAAAAAAAAAAGAAATTTTCTGTATTTTTGTTACATTGTCTTATCTGGAAGTCGCCTTATACGCGGAATTATTCAGTAAATATATAATCCCGTAGATTAAAGAGTTGAGTTCAAAATTCCATTAAGATTACGTAAAGCAATTTTCTGTCTTAAAAGTGGTAAAGAGAAGTAAGTAATCCAGTTGCACCTCTTTAATTCGTAGTCCGACAACTGTCATGGTCCGGTTTTTTGGTAAAAATCAGTCGTCATTAGTTCGTTAAGTGACTTCAAGGGTAGCATCACATGCTGTTTATAACTTTCCTTAGCAGCCGACAGCAGCATAGTGTTTTGGCGATACAGTCTCGCGCATTTTTTGTACAGTGGGACCCCTACTTACGAAATTCGTTCTGGAAGTCGTTTCGTAACGTGAAAATTTCGTAAGTAGAGACGCTTTTATCCTATAAATGCCCTAATCGGTTCTAAGTCTCCACCTGGAACATCTCAAAATCTCGTGAGGCAACAGCATCAGGCAACAGCTTTCTCCAATCCGCATTAAGGGTACGTCTCGTCACCTCCTGCCAAGCCATGTCGATTATCTTGAGGCAAACAACAATATCAAAATGCTGCTTCCAAAACTCACGAATGGTAAGCTGGGTGTTTTCAGTGATGTCGAAACACCTCTTGAACAGGTGTTTCGTGTCGAGTTTCTTGAAGTTCGAAATCACTTGTTGGTCCATGGGCTGAAGGATAGAGGTGGTGTTAGATGGGAGGTACAGCACCTTAATAAACGAGAACTCCTCCAGGATATCATCTTCGAGGGCGGGCGAGTGGGCAGGGGTATTATCGAGAATGAGGAGACACTTGAGGAGGCAATGAGGTCGACTCTGGGAGCTGCGTGTAGCAGCAGGTATTTTGAAATTTTCGCCTTTCGTATCCTGAAATTTCTTTCGTAACAAGAAGCAATATTTTTCCGAAGAAACGTTTCGTAACCTGAAAATTTCGTATATATATATATAGCCTTTCGTAAGTGGGGTTCCACTGTATATAGCTTCATATTTACCCATTCACAACAGTAAGTATATATTATTTTGGGCTTAGGCGTCATTGTTATTTTTATTGCATGAAACAAAATCCTGCTTGAAAGTGTTAATGATTTTTTTTATTTCCTATCTAGAGCTTTGTTCTGTCCGTGATAAAACAGCGATATATACAGTACTGTGCAAAAGTATTAGGACAAGAACTAATTTTATCTTTTATGAGGCATCAAAATAACTGCGACAATTTACCAATCGCACCTAGTATATATACAGGACTGTGCAAAAGTATTAGGACAAGAACTATTTTATTTTTTATGATGCATATTGACAAAAAATAAAAAAATAAACAATTTAATTAAAGTAATTTTATTTGATTTACTCAACAAGTGCTTTAATAAGAAAGAATATTTGTTATAAAATAAATTTAATATTTAGTATAATAGCCTTCGGCTTTGATCACAGCCTTCATTCTGTCAGGCATTGACAACACAAGCTTCTTCAATGTATCTAATGGTATCTCCTGCCAAGCAGCTTGTATTTGTTTCCAAAGTGTGTCTTGCGAAGTAACATTAGAGTTATCAATTTTTTTATCCAAAATATCCCATAGATGTTCAATAGAATTAAGGTCAGGGCTTTGTGGGGGTCAATTCAAATTCCGAAGCGTTCCTTCCTCTTTAGTTAAATAATTCTTACAAAGGTTTGGCTTTTCACCCTGTATTTGAATTTCAGTGAGTTTCTTTAGGAAAATCACCCCTGTCCTAATACTACCAGCAGTGTGCAAAAGTGTTAGAACAGGGGTGATTTTAAACTTTATTTTGATGCCTCATAAAAGATAAAATAGTTCTTGTCCTAATACTTTTGCACAGTACTGTATATATACTAGGTGCGATTAGTAAATTGTCGCAATTATTTTGATGCCTCATAAAAGATAAAATAGTTCTTGTCCTAATACGTTTTGCACAGTACTGCATGTGAAGTGATCTAATAAGATAACTCACAGAATTTTTTAAGGGGCCCATATTAAAAACGGTCGGACTGCAGAAAGAAAAAAGTATTGAATTGTTGTGTAATATCAGTCCGCCTATATGATAGTAAATACTGGAAAATCTCACAGTTGAAGAGGGGGTCTACAAGCAGAAGAAAATTTTTTATAGAAGGAGCCTAAAATGACCATGGATAAAACGTGGGAGCAAGGACAAAATTCTAAAGAAAATGGCAACGGGAAGGACACTTTTACTGAATATCAGGAAGTGACATTTGGGGGTTTTGGGACACATAATGAGGAAGGAGAACTTGGAAAATTTGATACTCACAGGACGTATTGAAAGTAAATGAGACAGAGAAAACGTACAACCTACCTGGCGATACTGAGTAAAATGATAGTAGAACAGGGTATTGAAGAGATGGCAAATAAAACAATTTATTAAAAGCTATAAAAGTCAAGAAATTGTCGAGAGCCATTATCGCCAATTTCCTGAAGGGATACGGCACAAAGTGTCCTTTTGTTTGTTTAGCGGCATATAAACTTACGTGTCATTTAATGCCGAAATTTAATTTTCTTGGGATCAATATCTTTAATGTATAATAATTAATATTTTTTGTTACAAAATTATATTGTTAGGAATGTTTTTTTATTACAAAAATGTAACTATGGGATTTTTTTTTTTTTTTTACTAAACTTTCTTCTTGGGTATGGTTTTTTTTTTTGTTACAAAAATGTATTCTTAGGAATGGGAGGGTTGTTGCAATAATAATTTTTACAAAAATTTCATCTTCGGAATGGGTTTTTTGTTACAAAAATATATTCTTGGCAATTTTTTTTTTTTTTTGTTACAAAAATGTATTCTTGGGAATGGGTTTTTTTTTTGTTTGTTACAAAAATGTATTCTTGGGAATGAGGTTTTTCTTGTTACAAAAATGTATTCATGGGAATGGGTTTTTTTCTTGTTACAAATAATGTATTCTTGGAAATGGGATTTTTTCTTGTTACAAAAATGTATTCTTCGGAATAGTGTTTTTTTTTTTGTTACAAAAATGTATTCTTGGGAATGGGAGGGTTGTTGCAATAATGTATTCTTGGAAATGCGGGGTTTTTTTTGTTACAAAAATGTATTCTTGGGAATGGGATTTTTTTTGTTACAAAAATGTATTCTTCGGAATGGGAGGGTTGTTGCAAAAATCTAATCTTGGGAATGCGTTTTTTTGTTGTTTGTTTGTTTTTGTTACAAAAATGTATTCTTAGAAATGGCGTTTTTTATGTTACAAAAATATATTCTTGAGAATGTTTTTTTTTTTGTTTCAAAAAGGTTTTCTTGGGAACGTTTTTATGTTACAAAAATGTATTGTTGGGAATATTTTTTTGCCACAAAGATGTATTTCTGGTATTTTTTTTTTTTTACTTTTGGTATTTTTACTCTAAAATTTTTTTTATACTTTCATCGTTTTTGACCCAGTCTTGACGTTAACTATTTGTCCATAGCTGTGACCATAACAGGTGCTACCACTCAGGATCAGGGTGGCCGTGGGAGCAGCAGCACAAATTATGAGGTAGTTCAACGCTCCTCAAAACCTCCCGATCATAGGTCTTGTTGCCAAGTGAAGTTTCTCGTCATATCTAGGACAAGACTCATAGCATGTATGAAATGAACAACCACCATAAAATCTATGCTTTAATTACGACTTTTGTGCAGAACCGACAAATGTCACGAAGAAAGTAGTACGTATCATTGCCAGTAATGTATAAGTATACATATATCTTCTTTTAATTATTTGTTACTACGCCTGTATATTTATCTATATACATAATTAATTAATAACGTTGTCTGACCCTGGCTGGATTTGCGTCCAAATTAGCTGCTCGATTAATGAGTGCAATTATTGAGACGAGAACAAATTACAAAAGTTATTTCGGTATTTAGACGACTAAATCAGAGATTAATTTGGCAGTCAGGAAAATAGAATAAACAAATTTAAAACAATTGTATAATTAAAATGCATCATTGCTATGAAGACTCCAAGGAAAACAGTTTCATAAAACAAGAAGCATCATTTTATGGCGGACAATGTATTTATTTATGTATTATGTATTTTCTGGAAAGAGACATTTTTTTCATCAAATGTAAGATCAATGAATAAATAATAAAAGAAAAAATTCTGGAAACGTCTGCTTTTTACTGAAATTAATAGTTGTACATTTTCATCTGATTATTTATAAACTGCAGCGCTAAGTTTTAAAAACAAACATTTCGTTTATTAACTCTTTGTTTTAACCATGAAAATGAACGTAAACGTAGAACAGACTGTTGCCAGAGATAGTTTCACCCAACACCGCAAGTTGCTACAAAACCAAACATCAGACTGAAAACTCGATTCATATTCTTAAATAGCTTCTTCAAATCGAAACTTTCATATGAATGCCACGTATGGCGGCAAACACAGTCAGAAATATCTAGCCATGTAGTTATCTCCCTTTAACTCAACTCTCTAAGTTATTTGTTCACCACTACTGTAACCAGGTATTGAACTCACAACTTTTTGGGTCAAGTCACTGGAAGTAACCAACACCCATATCCATTGGGCCATGTCTTCTAGGACATGGAATGAGAACTATATACCCCACTGACCGAAATAAAGGGTTCGGTTCAAGATTCCTAGGACCTGAAGAAGGCCGAAACATACAACGTTATAAAGGTAGCAATACAGATGAGGATAAAACTCCGAACAGTGTAAATAATGCAAATACTATCACATCTCAGAAGTATAGACAAATACCATAAGAGAATTTGATTGATTGATTCGTTTCTAGGGCTTATCAACGCTTTTCAGGTTATTTAAAGCCAGAAAATGAGTTAGATTGAAATAATTCTTTTCTTTTGATAATAATGGTTTAGGACATTCTTACTGAAACTTTTCTAACCCCGAATTTTTTACAGCCAATGTGCAACATCGGTTTCCCAGAGTAACGCCGAATAAACCTTATAAAAAAATTGACTGTCAGGATTCAACCACTATTCGATAAACATTAAATGGGTAGTTGATTGACTGATGTGTTTTTTATGGCTTATCAACCTTTTTGCAGGTTATTTAAAGCTGGATTTTTTTTTTCGATTGCAATATTTTTCTTTGAGATTATAATGATTTAGGGATACATGTCATATTAATTGACACGTATGGGAGAAGAGTTGTTTCATGCCTTGTGAAAGGCATTAATCACCGCTTCTCGTAAGTAAATATAACGAACCCTGACTGGAATTGAAACTCGGCTCTCCGAGTAACAATTCCAAGCCATTATCCATTACACCACCCACACATCTTCGTATTCCCAAGCTTTCAGCCACCTAATAATTGGTGGGTGACTACTATTCGTTTACTAGAATTACTCGTGATAATTTCAATGGTTTTCCTATTTGAATCTTCTGATTAATCAATATATATATATATATATATATATATATATATATATATATATATATATATATATATATAAAAGGCAATCTGTGAGTCGGTGCGTGACTGTTCCCTATGCACACCTACATTTTTTTAAGCTGAACCAGTCAAACTTTCGAGGAACACATATCTACAGGGAAGCCAGGTCGACACATACTTTTTGAGTTTAAGTTCAGCAATTTTCCCTTTCGCACTTTTTGGCCAATGGAGCCGATAGTTTACATTTGCTCCGTAAAACATCTAAGATCGAAGACGGTTGCTAAATTACGTCACAGAAATCGAATCACACGTGTCAAACGCGACTAAAATACTTTTTATATACATAAAAAAAAAAAATGAGACTTGATATTTAATTTTTATTCCGGCGTTTTAAAAATTCATTTGGTCAACAAAAAAAATGTGAATATTTTTCCCCGTAATTTTGAAACAAAAGAAATATTTTTAAAAAAAGAAAAAAAAAAGTGCTTTTAAAGCAAAAACAAAATATGTAAAAACAAAAGTGCCAATGATTAATTTAATTTAATTGGCATCTTCTACTACTAAAATGCTCTGAGTTGCACGGGCAGCGCCGGACTATGATGCTATTTTAATGACTAAATAATCATCTTACGAGTTCCACGACTAAAAAATACTTGGAGATTACCCTACCGCACCCTTAAATATTTGAACTGAACAATTTCAACAAAAATATTGCAGTAACAATATTTATAAGTATGAATGCAGATAATCATTTAAAGAAGTAATAGAATACAAATAGTTTTCCATTTACAGTTACAGGAGAGCGTTATCATATAATCTACTTTACTTTTCTATATATTTAACTATCGGTCTATCTAAAACCTAACAGCATATCTGAGATCTTTTTCTTCGTTTTCTTTTTTTTTTTTTATGAACAAAACAGAATGGTCCGTTTGTTTATCTGAGATAATGGCAGTATGAATGCATATCATTATTTAAAGAAGTGGGTACAAATGAAAATATTAAAAACTGACAATTTTTTTTCCATTTTATTGAAGCAGACACGAATCAAAGGAGAGCGTTATCGCCTAATCGATTTTTGGTCAAGTCACAGGAACTAACCAACGTCTATATCCAGAGTTGTGAGTTCAACACCAGGCTACAGCAGTGGTGAACAAGTAAATTACAGGGCTAGAGGGAGATAACTCATGACTACTTAAGAGGCACTACGCAAAGGGATGGAGATATACCCCAGTGATTGTAATAAAGGGTTCGGTTCGAAATTCCTAGCACCTGAAGAAGGTCGGAGCGTACAACGGCTGAAACGTCGTATATATGGCAAAGGTTAACAGGCTCATCCCTTCTTCCCTGTTTAGGATGTGGTTTCCGGCTCTCTCTTTTCCAATCTTCTCACTTTGCTTTTTTTTTTCAATTGGAGTAGATAGATCTATCTATCGCCCGGTTCACACTCCACCCACGTCTATTGAACAGGTGAAGAGGCTCATCCCTTGTTCCCTGTTTAGGATGTGGTTTCCGGCTTTCTTTTTTCCAATCTTCTCACTTTGTTTTATTTTTTTCAATTGGAGTAGATAGATCTATCTATCGCCCGGTTCACACTCCACCCACGTCTATTGAACAGGTGAAAAGGCTCATCCCTTGTTTCCTGTTTAGGATGTGGTTTCCGGCTTTCTCTTTTCCAGTCTTTTTACTATTACGTAGCCCCCTGCACATCAGTGGCGTTACCGGCTTGCTCCGAGTGATACGATTAAAAAAAACAAAACAAAGATGAGGACAATAATATAAATACTGGAAATGGGATGGCGATTCACAGGGGGGAATCGCGAGAAAAGAAACTATTCGAGTAGAAGTGTGGGTTGCATTTAACTATTTCAATGGTAAAAGGGGGGTGGCTAGATACCAATCCAGTAACACGCTTAAATTTCTGTGGTTGAGGCACCAGGCGAAGAAGCTCATCAGAGCAGTTGCCATGAAAATATTTGTAGAAAAGACAGAGGGAAGCCACATCACTTCGGTGAAAAAGTGACTGAATTCGAGATGCCGAGTCAAGATCAATTACATTGCAAATCCTTCTTTCGAAATTGTTGAGAACACGGAGATGAATAGCAGGAAGCATCAGACGATATTCACTGTACCACTACGATATTCACTACGATATTCACTGTACCACTACGCACATCGGAACGAGAAATCGGAGAGGGGTGTTCGGATTCCAGTTGAATTCGTTGCATTGATTTACGCTCAAATACCCTTGGGTAATGGTATCAATCTGTCTCTTTTTCCTCCATCTATGGGTTAAATAGCAGGACAGATTGAGTTCTAAAATTTTTCTGCGCAGTCACTCATGTCTCATTTGAGACATGATCGGCCAAGGGTGTATCACGTATGGCACTTAAATAACTGAATTATCAAATATCTCGCATTAAATGACATCTCGATGTAAGGAGATCCGTAGCAAAGTCGTAATATAGTTCATTGCTTTAACAAAATATAGCAAAGACAATCATAAGTGTAAATGTAATTCAGTATTTGTTTATATTTCTAAGATGAGGTATTGTAATCTAAATCTATCTAAATCTAAACTTATTTATAATTTTGTCTGTCTGTCTGTCTGTGTGTGTGTGTGTGTGTGTGTGTGTGTGTGTGTGTGTGTGTGTGTGTGTGTGTGTTTGTTTGTCCGTGGCTGTGTGTGTGTCTGTCACCTATAGACTCCGAAACGGCTGTATCAATTTTCTTTAAAATTGACACAGTTGTACTATAAGCGTCTGCGAGTGTTCTTAGCTAGGTTTTGTGTCGAGGTAACCCCGATAAATATCGAAAATCGATAATCGAAAAAATCGGGTTATAGAAGGAGTGGTCCGATTTTAATCAAATTTGATACACTCATAGACAAAGACATAAGAAACAATATTCATAAGTTTCAAGGTTGCAGTTCCCACAATAGCGCAGAAAATCGATAATATATATATATATATATATATATATATATATATATATATATATAAGGCAAGATGTTTGTGTGTGTATCTGTTTATCTGTCTGTATGTCCTTTATACAAATCCACAATTTTTATCTGATTCTCACCAAAATTCACACAAATATTTTTTCGGCTGAGTCTGAGCTCCAGTATCATGGATTAGTTTTAAAGCTTTCATTACACCCGAGCAACACCGGGCTATACTGCTAGTTATTTATATTAGTCGGACTGCTGTCCTTATCTTTATTGCCATAATCACAGTCCTTAAAGACCCATGGACCAGTAAAAAGAAGCGTTTGTTGGATCCATTGACTTGGTTCTAATGGTTGTAAACTGAATACCTTGCTACAGGCGTGGTGAGAAAAAAACTTAAAAGGTAGACAACTAAGACATGCTGAAGCGGCAGGACTTGTAGAATAAGAACAATATACCCTAGTGATTGAAATAAACGGTTCAGTTCGAAATTGCCACCACCTGAAGAAGGTCGAAGCGTACAACGGCCGAAACGCCGTGAATATAGCAATAAACATGAGGTCAACAGTTTGAATAATTTATATAAATCATTTTTAAAGAAGTAAGAGGATACAAATGAAAATATTAAAACCTGACATGGTTTTCTGTTTCACCGAAGCAGACTTTAAAGACATGATATCCCATTTATTCTTTTCTTAAAAAAAGAAAACAACACTTTCTGTATGCATTTTCTTTCGTTTTTTAGACAGGAACAACTAAGCTATTAGAGCTCTATCCTCGCAACCAAATAGGAATGGTCCATTGTTTATCTGAGGCAATGTAGCATAGGAACGAAGGAACAAGAAAAATACGTTTATTGTGTGGTGGTTGATCTTCACTGGGTAGTTCCTAAAACTGTGGCACTCTGCGTGAGTGAGTGAGTTTTGTTTAACGGCATATCAACCTCTGTAGGTCATTTAATGCCAAAAAGGTAGGGTATTAAAGTACTTTTTTTAATGTTTGGTTATCGTGAGAAGGTTAATTTAGTCAAATTTTAACAAAAAAATTGTTTTTATTCTCTTATTTTAGAAAATGGAAAATGTATCCTAGTTTTGTTTTCAAAAATGTTTGTCTGAGAATGTTTTTCTTCAAAAATGTATATTTTTCTATAAAAGTCTATTTTTATGCATAAAGCATTTTTATACTTTCATAGTGTTTTGACCCCAGTTTGAGGGTTAACTATTTGCCCATACCTGGGACCCTAACAGGTGCTACCACTCCGGGTCAGGATGGACCTGGGCACAACAGCAATTCAGAGGTGGTTCCATGCTCCTCTCAACTTCTTAACCAGAGGCCTTGCTGCCGGATGCAGTTTACCGTCATGCCCAGGATCGGCACTATACGTAAAAAATGGCCTGTATTGAGGAATTTGACTTGTCTGTTCTTCTTGATGCATTTAATTTCGAGGTTTTTTTTTATTATAACTGAGCCTATCTGGATGTCTGTTGTGGTGCAGTGGATATCGGCTCGGAACGAGAAATCGGGGAGCCGAGTTCAAATTCCAGTTGAATTCCTTGCATTCACTTACGCGCAAATCCCCTTGGGAAAGGTATTAATCCGTCTCTTCCCTCCAGATATGGGTTAAATAATAGGACAGATTGACTTCTATAGACTTGGCTGGCAGCCAGTCTAACGCAGAAAGCAATGGCAACCTACTGCGGGATAATCTTCTGCCCAGTCAGTCATATCTAGTTCGACATTCACTGACTGACAGAATATAATTTGAAAACATGATTAAGGCTTCCATTAAACATAAAGTGGGAGATCAGTTTTCTATTGTCATAAAGTAATAAACTGATCCCCCACTAATTATACTTAATATAATAATGTAATATAATCTATCTCTTCTCCTTCCATCTTTGAGTCAAATAACAGGACAGATTGGGTTCTATAGCCTTGGTTGGTAACCAGTCTACCGCAGAAAGCAATGGTAACCTACTGCGGGGTAATCTTCTGCCCAGTCAGTCATGTCTCTTTCGAGACATGATCGCCCAAAGCGTGTATCATGTATGTCGCTTAACTCACTGACTATCGGATAACAGTCACCGCGTTTTAACTTGAGTATATTAGTAAATAGTTGGGGCACCTCGGCGTGGGGTAATGGTTAACAAGCTTGGAAGCATTGGCTGAATCGATCGTCGGCCAACACTGACCGTGTCTATACTTGGGTCTATAGGCCATTCGCGAGTTTGAATGTATCCACCCAGGAGGTGTCCTTCTTAGTTGAAAAGATTTAACCTCTCGGCAGTGGGTGTCATTCGCATATTCTCGGCCCGCCGAGAGAAAACACATGAAAATATCTTATGATCAATAGTTCTTGCCTGAGTAGAACAGGGTGTTCGATCCTCAATCAGTGCTTGGCATTGCGGGGTTGTTCTTAATTAAGCTGATATATCACATGTCGAAGCAATTTACTCGCTTATGAGAAATTGTTTGCTTATGATTTGAATATTTTTGTTGCCTCCGCACAAAGCGAAAAACGATACAAAAGAAATCTAAAGTTACCGTTGCTCTAATGAATTGTTAATTAATAACTGTCACTTTGATAAATGACATTCAAAGGATAAAATCTTCCACCCCACTCGTTGTATCGTCTTGAGTTACTAGAGAGAGAGAGAGATGAGAGGGAGAGAAGGAAAGGTTGAGAAAAAAAAACTAGGATATAAGGGAGAGAAAAATAGGATAGAAATATGTTAGAGAAAAGCGAGAGACCGAGAGAGAGAGATTTTAGAGGAAAGTGAGAGATATGCAAAGGAAAGAAATGTGTATGGGGAAAAAGGAAATGTAGAAAAAGTGAGAGAAAGAACAAAGTTTCGAGAAAAATCAGAGAGAAAGAGAGAAAAGGTTTGAAAGAAAGAAAGAAAGAAAGAAAGAAAGGAAGAAAGAAAGAAAGAAGGAAAGAAAGAAAGAAGAAGGAAAGAAAGAAAGGGTTGAAACCAGAAAAAAAAAAGAAATGTTAAAACATGGGAGACAGGGAGAGATAAGCGGCTTGGAAAAACGGAGAAAAGAGGTCAATCGTAACGAGAGAGAGAGGGGGGGGGTGAATATGAGACTAAAGGGAAGTGTAAAAAGAGAAGAAAAGAGAGAGAGAGAGAATGGACAAGTAAAGAAAAAAGGAAGATTAGAGAAAGAAGTGAAACAAGAAGAATGAAGAGAGAGAGAGAGAGAGAGAGATTTCAAAAGTTTGAAAAAAAATTAAATGAATTTCATGAAAACAAAAATAAATTCAATTTAAATTTTAATTAAAAAATGAAATCAGCCGTTGGCCAACTAAGTCTCGTTTATCGCTACGTTCCATTCTATATGCGATTTATCAAGCTTCACCGAGTCTGTCGCAAGGTCATTGTAATTAGAGAATCAGATAAGACCGAATTCATTCTGCATGCGTGCTGCTCGCCTTGTTCACGCAATTCACAGAAGGCGTCTACAAGTGAGCGTAGGTTCGTGTAAACCTTCGTGAAGTCCTACATGTATATCAGGCGACCATATATTAAATCGAGAAAGAACCTCTTTACAGTTTAAAAGACAAGAGGTCGCCGCAACACGTCAACTAGGCGGCAAGAGGTCGCCGCAACACGTCAACTAAGCGGCAAGAGGTCATCTCAAAACTTCAAGTAGACGGTAAGAAGTCTCCTCAACACTCCAATTAGTCGGCATAGGATCATCTAAACACCTCAAATCGATTACAACAATGTCGTGTAAACAGTTAAATTAAAAGGCAACAGTATAATGGCGAATCCTTCTGAAAAATTCCAACAGTGTGAAGATAAAAACATATTTTTGAGTAAATCAGTGAACAAAAAAATCAATCATTATATTATGACAGAATATACTCCAGAAACAAAGAGGAGAGTACTGCTATTTATTGCTATGCGATGTCGGTTTTTCAATATGGCACTGAATGTTGGACAGTATCTTCTACGGATATCATGGATCGAGCATGTGAGCAATGATGAAGTTTTGGAAAGGATCGAAACGAGAAGGAAATTAATACTGAGCATCAGGAAAAGACAACTAAAGTTCCTGGGACATGCAATGAGGAAGGAGGGCTTGGAAAACCTGATACTAACAAGCCAGATAGAGGGTAAAAGAGACAGGGGAAAACAGCGGATAACATATTTGAAGGACTTGATCAGGTGGGTGACAGAACGAGGGTTGCATGGTGCAACAGGAAAAAGCGTGCTAAGAGCCACCAGGGACAGGGAGATGTGGAAAGCCATGATTGCCTACGTCCGAAAAGGACATGGCACATAAAAGAAAAAGAGGATACTCTAGCCATAGATTCTAAGGCAAAAACCATTTATTTATATTATGATATGAATTTCTGAAATGCTTGAAATTTTTCCCCCGACCTAAAAGATATCTTAATTATGAGGACAAATGCAAATAGGTAAAGGCGAAAACCCACCCTGAATGAATGAAGAACAACAGAACAAAACAGGTATGCATCTGTCTGCACAAATGCATACGTGCAAAACATTTTTG
>JBBBDQ010002378.1:1007500-1337500 GCA_037127315.1 Ascarosepion bandense
TAAAGACACCACTTATGGTATAAACCTAAGTCACGTAATAACTCGTTTACAAATGGAAAATATATATACATACATATAGATACATGTACGTATATATACATATATGCACACGTGCATATGCTTATATATGTAAGTAGTTATACAAGTACATCTCGATACACATAGATATATTTTTTCGCAAAATTATGGCAGAGAGAGAGAGAGAGAGAGAGGGAGAGAGCTAAATAGAATGGAACTGAAATATTACCCAATATAAGGCCAAAGAGTCACTCAAAGTGGAGTGTTACTGAATGAGGTGTGTGATATGAAAAATTAAATTGCTTAATAGCAGTACCTTGTGACTCGTCTTTCATGAAACTATATATATATATATATAAAAATTGAGGTTATTAACTTACAGCGGTGACGGTGTTTCATGCTTAAATGCAACCGATAGGCAATCAGATTTTAAACATAAAACAGACTGTCGCTGATGGATGTTGGTTTAAATGTCCACTTTTTTATTTATATACATTATCCCTGATATTTTTCTAAATTAACGAGATGAAGTAGTATTTACAGTATTTACTTTATTCACGCTACAGCAGTGATTAACAAGTACCTTGCAGTGTTAGAGGGAGATAACTCCTGACTTCCGATCGGGCTTTACGCAAGGAATGGAGTTCATATACTCCAATGACTGTAATAAAGGATTCGGTTCGAAATTCCTAACACTTGAAGAAGGCCGGAGCGTACAACGGCCAAAACGTTGTACAAATGGCAATAAAGATGAGGACAATAGTCCAAATAATGTAAATACCATTCCTGATATTGTGCATTTTAATCCAAATATTTAACACAACTTAAACCCCCAAAATTAAATTTTAATCGCATCACACACAGAAATAACTGGAGATATTAGTGCCAGAGTTGTATGAAAAATTTCGAAATTAGTCGTATGTCAATACGACTAATTTCGAAATTTTTTATACAACTCTGAATGGAATTTCGAAATTAGTCGTACTGACATACGACTAATTTCGAAATTTTTCATACAACTCTGGCACTAATATCTCCAGTTATTTCTGTGTGTGATGTGATTAAATGCGGTTATTTCGGCTAAAACACGGAAGGCAAACGTCAGCAAATATTCCTGTGGGTATGTCCCAAGATCTCCGCTGTTACACAATATGCGAAATTGCATGTAGGCTAGTGGCACAGAAGTTTTACTTCCGACACACAAACTTAAGAACTGAATGAGGTTATCGAATATTCATAACTCAAAAACTATCCATCATCCTATATGATAATACAATTATCCTATATGATAATACTATTATCCTATATGATAATACAATTATCCTATATGATAATACAATTATCCTATATGATAATACAATTGATGCAGTAATATGAAGGTGATAATTAAAAATCCGCTAAAAAAATATCGAAATATGTGCATTGTGGTGCAGTGGATATCGGCTCGAAACGACAAATCGGGGAGCCGAGTTCGAATTTCAGTTGAATTCCTTGCATTCACTTACGCACAAATACCCTTGGGAAAAGTATTAATCCATCTCTTCCCTCCATTTATGAGTTAAATAATCGGACAGACTGGGTTCTGTAGCCTTGGATGGCAACAAGTCTACCGCAGAAAATAATGCCAACCTACTGCGGGATAATGTTCTGCCCAGTCAGTCATGTCTCTTTCGAGACATGATCACCCAAGTGTGTATCACGTATGGCACTTAACTGACTGACTGAATACAATAATTGAAAACATGATTAAGGCTTCTACTGGGGATAAAGTGGAGGATCCGTTTTATATTGTTATGAAGTAATAAGCTGATCCCCAACTAATTAATATTTAATGATATAATACACCTATTCCCCTTCTAGCTATGAGTCAAATAATCGGACAGACTGGGTTCTATAGCCTTGGACGGCAACCAGTCTACCGCAGAAAATAATGGCAACCTACTGCGGGATAATGTTCTGCCCAGTCAGCTGTGTCTCTTACGAGACATGATCGCTCAAATGTGTATCACATATGGCACTTAACTGACTGACTGAATATAATTGTTGGAAGCATAATTAAAACTTCTACTGGGTATAGAGTGGGGGATCGGTTTTCTATTGTTATGAAGTAATAAACTGATCTCCCACTAATTACTACTTATTAATATTAAACATCTTTTCCCCCTCTAGCTATAAGTCAAATAACAGGACAGATTGGGTTCTATAGCCGTGGCTGGCAACCAGTCTACCGCAGAAAATAATGACAACATACTGCGGGATAATCTTCTGCCCAGTCAGTCATGTCTCTTCCGAGACATGATCGTCCAAAGCGTTTATCACGTATGGCACTTAACATATCTTATTTTCAGCATTAGCTTATATTTTGGTATTTATATCAAATTCAGTAGTATTTTAGAAGTATTTTAGAAAGTCAAAATGGTAAAACTGTGAACTGACATGCAAAAAAAAAAATTGTTTTAAAAACGATTTGAAAGTTTAAATGTTCCAAAAAAAGTTTGTAAGCATACTTGAATGATCAAGGCGGTTGTTATGTCTGACTTTAGATGCATGAGCATACGAACAGACAGACATAATTTTGTAAGAAAAAGAGCAAATAACAAAAAGTAAGGAGATAGTTCATGGGTGGAGTTGGGCAATGGTTGTTGTGTGTACGTGGGAGTAGTTCGAGGACAATGCAAGAACACGATGTCTACGACTGAAGCATGTATGGGAACGTGAAGAGAAGGGAATTGAATGCGTGAAAGTCAGAACCTTTTTACCTCGCATGGATATCTTTCTAGACGAAAAAAGTACGTGCGTATTGACATGTACTAAGGTAAAAATGCATATTAAGGCTCGAAGAATATCAGAAAAGATTCGAATTAACCCTCTAGGGCCATTCGTATCATATTTGATACAGTATTTCCCTATCAGGAAACATTTGGTATTCATTGACTGAGCAGTCAGTACTGCTTTCATTTGAAATTTATAAAATATTTCTCTTAAAAAATTTTTCAGGAAAATATTTCTTTCAAGGCTTGTTTTCGTACTGTATCAAATATGATACGAATGGCTCTAGAGGGTTAATAATATAATATGATTAAGGCTTCTACTTGTCATAAAGTGAGGGATCAGTTCTATATTGTTATGAAGTAATAAACAGATCCCCCACTAATATGATACGAATGGCCCTAGAGGGTTAACTGCAGACAACAAGAAATTTCAGAATTAAAGACATCTAAAGATAAATTGATAACGAAAATTCTGAAAAAAAAAGCCAACTTGAAAGATTGACCCAAAGACCATTATCCTCATCCCGGACAAAAAGTTAACACTGATGCCACCATTTTCGTCCCTGACACTTAAGTCCCAATCTCAGGGAATTATATTTAAATATGGTATAATGGATATCGGCTCGGAAAGAGAAGCCGGAGAGCTTAGTTCGAATTCCAGTTGAATTCGTTGCATTCACTTACGCACAAATACCCTTGGCAAAGGTATTCATCCATTATATCCAGCTATAGATTAAATAACAGAATAGATTGGGTTCTATAGCCTTGGTTAGCAAGAAGTCTACCGCATAATGAAATGTCAATCTACTGCGGCAAAATCGTCTGCCTACTCAGTCATGTCCCTTTCGAGACATGATCGCCCAAACGTGTATCACGCATGGCACTGAACTGAGTGATATGTTTTATAAGTACTAGCAGCACCGTGAAAATTTCACGATTTTTCTATTTTTAATTTTCTGATGAATCATAATTAAGTTAAACTCCTTGTGAGCTCCATGAGTATAAAATACTTGTAGAAATTCCCCACTACCTCGTTAAATATTTGAGCTTAACAACTTTAACAAAATATTGCAATAACGATCATAAGTATTAGTGTAGGTCGTTATATAGATCGAGTATGATGGAATAAGTTAAAACAGAGGCAGGTGTTAAACATATGAGAGCATTATCTTTCTTTCTCATTATGTATGCTTTCTTTTCTCATAAAACCAAACAGCGGTTCTGATATATCTGTTTATTCTACCTTTCCACGCAATCAAAACGGAATGGTCTATTACTTATCTGAGGTGATGGCAGGACGAAGCGCACGTACTCGATAAGTGACGAACAGAGGAACGCGCTGAATTCTAATATGATTCCTGAAGATAACTTGAGTTTAATCAGGATTTATTTTAGATATAATCATGAACACCAGAGATCGAGGGAGATATGGTGAAGGGATTCTGATTAGTCGTACGGTAGGGGGAGAAATTGTAATATATTCTTTTTTTTACAGTATTTACATTATTCGGACTATTGTCCTCATCTTTCTTGCCATTTGTACAACGTTTCGGCCGTTGTACGCTCCAGCCTTCTTCAGGAATTTCGATCTGAACCCTTTATTACAATCACTGGGGTAAATGAACTCCATTCCTTGCGTTAAGCCTCGACTGAAAGTCATGAGCTATCTCCCTCTAACCCTGCAAGTTACTTGTTCACCACTGCTGTAGCCTAAGCCGATCAGCATAGAGATGAAACAATATGGGAACCAGTAATACGGACTGCTAGAGAAAAAACATTAGTGTCAAAAATTGCAATATGAGCCCTGGTAAAAAAAATGCTAGAGAAAACCGTTAACATCAAAAAATGCAATATGAACACTGGTAAAAAAGGGTTACTGGACATTATGTTTATAAGTCCTAGAAATTCAGTTGTTCTCTTAAGGACACATAGCCCAGTGGATATATCTCCCGGTCGAAAGCCTTACTACTAGATGTTGTTTATCGCTATACACAGGAAGAATTTTCGCGATCAGATGATTCATTTTTAACGACTACTCTACAGCAGGCACTCTCCAGCTCGTGATATGAAAACAACAGGAGAATAAGAAACATTTCTACTTCAGTTTAACTTTCTTGCTGGAAGACCTCAGTAAGTGTTGAACAGAATTCACTTCATTTCTTTAAGAAATGACAGCCTCCCCAGTGGGCACAGCATAGAAATAAATACCATTTGAGGGTCATTAATAAATAAAGAGAAAAGAAGCAAAGAGAACCAAGCTTCACATCAAGGTTTAAGAAGAAAAAAAAAGCAGAAGTGAAGGTGACCGAGCGTAGCAGAAACGACATCTGAAGGAAGGTATTTATTGTTACTGTTTTTTTGTTTTGTTTTTGTTTTAATACAGTTTATCAATTTTTTATGTGTTAAGTTGGGGTATTGGGCGAGGAGAATAGAAAATTGCGAAAATGTTTTAAAAGTCTTACCTGATAATTCCTGACGTTGTTTGTCCACGCGTTGCATATCGCAGTCTTCCCCACGACAAACTCTCTTTTGTTTCAGCACGGGACATTCCTTGCCACCGTGGGCCGCTTCCACCTCCACTTTCCTCTCGCGTGTTTGCACTCCATTTATACAAGACTCACCACAGCCCCACTCCGACCATTCTCCAACGTAACAATCCACCGCTGCAAAAGAAATAAACAAAATATAAGTAACAGAATTCACAGATAAATTACTCCATATCTTCCTCGTGTCAGTTTAAACTGACGCTTTTCTTTCCTCATATCTAAACGGCTATTTTAATGGTAAATTTCGCTGTTTATTTACAAGAAATATTTGACATTCATTGATCAAAATATTAGCATTGCTGTCAATCGATATTCTAAAAAAATAAACTTTTACTACAAGTGTAACACAGGTGAACTTTCATAGTTGCCGGGTCATTTTTGGTACTTAAAAATTCTTTCTTTAACATAAATGGATCACTTATATATTGGGTGTGTGTTGTGGTACAATGGATATCAGCTTGAAACAAGAAAATCGAAGAGCCGAATTCCTTGCATTCATTTACGCTCAAATATGCTTGACAAAGATATTAATCCGTCTCTTCTCCCTCCAGCTATGGGTTATATAGCAAGACAGATTGGGTTATATAGAAAATAGTTGGTAACCAGTCTACTTCAGAAAATAAAGGCAACTTACTGCCGGAAAATCCTCTGTCATATCTCAGAACCCGTTGTTTGCCATTTTTTTTTTTTTCGTAAATCTTATTTTGCCGTTAGACATTTGAACTAGTATATCTACAACACAGTAGTGTATCGTTATCGTGGGGCCTCGCATCAGTGAGGGAATGCCGGTGTGCAAGTGAAACCGTTGAGAAGAAGGCTCCGAATTGGTGCACACTCTCTCCTAATGACCCCGAATTAATTTAAATATAAATTCGAAAGAAACACATTAAAAGAAATTCAATGAAATCGGTAGAAATGTCATTGGCATGAGAAGCATTAGACATTCAGCTCGCATCAGGTGAGTTTCAATTACTTTCTAGTAATTTCCTTCTTTTTTTTTCAGATTTATATAACTTGTCATGGGTTGTCTCAAAAGAGAAACAAGATATCGCAAAATTATTGAACGCAACATTCATATCCATAATGAGGCGATTCCTACTGGTTGGTTTTATATTCTCGCGAGCCTCATTTTATGACGCCCTTTCTCTGGTTCTGTAAGTCTTTACCAACACATTTATCTAATTAAATAAACGGTAAATTCTGTATGTCCGTCCGGATGTCTGAACCCCTTTGAACTTGTCAATACTTGCAGATTTAGAGGGAGATAACTCATGACTTCCAATCGTGGTATTACTACTATGCAAGGAATGAGAATGATATACCCCAATGATTGTAATAAAGGGTTCAGTTCAAAAATTCCTGAAGAAGGCTGGAGCGTAAAACTGCCGAAATGTCGTCTAAATGGCAACAAAGATGAGGACAATGGTCCGAATAATGTAAATAACTTCAATATTAACGATACGCCTATGAATATACTGAGATCTCTAGTAGATATCCATGTAGATGATGCAACAGTAACTTGAATCCAAACCTCAAATACGATCGACCGCTATAGATGTTTTGAATTAGCATTATTTCATTGTCTCAATTTAGAAATTCGAACAGTTGCTTACAACTTCCTGTCGTTATCTGGACAGGACGCACCAAATGACAGCTAGACTTCTGCAGGGGTCATTTCTCTACGTTTATAAGTGCAGCCACAGATGTTCGTCTGGCGTGTGAAATAGCGTTATGCCTTGCAGCGGATAAGAAATTAATTAAAATCAACTTTCTTCTTCACTTTTACAAAAATTCACAATGACGTGTGACCAATGTGAGCGACTTGCAAGACTTGAGGACTTCGCGAGTCAGTGCGAAAATCTAATGACAATACAAGGGCCCCGATCAGCGTCAGTGAGACAAAAATGTAACGAGAGAAGCTTGAAACAGATCCGGACATTTGTCCTCTTTCTCTTTCCTTCTGCTGATTCCTTTTACTTCTCCATAGAAAGAAAAAGAGAGAAAAAGAAAAAGAAAAAGAGAGAAAGAGAGAAAGAGAGAGAAAGAGAGAAAGAGAAAGAGTGAGAGAAAGAGAAAAAGTGAGAGAAAGAGAAAGAGTGAGAGAAAGAAAGAGAAAGTGAGAGAAAGAGAAAGAGACGAGAGAAAGAGAGAAATTGAGAAAATGAGAGAAAGAGAAAGAGACTGAGAGAAAGAGAGAAAGTGAGAGAAAGTGAAAGAAAGAAAGTGAGAGAATGAGAAAGAAAGAGAAAGAAAGAAAAAGAGAGAGAGAAAGAAAAAGAGAGAAAGTGAGAGAAAGAGAAAGAGTGAGAGAAAGAGAAAAGTGAGATTAAGTGAGAGAAAGAAAGAAAGAAAGAAAGAAAGAAAGAAAGAGAGAGAGAAAGAGAAAAAGAGAAACAGAGAGAGAGTGAAAGAGAAATAGAAAAAAGAGAAAGAAAGAGAAAAAGAAAAAGAAAGAGAAAAAGAAAAAGAAAGAAAAAGAAAAAGAAAGAGAAAAATACATACATACCTACATACGCATATACTCTTTCAACAATTACTACTACGAACATTTTTTACAACTCTTGATACCCATAACTTTCTCATTGAACACAAACTCTACCCTTAACTTCTTAATAATGTTTCTAATTGCACATTAACTTCTACAACTTGTGTTATTCTTTCCTTTTAATAAATTTCTATTTTAACATTAAAAATGTATATTTTATTCTTACACTATTCCAGACTATTCCATCCTGCCGACAACCAACCTTCTGATAATTCTGATGATGATAATAATTTTGTAAGCTGTAGAAAGTTCGGTTATATCAGACACAAGACCGAATCATAGAAACATTAACCATCTCCCTACGCTACAGCCTTATACAAAGAGTGAAGTGCCTTAAAATGTAACGAGGCATATTTGATCGAAGTATAAGGTTTCTTTGATTGTTTAATGTGATCGATTTTCTTTGCAGAAGAAATCTGATCGGAAAGCAGAAGCTTCAATCAAATCAAAACTGAAGAAATGAATCCGGTGAACTGAACTAAGCTTAAAGAAATCGATCTTAGCCGGTCGACGAGTGGATGAGCCATGGACCGAACATTTCGATCACGACAAGAATATGAAGGAATTACCTGAAAATTAAATTAATCTCAAACCAATCCTAAATGGTTTCACATTCTCGACTGAAAACTGGCTACATGTCGATGTACCTCTCTTTCCTTTAGACAATATACCAATGTTAAAAGGTGATGTAGTTTGTATCTAATATATAAATCTCATTGTTTGTGTGTATGTGTGTCTGCTAATATTTCTGGTAAACTAAGGAATTAATGTATTTATATTTTATTCAACACTACTAATCACTATATTAAACGTTATTTTTAGTGGATATACGCCTGAATAGAGGCCTTTTTTTTCTACTTTTTTTTTTTTTACATTGAATTCCGAATTACAGTTTCAATAGAGAAGATGTAGTCTCCAGCAGGGTGCGAGAAGGTGTTCTCCTTTGTAGGGAAAGTAACCATCTGACCCACATCCTCTTTATCAAGTCTCACGAATACGCAGGTACTATACGCAGCTTACAGTGTAAAAAAATATAGCAAGGCGTTTATTCAAAGATGTGCATCCACTTAAAATAACCTTTAGACTAGTGGGAAGTAATTATATATATATATATATATATATATGCTTGTGCAATAGTTTATTTTTTTTCTTTCACCATACAGTCTGCTTTAGACCCACTAGAGTGACAGGGTGTAACCGATTTCTATTTTGTCCTTAAATTAGGTCATTTGCAGTGGTGTGCAACAATATGATTCTATTTTCGGTGTATGATGAAATTTGTTTTGGCCTTGAAAAATATTACGTCATCCGTGATTACACCAGATTTTATCACGCCCAGTCAATATTGCCTCAACAGTCGATAAGTTACCCTACAGCCAATGTGTGCGATGGACGTTACTTCAAAGAAGCGTACGAAAATTGCAACACTGCACAAACACACTGAGAAACGTTACAGAAAGATTTCGGATATTGTTAGTGTCAGCCTTTTAACTGTCAGTCTTGTCATCAAGGCGAAGAAGCAACCTGGATCCATCAATTCAAAACTTAAAGAAAAATGCGGTCGGAAGTGAAAAACAACGCCAAGTTAATTAAAACAAAACTAATGTTTTCCGAGGATCTTTCAGTGTCGGTACCGCCTTGCTTAGGGGGAAATGAGGAAAAAGGAATCTCTGCATAGCAAAAAGACCAGACCTGATATGACAGCAATATTCAATACGTGGACAAATGGTAGACTTGTAAGTGTGAAAAACAGAATCTGGTGAGAAAAATTGTTTAGCCCGGCACACTGAACCAACTTTCCTATCAGCTGACCTATCAAGTGATTTAATATAATCTTTCCAGTTCATGTCAGTAGAAAACGTCAGCTCTTGAAGGTGCAATGAGTCATTCTCCTGGAGTTAGATTCTGGTGAGAAAAATTGTCTTGCCTGGCACAGTGAATCAACTTTCCTAGCAGCTGACCTACCAACTGATTTAATATAATCTTTCCACTTCATATCAGCGGTAAACGTTAGTCCTAGAAGGCGCAACGGGTCCCGTTCTTAGAGTTTGGCAACAGTCATGCTGATGGAATGTAAAAAGGTTCTGTAAGAGGTTCTCGCTTAATAGAGAACAGTTTCGTTTTGGAATCTGTTAAAATAACAAGCCATTCCTTGTCCCAGCTAACAACAGGCTGTAGATCATTTTTGTCCCTTATCTCTTATACATCGTCACCTTGCGTTGTTTTCTTCTTCTGACAAAAACTTTAATGCAATTATCCCCTAAGTTTGAATTTTTGAGCCTACGTTGTTCGAAATTTTCCTTCTCTGCGTAACTATGCCGATGAAACAAATATTTACTGCTACCATAATGTTATAGGTCGATAATGTCAAATGAACAGTTGGTCTGAAAAATGACTTGCAACCTGTTGTTAGCTGGAACAAGGAAGGGCTTGTTAATTTTAACAGATTCCAAAACGAAATTGTTCTTTATTCAGTGAGAACCTCTGAGAGAACCCTTTTTACCTGCCATCAGCATGGCTGTTGCCAACCTCCAAAAACGGGACTCCTTGCACCTTCAAGGGCTAACGTTTTCTACTGGCATGAAGTGGAAAGATTATATTGAATCAATTGATAGGTCAGCTGATATGAAAGTTGGTTCACTGTGCCGGGCTAAACAATTTTTCGCGCCAGATTCTGTCTTTCACACTTACAGGTCTACCATTTGTCCACGTATTGAGTATTGAGTATTGCTGTCATATCTGGTCTGGTCTTTCTACTATGTAGAGAATTTTTTGAATTATTTCACCCCAAGCAAGGCGATACCACCACTGATTTGCAGGGGGCTACATAAGAGAGTTAAAGTTTTAGACAGGAAAAGAGTGAAAACAAAGACGAACCAGATACAGAGGGTGAAAGAAAAAGGGCAAGAGAAGAATATGAACACAGCAGTGAAGACAGTTACGAAGAAGAAGATTCACGGAGTGATATGGAAAGGGCTGGAGTTAAGTGGATAAGAGATGGGAATTGACTTTGCATTTAAATTCTTGGAGGTTATAGCCGTCAGGAAAGCAAGTATATGGAAGGGAGTTCCACAGGCGGGAAGCGCGAGAAAAGAAGCTGATGGAATAGAATTGTCGCCTGCATTTAATTGATCTATCTGTAAAAGGTTGGGACCTTGATGCCAGTCTGGTTGCCCGAGTAAATTCTTGTGGAGGGGGCACCAGTGACTTAAGTTCTTCGGAGCAGAAGCCATGAAAATATTTGGAGAAGAGACAGAGGGAAGCCACATCCCGCCGAATCGAGCTGCCAGATCGAAATCAATCTCAGTTTTTCTTTGGGGCTTGTCGAGAATGCTGAGACAATTAAAAAATTCTAAACAAGAATCTGCAATGTTATTAGTTATAACCTGGCATCTCGCTTTCAGTTACTGTCCCATCGCCATAACATAGCTTCCCTGTATTTTTTTCTATAAACATTTTCATTATAATTTTTCCAATTAGTTTTTTCTTTGCTGCATAGACTTTAAGAACTAAGCGCAGTACTAGATTGGCAGCTAGGTCTCATCGTTGTACCATTGAAATTAGATGTATTTAGTTGAGTTCTATACTGACATTCTGTTCTAACCTCTTACATTCCAGTCAACTTTGATCTTCAAATCGTAAATCTTTATCACGTGTCTTAAGTCCTGTTTTTTTTTTTTTTTTTTTTTTTTTGTAAATCTCTTTAATATTTTACTTTTGCACTTATTCTTTCACACTCAATAACCCCTTGCGTCTTGCCGTGTCTGGGTTGAAATTAATATAATCAATATAATTGTTAGATTCATATCATATATTCATATCATATATTGTTAGATTCATATCATATGTTTAGATTCATATTGTTAGATTCATATCGTTCTAGGACAGTCAGTATTTTAGCTGTGTTTGACCCCCACCTAAAAATATCTGAATTGCTATCCGATTCATTCACAGAGTAATAATACCTAAGACATACATTTCTCGTTAAATATCTTATCAAATAACTGAATACTGAGTTCGATTCTCACTGTGTGCTCCATACAAAATATAACATCAAATAGCCCAACAACAATTGATATATCATAAAAATCAATCGCCCAATCATTTCTACTAATTAGTGAGTTCAATCTTCATTGCGTACCCCATACAAGATTCAACATTAAATAACAGAATATTGACTGATCGATTTTTACGGATTCAGTTAAGTTCTATACAGAATATGTGCTTGGATGATCATGTCTCGGGCTGACATGACTGACTGGGCAGAATATTTTCTTGCAGTAGGTTACCATTACTTTCTGCGGTAGTTTGATTGCCAACCAAGGCTATAGAATCCAATCTGTTCCGCTATTTAACTCATAGCTGGAGGGAGAAGAGGCGGATTAATACCTTTCCAAAAGATATTTGCGCGTAAATGAATGCGAGGAATTTGAATTTGAACTCCTATTTTTGATTTCTCGTGCTGAGCCGATAGCCACTGCACCGTTATGCACCTAACCCCAAATAAGCCAGTGTTAACTTTTAAAATAAACCAACCTGACTCTGTAAGGGGTAATGGTCAGCGAGGTTAGTCTGATTGGCCACTATTATTAATTATTGAGTTCGATCCTTATTGGGTACCCCATAAAAATATGTTAAGATATAAAACTAACCAATCCGCCTCTAATCAGCCGTGGGCAGACTGTTAAAAAGCGACCAGGTTCGAACCACTTAAGTACCTTTGGTTGCGACTCCTACATAACGTTACAGTAAGAATGTGATATCTTATTTATAATTTCAGGCTTGCAAAGGAAACGCTATAACGCACTAACGACAGTAACAAAATTTTATTATTATTTTTTTTATAATCATATCGCCCCAAGCAAGGCATTTTACTGTCACTTTTTTGCACTGAGTTACATAGGAGGAAAGTTATGAGAAAGAGTGACAGGTTATAGGGGGTGTCAGGAAGTGGGTAAGAGAAGGATGAGAATATTGATGAGAGTGGAGTGGACGGAGAAAAGAGCGTGAGAGAGAGGATGCAGGTTAGTGAGATAGGAGATGACTATTGACTTTACATTTAAATTCTTGGAGATTATAGCTGTCGGGAAAACAAGTAATTGGAAGGGAATTCCACAGGCGGGAAGTGCGAGAAAAGAAGCTGTGGAGTAGAATTTGCGTTTACAATTTATTGGTTTCACATTAAAAGGGTGGAACCTAGTTGTTAATCTTGTGGCTCGAGTAAATTTGTATATAGGGGCACTAGTGAGCTAAGATCATCGGAGCAGAAGCCGTGAAAGTATTTGTAGAAAAGACACAGGGAAGCCACATTGCGCCGGTGAGAAAGTGACTGTATCCGAGCTGCCAAGTCGGGATCTATCACATTACAGATTCTCCGTTGGATCTTGTCAAGGACACCCAGGTGGGTGGTAGGAGCACCCGACCAGATATGGCAGCAGTATTCAATGCACTGTCGGGTGGGAGATTTATGTATGTGCAGGATTGTTTTAGGCGGAAAAAACTTCCTGGCCCTACACAGAGAACCGACTTTCTTAGCAGCGAATTTAGCTATGGATTCTATATATTCATTTCACTTGAGGTCTGTTGTCATTAAAGCTAAGAATTACGTGTAAAATAAAGTGATATCTGAGATGACTACGTTTTAATTAGGAAACGAATATAATGTTATTTGGATTATATTAATTAACTTACTTCCTCGCGAAGTGGAGTGATGTTACTTATTGGTTGCCGTATTTAAATATATCTACATTTTGTATCATGGCTTTCTTAGACACGTCTGCTTTAAATTAAATCTTTGCTCCGTCAACTGTGCCTCGATTCCATATTTAGTTATTTTTTGTTCCCAGTTGCTCCCCTCCGCTTTCTTAGAAAATTGAATCATTGTTCTCAAAGATTTCTAGCCAAAAAGAAATCACAATATTTTATTTTTTTTACAGTATTTACATTATTCGGACTGTTGTCCTCATCTTTAATATGTTCTAGTAAATTTTAATACCTCCAAAACGAAGCTTCTCTCTTTTAACTACCATAGAGAAACATTGCAGCCTAGCATTAGAATAGATTATGCTTGTCTTCTATAATTCAACGCACGCTGCCTCCTTGGTCTCATTCTCTCAAATGACCTCAAATGAAATGACTACATTGAACCCATAGCTGCATCTACTGCTTGGAAGTTTGGTTCAACGTGTCTGACCAGGAAGTTTTTCTCGTCAGAATCCATTTTGCACATTTATAAATCTACCATTCGTTCGTGCAATGAATGCTGTTGCCTTATCTGGTCGGGTGCTTCTGCTATTTATCTTAAGGTTCTCCTCAAAATCCAAAGGGGGATTTGCAATCGTTGTGGAGTTGTTGTGGTGAAATCTTCGTCGCCAAGTTGTTGTGGCCTGATAGGGTCAGAAAGGAAGACACGGAAACAAGAAGGTAGGTTCAAACAGTGTTATTAGAATAACAGAACAATATATGCAAGTAAGAGTGTTAGTAGTCAGCAGATAGAAGAGTACGTCCGAACTGTATAGTTACACTGCGTCTTCATTGTCTCACAACTGTCTCTAGACTGTCACACGAGTGCGTCCCCGGAAGTCACGTAGGTTAACATTTATTGATGGAGAAAGAGTCCGTTCCTATAGATAGGACACCATAACAGCAATATAATTGATTCTGACTTGGCAGCCTGCCTTCAGTTATCATCTCATCGATGTGGTGCAGAAAAGAGAGAGGTAAGCCACAAGTATCTTCATGGCGAGTTCCCCCCCCCCCCCCTTGGTATCCCGACCACATGTATTCACCAGTGTTACTAGATTGGCATCAAGGTCCAACCCTTTTACTGTCAAAATAGTTAAAGGTAACCACCTCTTTTACTCTAACAGTTTTTCTCGTACTTCCCGTTTGAGAGGCCCACTTGCTTTGCTTCCCTGATAATTCAGTCAATCAAGTGCCATACGTGAAACACGCTTTGGCGATAATGTCTCGAAAGAGACATGACTGACTGGGTAGAGGATTATCCAGTAGTAGGTTGCCATTGCTTTCTGAGGTAGACTGGTTGCCGACCAAGGCTATAGAACCCAATCTGTCCTGTTATTTGACTCATAGCTAGAAGGGGAAGAGCTGTATTATATTATTATGTAGTAATTAGTGGGGGATCAGTTTATTACTTCATAACAATATAAGACTGATCCCCCACTTTATACCCATTAGAAGTTTTAATTATATTTCTATTACATACAGTCAGTCAGTTAAGTGCCATACGTGATACACGCTTGGGCGATCATGTCTCGAAAGAGACATAACTGACTGGGTAGAAGATTATCCAGCAGTAGGTTGCCATTGCTTTCTGAGGTAGACTGATTGCCAGCAAAAGCTACAGAACCCAATCTGTTCTGTTATTTAACCCATAACTGGAGGGAAGAGACGGATTAATACCTATCCAAAGGGTATTTGCGCTTAAGTGACTGCAATGAATTCGACTGGAATTCGAACTCGGCTCCCCGATTGCTCGTTCCGAGCCGATATGCACTGGACCAAAACGAACATCCCGATAACTACAATCTCCAAAAGTGTAAATGCAACATCAGTTCCCATCTTCTATATAATTGATTTTTTTTTTTTTTCAATATACCCTGTATCTTTTTTATTCTCTCACTGTAATCCCCTGTGCACTAGTGGCATTTTTGCCTTGCTTGGAGTAAAATGATTATCCCCACCACCAAAAAAAGAAAACACGACGTTCAGACATTGTACGCTCGACGTTCTTCCGGTCATATACGTTGGAACCTTGAACTGAACCCTTTATTTTTTTTCTACCAGGTTAGATTGTTCAAGTTGAACGCGGCACACCTTTTCTGAATATCCCACTGTCAGTTATTTCCCTTTACTGTGGCCAGGTATTGAACTCACGATACTTTGGAGAAAGTCACTGAATTACTTCAACGAACGCTTTTATCAACTGAGTGATTTTTTTGTTTATTTGCAATAATTTTAATTAATTGATTTTTTTCCGGTTTATCAACTTTTAGCCGTTTATAAAAAACCAGAAAATATTTTCAGAATGTAAGAATATTTTGGAATAATGGTTTACTGACAGAAGTTTTATTAATTAATTTTTCGAATGTCACGATGGTCAAATATATCAAGGAGATTATTTCATGATGATATCGGCCTGGGAAAACTATCTCAGAGTGTAACACTTTTTATTTATTTAAGTTCATTATTTTATATCCAGGTGATTTTAGATATCGATTTAATTGGTTCTTGGAGCTCGTCTTCATTCTCCACAAAAAGGTAACGCCCCTTCAAATCTCCTCATGCCGTTCACCAGTCTCTTTTACTTTCGTCGGCCCTTTGCGAGAACTGAAAATATTCCCAGATCAACAGCACTTTATCTTCATACTGCGCCGCTAGCCGCTCGCCTGGAGACGAATCTGGCTGTCAGTCTAGTACAAGTTTAGATCCTTATTGAGTATCGCCGAGAATATTGTTCTAGCCTTCCTACTTTGAACCCCACATATTTTTCATCAAAATAAAACCCCATTGATAAATTTGCTGGTGCATTTGGGTTTCTTCTCTGTATGAGAGTAAAATGACGCCATCTTGTTTTTCTCTTCGCGATAGATATCAGTTTATCGTTTGTCTTGTCTATTGACTTATCCCATATACTCTTTAAACATTGGATATCAAAGGCGCACCGTGAGTTGTTTTTTATGGAATACCTCAATTTTCTTTTTGGCTTTAATCAATCCCTACGTACAAACGTTGTATACTGTAACTCTGGTTTTATGAAGGTCTTTTATATTTTCAAGTTTATCATTATTGTATGTTATCTTTTCGTTTTCCAGAAGTTATGGAGTTTGGTTTGTAGTACATCAACCTTTTTCCGAGTTAGTTAATGCCAAATACTGGCGGACAATAAATAGGTAAACATAGATATAGTTTGCACGAGAGTTAAAAAGATAGATGTAGTTTTAGTTTGTACGAGAGTCAAACACGGCAGACGTAGAATTGGTTTGCATGAGAGCCCCTGAAAAAGCGGCAGACGTAGGATTGATTCTCATGAGACCCCCGCAAAAAGAGCCCCCGAAAAAGTAGCAGATGTAAGATTAGTTCGCATGAGAGCCCCCGAAAATCGGCAGGTGTAGGTTTGGTTTGCATATTTTCAGTAAAATTGCTAAAGTTCTGCTTAGCAATAAATAAATAAAATAAACAAAAAATTCAGACTGATATATTTTAGAATTCTTCACTTCTACCAACAAAGTGGGGCACCTCGACGTGGTATAATGGTGAGCAAACTTGTCATTACAATTGAGTAGTGAGCTCGATTCTCTCTGAGTGCCACAAATTTTCGGCCTTGTGCTATATTTAAGCTGTGTTTAGAACTTAGAAAAAAAAATAGGCGTCGCACGGGACAATAGCCTACTAATTTAAGGCGTTCATCCGTAAATTTGGCGACATATTAATCGTAAGTTCGATCCCTGGGCCGTGCAGTGCTTACTTGAAAACAAGAAAAGCGATGACTGTGGAATACTAAAAATAAGTACTAGAGATATTCCTAGGGGCCAGTGGAACACAAGCAATCTACCCTCGTTATATTTAGGAAGGGACAATTCGACACTGAGCACCGAGACAACTCAATACCAGTAAAGCATTTTTATTACAACTGATTAAAAGTAATTTACTAAATACTAAAACCTTAATTAGTAAATATTTTTCTTCAAATAAGGCATTTGAAAAGGAATTATGTAAAATATGAAACAGTTTTTGGTTTTAATTATTTATATAGAGTAAATTATTGAATTATTTTTTTATAAAAATATTTTAGAATCTCTATTTACTTTATTAAAAATAAATGACATTGAGAAAAATAATTAAAAACAAGTTTGTTTTATTGAATTATTTTTCATGTGTCAATTAAAAAATATTTTTTTTACGATTTGCTTCATTAAAAAATAAAACTGGTTCACATTTTAATGCCTTATATAAAGAAAATATTACTAAACAAGTTAATTTTCTTTATAACTAAATAAAAGTGTTTTATGTTATGAGTTATACCATCGTTGATTTGTCCTGGTATTGAAATGTCTTGCACTCTCGTAGATTGAATAAAGGGTTCAATTCAGAATTACCTGTAGGTTACCCGGATCAATATAACCTGATGAAAACCTTAGGACACAACGGCCAAAATGTTGTCATAAAGAGGAGGACAGTAGTCAAACGGAGAATCTGTAATGGCACCTCGGCTGTAGTCACTCTCTCACTGGCGTGATGTGGCTTTCCTGTGCCTTTTCTACAAATACTTTCACGGCTTCTGCTCGAATAAACTTAGCTCACTGGTGCCCCCTATGTATGAATTTACACAACCTACTAGACTAGTAACTAGGCCCCACCCTTTTACAGTGAAACCGATAAAATATAACCGCAATTTCTATTCTAACAGCTTCTTTTCTCGCACTTCCCGCCTGTGGAATCCCTTCATTATACCTGCTTCCCTGACAGCTACAATCTCCAAGAATTTAAATGTAAGGTCAATAGTCATCTCCTATCTCACTTACACGCATCCTTTCTCTCAAGCTCTTTTCTCCAGCCACTCCACCCCCGTTACACCAGTATTCTCATCATTCTATTACCCTCCTCCTGACACTCCCTATAACCTACCCTTCTTTCTTATCACTTTCCTCCTATGTAGACCCCTGCGCAATAGTGGCAGTAAAACTACCTTGCTTGGAGTGAAATGATTAAAAAAAATTCAATAGTGTAAATAATACCTTCTCATCCCAGAAATTACAAACTAAATAAACGAATCGATAGGGGCCTGAGTTATTACACTAAAGATAACAATAACAAAGATGAGACCAATAATCCACATGCAAATAATGTTAACTCCTCATCCCAGAAAGTTGCATTTTATAGTATTATTCACAAGTTTACGTTATATAGTTGTATTCAACTCCTCGTCCCAGAAAGTTGCATTTTATAGTATTATTCACAAGTTTACGTTATATAGTTGTATTCAACTCCTCGTCCCAGAAAGTTGCATTTTATAGTATTATTCACAAGTTTACGTTATATAGTTGTATTCAACTCCTCGTCCCAGAAGTTCTAACAGAAATGATACGAGTAAATTAATTCCGTTTGATTTTAATTGTGTTTTTGGTTATAAGAGGCAAAATTTTAACGAAAAAATATTAAATAACTTTAGCAAATGTGATTCCTTCAAACTGTATAGGAAAGTATTTGTCTATGTTTCTGAGATGAGGCAGTATTTACAGTATTTACAGTATTCGGACAATTGTCCTCATCTTTGTTGTCGTTTGTACGACGTTTCGGCCGTTGTACACTCTGGCCTTCTTCAGGCGCCAGGAATTTCAAACCGAACTTTTTATTACAATCACTGGGGTATAGGAACTCCATTTCTTGCGTAGTAGTGCCTTTTTTTGGTAGTCAAGAATTATCTCATGACTACCCTATCCCCCAAAAAAGATAAAAAACAAAAATAAAAAAACTAGAGAAAACCATTAACCTCAAAAAATGCAATATGAACTCTGCTAAAAAAAAAAAAAAAAAAAAAAATTTACTGGACATTAGCTTTACAAGTACAAAAATTTAGTTTTTCTTGTCCTTAAGTAGATATATATGTGGCCCAGTGGATATAGGTGTTGGTTAGTTGCTGTGACTTGACCCAAAAAGTTGTGAGTTCAATACCAGGCTACAGCAGCGGTGAACAAGTAACTTACAGGGTTAGAGGGAGATAACTCATGACTACCAAAAGAGGCACTACTACGCAAAGAGTTCATATAACCCAGTGATTGAACTAAAAGTTTCAGTTCGAAATTACTAGCACCTGAAGAATGTCGAAAACGGCCGAAACGTCGTAGAAATAGCAACAACGATGAGGAATAATGTAAATACTGTATAGAACAGTATTCGTCAACCGCTGTGCCGTGATACATTAGTGTATTATTGAATGTGCCGTAGGAGTATGATTGAATTCGAAATCCCTTCCTGGACCTGAATCTGCTCTCATTTTAAGCGATAGAGTTGTTCAAGATAAAACATTCGATACAAGATATCCCACAGTTAAAAAGGATTTATCAGTTTCATTGCTATTTTTTACTTCTAATGTATGTGAATTAAGCTTCTCAATCCTAGATAATATAAAAAATAAGAAGTGAGAAAGAAATACTACTCTCAACTGAAGAAGAAATGTTGGTCTGCTTATCACACATTCGACAAATCAGTTGAGTGCCATACGTGATACACGCTTTGGGCGATCATGTCTCGAAAGAGACATGACTGACTGGGCAGAAGATTATCCCGCAGTAGGTTGCCATTGCTTTCTGCGGTAGACTGGTTGCCGACCAAGGCTATAGAACCCAATCTGTCCTGTTATTTAACCCATAACTGGAGGGAAGAGACGGATTAATACTTTTTCCAGTTATATTTGTGCGTAAGTGAATGCGAGTAATTCAAATGGAATTCGAACTCGGCTGCCCGATTTGTCGTTCCGAGTCGATATCCACTGCACCACAACGCACACCCAAATTCTATAATAAAAAACTAAAACTTACCATACTGAAAAAAAAAATGAAATTCTATAAGAAAAAACTAAAAATTCCATTTTTTCAGTGTGGTAAGAATATTCGACAAAACATGGAAGAAATTGTGAAAAAAAAAAAAAAAAAAAAAAAACACAAATAGTTAAATAGAAACATTGAAATAAAAAAAAATTATATCTGTTTGCATTATTATTATTATTATTATTATTATTATTATCTTTTTAATCTATGGTTTTATTTCATAACATTTAAAACTTTTGCAATGTGCACCGTGATATATACACTTGCTCCTGTGTGTGCCGTTGTTTGAAAAAGATTTTCTCAAGAGAAATAGATATTATAGACAAACATGTAATCTCAAGTCAAATTTAAACTGTGTTCCACTGACAAACATGCCCTTGAGAATGACATGAATCTACTTTCTCCTACATAAATCGAACTCACGAACAATATTTTAAAAGTCAATTCACCCCAAGCAAGGTGACAATGTCACCAAGGGCTACGAGTAGTGAAGGAAAATGAGAAGACTTCAGAAAGGACTCAAGCCCAATCTTAAACAGGAAACAAAGGATAAACCTGTACTACTCTTCAAAACTCAGAGGAAGTGTGTGAATCGGACGATAGGCAAACCTATCTACTCCTAGAGGAAATAATAAAATTCAAAATTAAATGAATAAAATAGTATATTAGATTTCAGAATTTAGGCGGAACCGTTAGAAGTATAGGGTTTAAGTAGACTTCAGAAGGAACGGAAGCCCAATCCTAAACAACAAGGAATAAACCATTACTCCTGTTCAAAGGTGAACTAATCTACTCCTACTTGCGATAAACGTCCCCCGCCACGTGAACTAACGCGTCATGGAACAACCTCCTGCATATATGCTTTACATGATTCTACAAACTCCTATAATTCTTGTTCTTGAAAAATTTCACTTGATACTATATACTCTTATATTCATATCACATACACTGCCGGACATAATTATTAGGCCTCCCCAGTTTTTTTAAAAGAAATTATGCATTTCATACTATTTTTAGTATTTATTGCCAAGTGGATAATTCTAAATGAAAATAGAATGGTTCTTTTGTTATTATTACTTTGTAAAATTTTACAAGGCAAATAGCGACAATTTACCCATCGCACCCTGTAGATTTTCTATATATATATATATATCTTTATATATACGTATATACTACCGGCCATAATTATTAGGCAACCCGAGTTTTTAAAAAAAATGATGTATTTCATACTATTTCTAGTATTTATTGCCAAGTGGATAATTCTAAATGAAAATAGAATGATTATTTTGTTATTATTGCTTTGCAAAATTTTACAAGGCAAATAGCAACAATTTACCCATCGCACCCTGTAGATTTTCTATATATATATATATATATCTTTATATATACGTATATACTACCGGCCATAATTATTAGGCAACCCGAGTTTTAAAAAAAATGATGTATTTCATACTATTTCTAGTATTTATTGCCAAGTGGATAATTCTAAATGAAAATAGAATGGTTATTTTTTTAATACTGTACAATAACATGTGCATCAAATGAACTCTTCTGGTGTCCAGTTTTTGTGCTCTCTTCCCCATGCTAGTCTCTTCTTCTTATTGGCTGGCCAAAGTAAAGGCTTCCTTGCTGCCTTGTAAAATTTTGCAAAATAATAACAAACAATGACAGCAAAATGCCTTGCTTGGGGCCACACGATTAAAAAAAAAACGGAAAATGTTTATTCGCGGGGTTTGTGTTATAGTTATCGGCACAGAATATGTAATCAGCAAGCCGAATAAAAATTCGAGCCCCGTTTACTTTTTCTACTTTCACACTAATGCCTTAAAAAAGAACCGACTCCATTTCATTTTCTCAAGACAACAATAGGTTAAATTCTATGTTGCACTATATTAGTTATTTTCCTTCTTGGCTATGAATGTTCACATTGAGTCATGACTTAATCTATCATTCCAAAGTCTTTATAAAGTTCAGCTTTCCGATATCTCTCCGAATCCTTAATTTTAGGGGGCTGCTGAAACCAACCTTCCCTTTCCCTGTCACAACTACATAGAATTTATACACAATTCTTAGACATGTTTCCTTTCAATGTAGATTTAACTCTGCTGAGATATCTCTGGAATTCCTACTGAATACCTTTCCGATGTCTTACAGATCGAAACTCCTTTGGAACTGACTCAACACGCCTCTCTTGCTGATTGATTGTTGACTCTTCGTGATTGTCTTCCAAACACGTACAACCACAAGGTGATTGCTGATGTAGCTCTGTTGGAATCGTGCTATTTGTGTATCGAACGTTTGAAAATTAATTCGGCGGGAGCGTCTCTAGTCGAGGAGGCGCCGAGGGATGTCCTCTGCAGGAGATGTATCGTGTTCGTTGTGTAACTTGAGCCAGCATGAATCGATGACACTTTTTGACATGGGGAAAAGTGCGGATATTTCAGCCTCTGTGTGTGTGTGTGTGTGTGTGTGTGTGTGTGTGTGTGTGTAATGATGTCAACTCCGTAAACGGAAGGGATAATCCAAAAAAAGACCTAGTTAATATAAAAAATTAAAGAGATAGATCTATATAGAGAGCTCAATGGATATTATCCAGAGCAATATGGTATACATAATAGAAAAACTCAGCACATCATCTGAAGCAGTTATAAACTATAGTTTATTTCGATGGGTAAGCTTTTACTACGACCGAAAGTTAAAAAAGTGTTCTTTTATAATTCGTGGCCTGATGAGATGGGTGCTAAAAACTTACTCGCCGAAATAAATTATAGTTTGTAATCGCTTCAGATGATGTTCTGAGTTTATATATATAATTAGAAAAGGAAATAGGTTGTTCCAACGAGAGAAATTAGTATAGAATAAAAATTGTGAGAAGCCGTGAACGTTTTATTTAAAGTGTATATTTATTGTTGTTTAAAAATATTATACATGTTATGATTTTTTAAGTGTCCATAATGACATTTCTGACGCTACACGTGTTTCGAGTCTAAGATTGACTCTCTTCAAGGGAATAAATTTAAGGTTTTCCATATCGGGTTTCTTTTGTTTGTGAGGGCCAAGTACTTGTTTATATAGTTAAGTTGACAAGCAACTATAACGTTTTTTTCTTCCTTCACGAGCGCATTAATAACGGCAAACGCGTTTAGGAAATTTCATTGCCAATACACGTGTAGCGTCAGAAATATCATTATGGACACTTAAAAAATCATAACATGTATAATATTTATAAACAACAATAAATATACACTTTGAATAAAACGTTCACGGCCTCTCACAATTTTTATTCTATCTCTCTCATTTATATATATATATATATATATATATGTGTGTGTGTGTGTGTGTGAGAGAGAGAGAGTGTGTGTATGTGTGATTTACTAAGCTTAGCTTAGATATGGCACAAGGCGGCAAGTAAGGAACACCCAGTGAGGAACGTACTCATTACTTAGTGGTAACAGATTTAGAGAGACAAGCTTCTTAACCATTACACTACGAAATGTACAATTTTTATAATTGTACACCTTTGCTTTGTAAGCATTTTCTTATCAAACAACAATGTGATAAACTTTTCACCTGTTATTACCTGTAACCCCCCCCAAAAAAAAGACAGAAACCAAACAAAAAAGACAGAAACCAAAAAAAAAAAAAAGACAGAAACCAAAAAAAAAAAAAAAACCAGAAACCAAAAAAAAAAAAAAACAGAAACCAAAAAAAAAAAAAAAAAAAAAAACAGAAACCAAAAAAAAAACAAAAACAGAAACCAAAAAAAAAACAAAAAAAACAGAAAAAAAAACAGAAAAAAAACAAAAAAAACAGAAAAAAAAAAAAAAAAAAAGATGGATGAACAGGAAGGTTAAAACTCTACCGACACATGTCGGTTGGTTGGTTAGATTTTGTTTAATATCGTCTCAGCCCTGATGGGTTATTTTACGCCAATCAGGTGAATAGATATTATATATCAACTTTCCTTTATCCTATAGTTAGAGGGGCTCAGTTTAACTACTAAAAACTTATAGCCGATTTTGACATCGTGTGCTAAGGTAATTAGTATTACTTTCAAAGCGTTCCCCGGACTGTGTGAAGGCAAAGAAATTGTAAATATACCAGACAATTTGAACATTTTTTGTTTTTCCGTGTTATATCGATTATCCCGTGTCACTAGATAAAAATCTTTACTTCGAATAAACAAAATCTACATTATCAAAATAAAATTTGAAAGGAATGCTTCATTTTACCAGTAGCTGTATTGCCATACAAATTAAATTTTAAATAATTTAAAACAATTTTCAGCTTCATTTCAGCCGTCACTGATCTAACGAGATAAGCTTGCTAACCATTCACATCTGGAAAACCCACCGCAATGCGTATGTACGTAAAAAATTAAAACAGTCAATCTTATCGTCAACAATAACAACTTGCCAGCAAAATTAAAACTACATCAGACAAACAATACTCATAAATTTACATATCTTTTACTGAACTTTGTTCCTGACGAAAACAAATTAATGAATAATAGTCACATAGGACATACAGCCAGATGCCTACTTTGCGTCTCTCCGATCGTAGTTCTATTCGGACACATTTAAATACACACGGAAACCGACGAACTTCCATCTGCAACATATTTATGGAAAATACGAACGTAACAGACTGGTGTACATGCAGAAAGGGTTATAAATAATGAAAGTTTTTATAATAGTCAAACATAAGAAGCCAACAGACAATAACAGGAATTATGAACATGATCAGCTAGTCGTGGAAATTATAAACATTAAAACATTCTCACTATTTACATTATTCGAACTATTGTCCTCATCTTCGTTGCCATTTCCAATGCATACATCAATAGATAGCCCAATAGCTATAGGCGTTGGTTAGTTCCAGTGACTTGACCCAAAGAGTTGTGAGTTCAATACCAGGCAGCAGTGATGAACAAAACTAAGAGAGTTCAGTTAAAGGGAGATAACTCATAACTACCAGAAGCGGCTTCGCACAAGGAACGAGAATTATATACCCCAGTGATCGTAATGAAGTGTTCGGTTTGAAATTTCTGAAGAAGGTCGAAACATTGGTCGAAACGCCGTTAAAATGATAACGAAGATGAGGACAACAGTCCGAGTTAAAATAGCGCAAATACTACCTCATCTCAAAAATATAGACAAATACTAAAACATTGCAATCCCTAAAACATGAAGAAAAAATAACAGCAGCAGAGTTATAGACACTCTTGAAAATGGCTATAGAAATAGCCGAAAGCGTTTGGGCATGATGAAAATTATGGGCAAGTTTTGTATTCTGTATTTCCAACAAAACGAAAAAACGTTAAGATTCATCAAGGAAGGTACCGTAATATTTTCTTATCCTTGTATTTAGAGGAGATCAAGCTTGGCTTGTATCCAAATGGGGTACCCGTCTGGAATGTAGCCAAATGGGGTATCCGCTTAGAAACATCAGAAGCAGCAAGCTTTGATGTGCGGGTGGTGCAATGTATAATGGCTCGGAATTATGAATCCGCCTCTTCTCTTCACACCTACAGGTTAATTAGTAACACATGCATAATTAAACGGTGATTATCTCAAAAATTCTCACAATCTAAAAACTTATTTTCTGGCATTAATTGCCAAAAGGTTGATAAGCCGTAGAATCAACTAACTGTAGAGAGTCGGCAATTTGCTACTTCATTTTAAACTAAACTTATTCGAGAAACAGTATTAACATTATTCGGACTATTGTCCTCATTACAATATGAACTATGGTAAAAAAAAAAACTGTTACTGAACATTAGGTTTATATGTCCCAACAATTCAGTTCACATGGCCCAGTGGATATAGACGATTGTTAGCTCCTGTGACTTGACCCAAAGAGTTGTGAGTTCAATACCAGGCTACAGTAGTGGTGAACAAGTAATTTACAGGGTTAGAGGGAGATAACTCATGACTACCAGAAGAGGCATTACTAAGCAAGGAATGAAGATCATACACCCCAGTGATTGCAATAAAGGGTTCGGTTCGAAATTCCTAGCACCTAAAGAAGGCCGGAGCGTACAACGGCCGAAACGTCGTACAAATAGCAACAAAGATGAGGACAATAGTCGGAATAATGTAAATACTGTAAATACTACCTCATCTCAGAAATATAAACAAAGATTATCCGCGAAACATTTTACAAATAATCTTCAAGTAAATACAACATTAACAGTTGTAATCCTGTGGTGATATCGAGCAAACGAGGGACCAGATGTTTACCCTCAGAGGTCCAGATAGCAAATGACCAAAACTGGTCTTTGCGCATCTGGGCTCCACGCAGATGTTCCGGTGGAAAACCAAAAATAAATAAATATCAAATTCCTTTATGGACCTTTTTCGCAAGCCGACGTGAATTTTGTTTATCGTCCAATGGGAAGACCAGAATTAAATCCGGGTGTGAATTCCCAAATGACTTGTTCGGAGCCCCAAAGACAAAAAAGTACGATACAGAAAACTATCGCCAGTTGAGAAAATACGAGCATAATTAATACGTCTCTTGACACACGTCAAGCGAGCTATGTTGCTTCTCCTTTATCTTCTCTGGTCGCTGAGTCACTTAACTGACCGGTACCCGAGGGACCGAGCGGAGACTTCAAAGACACTCCTAACAAACGAACGCACACACATACTCTTTTCGGCAATTGCTGTTATGCACATTTTTAACGACCTTTGTACCAACCAAGAAACACTACTTTTATTTGTAAAAAAACTCAATTGATATATATATATATATATATATATATATATATATATATATGTGTGTGTGTGTGTGTGTGTGTAAATGTTTCTATACACAATTTGATTTTCTTGTTTTATACCCGATATCTACTAACAAGGCCAAATTCAGTTAATCTGTTTCAACACACAGATACACTTCACTATAACGGATATTTAGATAACCGACAACATTTGGCATTAAATATTCTGAATAAAAATGGTGATAGGCTTTAAAAGAAATCAAGACAGAACAATATGATCGCCATTTTCATATTTGTCAACACTTATTCTCTCTCGAGTTTAAAAGAGACTAAAAAGAAAAGATAAACAGATGGTGTCATTCGCTTACGATCATAGAAAGTTAATCTTCATACACGCGTACATAGAGTGCATTATTTGGATTATCAGAAGGCAAGATGAAACAACAACCGTAAGGCGTCTTAATCTTATTAAGTGAACATACTATCCAAGCGAGAAGGGCATACGTTGAATTTGGAATAGAGTGATGGAAGGAGATAATAGAAAATAATGAAAATAAAAACGTTGCAATCAGACGGAAAGTTTCAGTTAAACTCTATTGTTATCATAAGGAGATTACATTAACAGGTCGAGTGTACAATAAGCAAAAACGAAATGCAATCATGAAACTTAGAAAATGTAAATTATTAGCAATAACCTATTTAATGTATCGTCCAGTTCACGCTTTTTGAACAGGAGAAGAGGTTTAGGGTAGGGCTTCCGGTTCCCTCTAAAATCTTTTCCTCTTCCTTGCATTTTGATAGCATTATTACTTTCCCTGGGGTAGTGCCACTTACTCTGCAACCCTCTACCTCGAGGCTCTTGAAGCTTTTATAGAATTAACATGATTGTTAAATATATATATTAAGGGGAAAACTCAACACATTTTAACGGTTATAATCTAAGATTTATTTCAGCAGTAGTAAGGATGCAAACTGCTTCGTTTGGACCGTGAAAAAGAAATACATAAGAGTTAATTTCACTCAAAGCATTCGAGAAACGATTTTCAACAAAGAGGAAATCGGCTACTAGCAGGGAACAATGTATCTAGCCGGAAGTCCCAAAAATTTAAGAATGTATACATCAAACCACACAACAAAGAACACATATTTGTGAAGAGAAAGTTTCAATCAGTTAAATGCCATACGTGATACACGCTTGGGCGATCATGTCTCGAAAGAGACATGACTGACTGGGCAGAAGATTATCCCGCAGTAGGTTGCCATTGCTTTCTGCGATAGACCGGTTGCCGACCAAGGCTATAAAACCCAATCTGTCCTGTTATTTGATACATAGCTAGAAGGGGAAGAGCTGTATTATATTATTATGTAGTAATTAGTGGGGGATCAGTTTATTACTTCATAACAATATAAGACTGATCCCCCACTTTATACCCATTAGAAGTTTTAATTATATTTCTATTACATACAGTCAGTCAGTTAAGTGCCATACGTGATACACGCTTGGGCGATCATGTCTTGAAAGAGACATGACTAACTGGGCAGAAGATTATTCCGCAGTAGGTTGCTATTGCTTTCTGCGGTAGACTGGTTGCCAACAACAGCTATAGAACCCAATCTGTCCTATTATTTAACCCATAACTGGAGCGAAGAGAGAGATTAATACCGTTCCCAAGGTTATTTGTGCGTAAGTGAATGTAAGGAATTCAACTGAAATTCGAACTCGGCACCCCGATTTGTCGTTCCAAGTCGATATCCACTACACCACAACGCACATCCTAAAGACAGAAAGTATACAGACACAAAAGTAGGAAAGAAATACACTTACTCAAAATAAACATACAGACAAAAACTAGATTAGCACACAATAAAAACATATGAAAAGAAATGAATCAAAATCAAGTGAAACAAAATAAGAGGAAGAAAAAAAAAAGAAAAATGAAAAAAGGAGCCAGATAGATTTACTATTTGATACAATGTATTTGTGACTTCTTCAAGATATTCTACAGAAATAAAAAAAAGGAGATTCATAAAGTTAATACAGATAACAACAAAGGAGCCAATTTAGTAAAACTAAAAATACAGTCACACATAGTTAACAATAAAAAGAAACGTTTACAAGAGAAGATATTTTACAGAAATATAAGAAAAGAAAACCAAAAGGAGCCAATATAAGAAAAAACCAAAAGGAGCCAATATAAGAAAAGAAAACCAAAAGGAGCCAATATAAGAAAAGAAAACCAAAAGGAGCCAATATAAGAAAAGAAAACCAAAAGGAGCCAATATAAGAAAAGAAAACCAAAAGGAGCCAATATAAGAAAAGAAAACCAAAAGGAGCCAATATAAGAAAAGAAAACCAAAAGGAGCCAATATAAGAAAAGAAAACCAAAAGGAGCCAATATAAGAAAAGAAAACCAAAAGGAGCCAATATAAGAAAAGAAAACCAAAAGGAGCCAATATAAGAAAAGAAAACCAAAAGGAGCCAATATAAGAAAAGAAATAAAAAAAAACAAAGGAGCCAAGTTAGTAAAACCAAAAATACAGTCACAAGTAGTTAACAATAAAAAATACAAGTACACAATAGAAGATATTTTACAAAAATAAAAAAAAAAGATTCATAAAAATTAATACAGATAAAAACAAGGGAGCCAATATATTAAAAACAAAAATATAATCACAAAAACAAAACAAAAAAATCTCAACAAATTTAAGTAAAAAATAAAAATAAAATGTATAGTGAAGATAAAATAAAATAACAAATTCAAAAAAAATTAATAAATGAGTAAAACAAAAATAAAGGTTCAGATTCCCAGTAGAGAGATAAATAACAGCTGAATTTGCTAGAAAATTATATTAATCCTACAAACCTCATAATTTAAATTTATTTTTTTGACGATATTTAAAAATCACTTCATTTCGTTGGTTTAAAAGATGGTTATTACCACAAATTTTAATTATTATTTTTTCAACTAAGCATAGGTTACATCTACTTCTAAAATTAATAGGAGTTTTTGTTTTACCAACTATTTTTCATTTGCTCTTTTAATTCCCAGAAATATTTAGATAGAACTGTCTGGGATTTAAGGTGGGACCTCGAGAATAAATAGTTATGATTATAAAATCAGTTTATCCAATTTTTTGTCAACTGTCTGTTAATAGTGATCAATATTTCCTGAAATTGACCGATAAACACTTTAATTTAAACAAGCCATGATCATAAATTTCATAATACTAGACAATTTTTATAATAATTATCAAATATACATAAATACCCATTGTAATTGTATAATTAACGATAACTACCCAGTTGGAGGTATATGCATATCTGAAAAAGTCATATACCAAGCTAAGAAATATGATGAAGAAGAAAAGTATATTTTAGAATTTCTGCTGAATCTTGGAAACAAAGATTTTATAATCATAAATATTCCTTTTCTAGGCTTTTCAGTTCTATCTAAATATTGCTGGGAATTAAAAGATAGAGGACTCTACAGATCGAATGGAAGATCGTTGGTAAATCACAAAAACCTATTAGTTTTAAAAGTAGATGTAACTTATGTTTAGATGAGAAAATAAAAATAATTAAAATTTGAGTTAATAAAACCTTCTTTTAAACCAATGAAATGAAGTGATTTTTAAATGTCGTCACAGGAATAAAATTAAATTACCGATTTTGTAGCATTAATATATTTTCCTTATATTTTCCCTTAACAGTGAGTTCCTAGGACTATCAGCTCTTATTTTCTATTGCGAATCTGATTCTTTAATTTTACTTTTATTTTCATTTATTATTATTAGTTTTTTATTTATTTTCTTTATCTTTTATTAGTATACTATATTCATTATTATTTTCTTCTATACATTATACTTCTATACATTATACTTTTATACTTAAATTTTGGAAAATGTTTTTCTTTTTGTGACTGTATTCTTGTTTTTACGAAATGGGCTCCTTTGTTATTATCTGTATATTTGGGAATCTCCCTTTTTATTTCTGTAAAATATTTCTTGTGAAATTTCTTTTTTAAGAAAAGCTATTTTTTTAATTTGATTTTTTGTTTTTTGTATCAAATTTAAAAAAAAATTATCTAAAAATTGTGATTGCTTTTTATTTCTGACTATAAGTATATATCTGGCTTATTTTCTTTTTCATTTTTCTCTTCCTTTTATTTTATTTCTCTTTATTTTCTATATTTTTGCATATGTTAAATACCTGGGAAGTGTTATAACAGAAGCTGGAAAGTGCGACACTGAGATCCGAAGGAGAATTGGCATCGCGAAGGAAGCATTCCAGAAATTGAATAAAGTATCAAGAAACAGGACAATTTTGCTAGAAACAAAGAAGAGAGTACTGGATTGCGATGTGATGTCAGTTCTTCAATATGGCAGTGAATGCTGGACGATATCATCGAAGATAAAAGAAAAACTTGAACCAACTGAAATGTGGTTCTACAGAAGGAGGATGCTGATATCATGGATCGAGCACGAAGTGTTGGAAAGAATGGAAACGAAAAGGAAATTAATATTGAGCATCAGGAAGAGACAACTGAAGTTCCTGGGACATGTAATGAAGAAAGAGGGCTTGGAGAACCTGATACTAACAGGCCAGATAGAGGGGTAAAAGAGACATGGGAAAGCAGCGGATAACATATTTGAAGGACCTAATCAGTTGGATGTTGGAACGAGGTTTGTATGGTGTAACAGGTGAAAGCGTGCTAAGAGCCACCAGGGATAGGGAGACGCGGAAAGCCATGATCGCCTACGTCCTGAAAGGACAGAGCACATAGAAGAAAACTGTTTATAAGAAATCTTAATGTGGATATAAAATGGGGGATCAATTCTATATTATAATCAATATAAACTGATCCCTCATTTTGTGGCCACGCTAGTTTCTATACATTTATGTTCTAGATTTATGGACTTGAGTTAGTGGATGGCAAAGTGGGGTTTGGGTGGTGTAACAGGAGAAAGCGTGCTAAGAGCCACCAAGGATAGAGACGTGAAAAGCCGTGATCGCCTACGTCCTGAAAGGCTAGGGCACATAGAAGTATTGTGGTCTAATATAGCTTTTGTCTGTATGCTTATTTTAAGTATATCTATTTCCTTCCTCCTTTTTGTGTCTGTATACTGTCTCTCCATAAATGTGTGTGTGTGTGTGTGTGTGTGTGTGTGTGTGTGTGTGATTTGATGGATGTATTCTTAATTTTTTTACCCTTCCGGCTAGATACATTGTTCCCTGCAAGTAACCCATTTCTCCATTGTTAAAAACCGTTTTTCGAATGCTCTGAGTGAAATTAACACTTATTTTCCACGGTCTGAACGAAGCAGTTTGTATACTTCAGTCAGTTCAGTGCCATACGTGAAACACGCTTGGGCGATCATGTCTCGAAAGAGACATGACTGACTCGGCAGAAGATTAACCCGCAGTAGGTTGCCATTGCTTTTTGCAGTAGACTGGTTGTCAGTCAAGGTTATAGAACCCAATCTGTCCTATTATTTAATCCATAACTGGAGGGAAGAGATGGATTAATACCTTTCCCAAGGGTATTTGCGCGTAAGTGAATGCAATGAATTCAACTGGAATTCGAACTCGGCTCCCCGATTTCTCGTTCCGAGCCGATATCCACTGGACCACAACGCATATCCGCATTAATTGCTGTATTGTATAATTACTACTTCAGAAATAAATTTTAGATTTATAACCGTTTAAATACGTGTTGAGTCATCTTATCAGTATTATATTTTGCTGTGTATAATATCCATTGAGCTTTGTATTTTTATCTATTTAATATTGTATATTATTTATATAAAATCTTTTGTATTATCTTCTCCGTCTTTACAGGCTTGGCATTCTATCCTATATATATATATATATATATATATATATATATTAACTTGTCACCTGTCGAAATCCAGTGCAATCCGTGCACATATCAATCATCCAGAGCAACACGAACAAGTAAAATACAACTATCACGCTCTCGTAAGGACATGTAATATCACCACAGTAGCTGCAATGTTTCTTGAGCAAGATGATCTGATAGAGCCCAGGCTGGTTTTGAATTCAGATGTTTTTTTTCTTCAAGGCTATAGAACCCAGCTTGTCCTGCTATTTACCCATAGCTGGAGGTGTAAAATGGAGTCATATCTTTAGCAAGTCAAATGAATGAAATTAACTCGACTGGAATTCGAACTCGTCTTTCCGACTCCTCAACCCGAGCCACTATCCATTACCCAACCTCCCCATCTCTATTAACATAATACCAGTATTACTGAATAATACTTAAAATTCTAGAATTTATTATTATAGAAAATAAACATCTTACCTTAATTTAAAAAATACCATTCACTACAGGAGACGCTATCATGAATTGCATATTATATATGAGCGCATATATATCAAAATAAAAATTCAAATAAATAAAATAATAAATAACAAAATAAATAAAAATTAATTGCTTTGTTACACATGACGTCATTGTAGACTATATCAACCTTCCCACTTTCTAAAAAAGATGAAAATATAGGCAAAGGAATTCTGCCTACCACAGAGACACCACATTGGTGCTTGAACATGACAGCGATGGTTGAAAGTATTTTTCTTTTTTCTTAATCATTTCATCACAAGTAAGAAAAAACTGCCACTGGTGCGCAGGGGGTTACAGAAGAGGTGAGTGATAAGAAAGAGGAACAAGTTACAAGGGAACCAGAGAATGAGTAAGAAAAGGATGAGAATACAGGTGTGAAAAGGGCTGCATGAGATTGGAATGGAAAGGAAGAAGAACATGATACAAGGGTTGTCAGGGAAAGGATGCGAGTCAAGGAGATAAGAGAGGGCAATTGACATTAAGAAGAGAGTGATGAGAAAGAGGAAGAAGTTAGAGAGAGTGGGTAAGAGAAGGATGAGAACACTGGTGTGAAGAGGGCTGCATGAGAGTCGAGTGGAAAGGAAGAAGAACATGATACAAGGGTTGTCAGGGAAAGGATACGAGTCAAGGAGATAAGAGATGGCAATTGACATTAAGAGGAGAGTGATGAGAAAGAGGAAGAAGTTAGAGAGAGTGGGTAAGAGAAGGATGAGAACACTGGTGTGAAGAGGGCTGCATGAGAGTAGAGTGGAAAGGAAGAAGAACATGATACAAGGGTTGTCAGGGAAAGGATGTGAGTCAAGGAGATAAGGGATGGCAATTGACTTTGCATCTAAATTCTTTGAGATTGTATCTTTCAGGGAAGCAAGTATACGGAAGCGAATTCCACAGGCGGAAAGTGTGAGCAAAGAAGCTGTAGAGTAGATGTTGCGGTTACATTTTATCGGTTTCACTGTAAAAGTGGTGGGACCAAACCGCTAGTCTAGTAGCTCGAGTAAATTCGTGCAGTGGGGGAATCAGGGAACTCAGCTCATCAGGGGCAGAAACTGTGAAAGTATTTGTAAAAGCGACAGAGAGAAACCACATTACGTCGGTGAAAAAGTGACTGGCGTTGAACTACCGGGTCGGGATCAATTACATTCCAGATTCTTCGTTGGATTTTGTCAAGAAGCCCGAGATGAGTAGCAGGGGCATCCGATTAGATGCGACAGCAAATAAATATATGAAAACATACTTCGAACAGTTAATCTACAATTTCATGCACAGTATTGGATGAATACTTGCAGCATACACACATGAAATATAAATGAAGGTTTCATTGAAAATGGCATACAAGGTGTGATGGTTAAGCTTTTTATGTGATTTTTTATGTGATATTACGCTACTTCTCTCTCAACGAAGCTCAATTCGATCTCATTTAAGCACAGAAGGGACCTACCAAACCCTAATCAGAATATACTTTTGAACAACACAAATATAAAAGCATCATCTACATGCAAAAAAAAAAAAAAAAAAAAAAAAAAAAAAAACAAGACAAAAAAAAAAAATGAAAACTCCAATACTTAATAACATCAACTACGAACACGCTAACGACGTGTTTGCCGTGTTCGGTACATAACACACACCACTACTCCACATTATACATAACACCACATACATTCTGTTCGAGTAAAATAACATTCATCCTCGAAAAATTACATAAAAAGGGCGAAATATCAAAACAACAAATAGGTTTTTAAAAAATGGCAAACGAAAAAGATTATATATCTTGTACAGAACTTTTTTTTCTAACAAATTTTTTTTTTGGTTTTTAATATTTTCTTTCGGAAAGCGTCTTTCGATATTCCAGTGCAATATCGAATTTTTTATCACAATTTCTTATATCACACTTGTTCCCTACTGAATTAGCGAATAAATCGAAGGGGTCGTACGTTAAAGCTGTATCTATGGAGACATGAATAATATCCTTTCGCCGGATCTATTCAACTTGTACAGCGAGACTATTCCGAGGACCCTAGAAGTTATGCCAGGATTAGTCATCGGAAGCCACAATTTAAACAATATAAGGTACGCAGATGATACAGTGCTGAGAGCAGACACGGAAAGGAAGCTACAAAACCTCCTACAGAAGGTAGCTAAAGAGAGTGACAAGAAAGGACTAAAAATAAACTGCAAGAAAACCGAATGCATAGTCATCAGCAAAAAGAGCAGCCCGAAATGCCAAATACAGGTGGGGGATACTAAAATCAAGCAGGTACAAAAATTTAAATATTTAGGAAGTGTTTTAACAGAAGACGGAAAGTGCGACACAGAGATCCGAAGGCGAAATGGCATAGCGAAGGAAGCATCCCAGAAGTTGAGTAAAGTATTAAGAAACAGGATAATTTCGCTAGAAACAAAGAAGAGAGTACTGGATTGTTATATATTGTCAGTTCTTCAATATGGCAGTGAATGCTGGACAATATCATCAAAGATTAAGGAAAAACTTGAAGCAACTGAAATGTGGTTCTACAGAAGGATGCTGCGAATATCATGGACCGAGCATGTAAGCAATGGATCTAGAATTCCTGCCAGGATACGTCACTGGCGGTCACAATCTGACCAAATAAGATACACAGATGATACAGTGCTTATAGCAGACACGCAAAGGAAACTACAAGACATTCTACAGAAGGTATTTAAAAACATCGGAAAGAAAGGACTAAACATAAAATACAAGAAAACTCAATGCATGGTTATTAGTAAAAGAGAAGGCGAAAATGCCAACTACATGTCGAAGATGATACAATGCAGATAGCAGACACGCAAAGGAAGCTACAAGACCTACAGAAGGTAGCTAAAAAATGCGGAAAGAAAGGACTAAACAAACTACAGGAAAACTGAATGCATGGTCATCAGTAGAAAGAAGAGCCGAAAATGCCAACTACAGGCCGGAGATACTAAAATGAAGCTGATGCAGAAAAATTTACGTACTCGGGAAGTGTTTTAACAGAGAACGGAAAGTGCGACACTGAAGGCGCATAGGCATGACCAAGGACGCATTCCAAAGGCTGAATAGAATATTGAAAGACAGGAAAATTTCGTTATAAACAAAGAGAGTAATGGATTGTTATGTGATGTCTATCATTCAGTACGGCAACGAATGCTGGAAAATCTCATCAAAGCTGAAGAAGATCTGAAGCAGCTGAAACGTGATTCTACAGAAGGATGCTGAGGATATCACAGACAGAACACGTGAGCAACGACAAGGTTTTGGGGAGGATAGAAACGAAAAGGAAACAGTTAACATCAGGAAAAGACAGCTGAAATATGGTATTTACCCTGCTCCCCCACTAGAGCGGGATGTGACACAAGGTCTTTTTTTAAAGGTGTGGACCAGACCGCGAACGGACGGGCTCAGGGACAAAAATTCGCCAATCCCCTCAATCGCTAGTTGAGGTGGCCCCGGTGACGAACACCTGGTCCACCCCTCTGCTGCAATGGGGTGGCACGGCCGCGGGACACTGTTCCCCGGGACCGAGCATCTGTTCGGTGTTATTTTTCTAAGTTGCGACCCTGCCCTCGCGGACGGAGCTACAACTGAGCCGTACTCTGTCTTCGAGGCCAGGGACTCAACTGAGCGATGATTGAAATCCTTACACGAAACAAAAATGTGTCGATATTTTATGTATGAGTCACCAGCCAGGAGCCTTGAATTTAAATTCTGTGACTATTTTTTTCTTTGGGGTTGGTTAAAGGAGTAAGTCTACGAGACCAAACCAAGATTTTGGAAGAACCTGAAGAGTGAATCAGTCAGTTAAGTGCTATACGTGATACCCGCTTTGGGTGATCAAGTCTCGAAAGTAACAGGACGGATTGGGCAGAAGGTTATCCCGCAGAAGGCTGCCATTGCTTTCTGTGGTAGACTGGTCGCCAGTCAAGGCTATAGAACCCAATCTGTCCTATTTATTTGTATTTGTGCGTAACTGAATGAAAGGAATTCCACTGGAATTCGCACACCGATTTGTCATTCCGAGGTGATATCTGCTATAATGGGGTGGGGTGGCGTGTCTGCGGGACACTGTTCAACGTGACCGAGCATCTGTTCGGTGTTATTTTTCTAAGTTGCGACCCTGCCCCCGCGAACGGAGCCACAACTGAGCCACACTCTGTCTTCGAGGACAGAGACGCAACTGAGAGATGATTCGGTACCCACCCGACACAAAAATGTGGCGGGTGAAATAGCTGAAATGTCTAATACATGTAATGAGGAAGGAAGGTTTGATGAATCTGACACTACATAGGACAGGGAAAAAGAAATAGGGGAACGCAACACGTGACATACTTGATAGGCTTGAGCAAATGGATGGTAGAGCAGGGTTTGGAAAGGGCAACAAGAAAAAGTGTTGTTAAAAGCTACAAGGGATAGAGTGATGTAGAAAGCCATGATCGCCTACATCCTGAAGGGATACGACGCATAGAAGCTTAATATATTTCAGTATTTGTGGTGCAGTGGATATCGGCTCGGAACGAGAAATCGGGGAGTCGCGTTCGAATTCCTTGCCTTCACTTACGCGCAAATACCCTTGAGAAAGGTATTAATCCGTCTCTTCCCTTTAGTTATGGGTTAAATAACAGGGCAGATTGGGTTCTATAGCCTTGGCTGGCAACCAGTCTACCGCAGAGAGCAATGGAAAACTGCTGCAGGATAATCGTTTGCCCAGTTAGTCATGTCTCTTCCGAGACATGATCGCCCAAAGCGTGTTTCACGTATGGCACTTAAGTGCAAATTTTAAAAGAATATTTTTATTAAATATAGTAATTATCTGTATATTCTTTATATTTTCAATATATTTTTTGCTACTGTATATTTTAAAATATATCAATGGCGTAGGATTTTCCTGTGTAAATGAACAAACTTGCTTAATTTTCTATTAAGGTTAATATTTTTTGTATTTGTGTTTCTATATAATTTTTTTTTTAAATAATTTTAAAAATCACAAAGTTTGTCATTTTGCTGTCTCTCCTAATCCCTGTTCTGCCAACCATTTCTCGTTAGATAGATTATTCTTTGCTTTATTGTGATCCTCTTACCGTCAATGTCTTGTGAGTGTTAAATTTTCAAAGTCTTCTTTCCTTATTATGTGCCTTAGAATCTTCAACTGTCTCTTTCCGATGCTAAGTATCAGTTAGTCAGTTAAGTGCCATACGTGAAACACGCTTTGGGCGATCATGTCTCGAAAGAGACATGACTGACTGGGCAGAAGATTATCCCGCAGTAGATTGCCATTGCTTTCTACGGTAGACTGGTTGCCGAACAAGGCTATAGAACCCAATCTGTCCTATTATTTAACTCATAATGGCGGGAGAAGAGATTATATTACATTATTATATTAAGTATAATTAGTGGGGGATCAGTATATTACTTCATAACAATATAAAACAGATTCCCCACTTTATGCCCAGCAGACGCCTTAATCATGATTCAAACTATTATATTCGGTTAGTCAGTTAAGTGCCATACTTGATACACGCCTTGGGCGATCATGTCTCGAAAGAGACATAAATGACTGGGCAGAAAATTATTCCGCAGTAGGTTGCCATTGCTTTCTGCGGTAGAGTGGTTGCCAGCCAACGCTATAGAATCCAGTCTGTCCTGTTATTTAACCCATAACTGGAGGAAGAGACGGATTAATACTTTTCCCAAGTGTATTTGTGCGTAAGTGAATGCGAGGAATTCAACTGGAATTCGAACTCGGCATCCCGATTTGTCGTTTCGATTCGATATCCACTGCACCACAACGCACACCCGATGCTAGGTATAAGATTCCCCCCCTTTTTTTCTCAATTTTCTCTAAAACTTTGTTGTTCCTCACATGTTCGGTCCACGGCATTCTCAGCATTCCTCCGTAAACCCACATTTTTGTTGCCTCAAGTCATTTCTCCATCTGTGAAGAGATAATCCAGCCAGCATTCCCTGAATAGTTGTCCCGTACCGTTCAGGTTTTCTTTGTTCCCGCCTTAATGCTGTGCCCAAACCACCTGAGGCAATATTAATTTCTCTCGGGAATTCAGATACCTTCTGCAGATAATTTCCAACTGAAAATAGATTTAATTTTGTCACTGAAAAAAAATTTTTTTTTAATTTTGTCTTAAAAATGTATTTTTCTTTAACTTTTAAGAACACGAACACACCCCCAGATTATTTTCGCTCTTCAGAAACTCTTGTATTTAATCATAGGTTCTTTCGGCTTTCAGGATTTTGATCCAAACGAGGATATATATTTTATCCTCTCCCACTCCCTTAGCGAGTGGCCTACTTGATTTCGCCGTTTGGTGGAATACAGCAGCCACTCTGATTTGTTGGGTGGACGGGTTTTACTAACATCTGTTTATTTTAGTTTTGATATCTTTTTTTTATATTTTCGTTCTTTTTGGGTAGTTTATCCCCTCCCCCTTTTTCCCATTTCATTGTCATTAAATATTTTAAACATATTTTCGTAATTATTGTATATATTAACACATTTTTACGCCATGGATTTGTTTCCACTTTCTAGGTGCCCCTTGTAAATATGTGGTATTGTGGTGCGTGAAGAATTGGGAAGTGATGGATGAATTCTTGTGGTGAGTATGCAAATTGTTAATGAAAGCTAGGGTCGTGAAAGTGTTTAGCTAGGTATAGGATAGTTAATTAGTACCACCCTCTATCGAACTTCCCTTTTCTGTCATGTGCCACATTTTGTAATTCAAACGAGGTTGGGAAATGCAGACAATTCTTTTTTAAACTGTCATTTCAAGAGAGATGAATCTTCAGAATTTTTTATTTGGTCAGTTTTTGTGGGACAAAGTAATGGATAGCAGCTCGGATTGATTTCAGTTTGTTATATTAATCTACCTGGATCCATTCTTTGAGATAAGTTATAAATCCATCTACTCACACTCTATGGGCAAATAACAAAACACACACATCACCGTCTCTATATGCACAAAAGCTGGTTATCATCTGCCATGTATTCGATTGTGAAAGCAGAATAACATATATTTTATTACTTCCTAAGAAAATTAAATTTTGACATTAAATGATCCGAGCCGTTAAACAATCAAATCTCACCGAAACTTAGCTAAATCTTGATAAATTCAAAGAGAGGTTTCAGCAAATGAATAGCTGAATTTAAAAACAAGTATTTTACCAGAAAGGGGAAATTGTTATTTCTATTTTAAATTGCTCTAAACTTTGTCCCAAATTTGTCATATAGCCTTGGGTAGCAACCAGTCTAGAAGAAAGACATCTTTGAATTGAAAACCTCCAACTATTGGTAAATAGTAAGGCAGACTGGGATTTTCAGTCTTGGGTGGCAACTAGCCTGGGAGAAGGAAAATTGAATTTAAAAACTATATGTAGCCCTTGCGAAGCACAATGCAGCTAATGAAAGGATTGTAGAGTTTACAGAAACCAAATGATCCCCCTATTGCGGTCATATATGTGAGGATGGAGATAGTCGACTCTTTCATTCTTTGTTTTACGACACTATCGGGGTTATTTAACACTAAATTATATTGTTTTCATAAAATAGGATCGTTCGGCTTGCACAAGAGTTAAGACACAGGTACTGTGATTATGAGGCCCATTTTTGGCAGGGTGTTACCCATTTGTATGGAGATACAGACGGTATATTCTTGACTCCAGCCAACCAACAGAGCTACTTAAGAAAGTTAATCGACTAGTTTCTGTTTCACTTATCACTGGTTTGTATTCAGAGTTAGGAAGTAAAAATGGACATTATATTTCCGAAAATAGAGGACATAAATGGGCAAGAGTAGTGTGCTATTGGGAACTGTACAAATGAACATTAAGACCAGACAAATAAGAACAAAACGTAAGGGAAACTAATTACATTTAAAGAGATTAAGATTAATGGACATTGTTTTAACAGCCCACAGATAGAAATTGCCGTCAGATCTATAAATATCTAGGTACTGGCAATCGGGTTGATTTGAGTGTTTAACGACATATCAAATCTTTATGGGTCATTTCAAGTTGAAATTAAATTTTCTTGTGAGCTTTGAAGTAATAAACATATATGTTGTTCTGCTTTCACAACTGAATACATAGTAGATGATACTCAGGTTTTGTGTATACACATGATTGTGTAGACATAATTACTATTAGCAGTGATAGGTGTGTTTTACATTGTAGCTTTGTTGAAGTTATATGTTGAAATAGTTTGAATTGTTTAAGAAATTGTAGAATATTATATAAATTAATGTCTTGAAAGATTTTTTTCGTATCGGTTGTTTGGTTGGATGATTTTATTTAGCGGCATTTCAACTTAAGTTTCAGCAAGATTTGATTTGTTTGTTTAAGGGCATGTCCACTCCTTATGAATCATTTAATGCCGAAATTTAATTTTCTAGAGAGCTTTGAAGTGATAAAATATGTTATTCTGCTTTCACAATCGAAAACATGGCAGATGATAATCAGCTTTTGTGCATATAGAGACGGTGATATGTGTATTTCAGTTTTGTTGAAGATATATTTTAGAATTTAGTTTGATTTGTTTAAGAAATTGTAGAACATTATATGAATTAATGTCATGAAAGAGTTTTTTCATGTCGGTTGTTTGGTTGGATGACTTTGTTTAGCGAGATTTCAACCTCTATGCCGAAATTTAAATATTTTGAACACAATTTATGGCTTCAGCTAAACAGATTTTGAATGCAATTATATGCTTTCAACCAGCCTTTGGGATTTCACTCGCTCGATTGACTTAGTCGATTAAAAACTTAATTGGACGATTAAAGTTGATTGCTTTACTCACCCGCGGTCAAGTAAAAATCTCGCAATGAAACGTGTCTCTTCAAATATACAAAAAAGAAATCCGATTCCTTTTACAACCCATTAGCGATTTAAAAAAGAAACAACAATTTATCTCTTATCGAAACCTGTTTTTAAATTCAGCGATTCATTTGCTGAAAAGTTTCTTTGAATTTGTCAAGATTCAGCTAAGTTTCAGCAAAATTTGATTTGTTTGTATAACGGCATATCAACTCTTTATGAATCATTTAATGCCGAAATTTAATCTTCTAGAGAGCTTTAAAGTGATAAAATATGTTATTCTGCTTTCGCAATCGAATACATGGCAGATGATAATCAGCTTTTGTTCATATAAAGACGGTGATATGTGTGTTTTAGTTTTGTCGAAGATATATTTTAGTATATAGTTTGATTTGTTTAAGAAATTGTAGAATATTATATGAATTAATGTCATGAAAGAGTTTTTTCATGTCGGTTATTTGGTTGGATGATTTTGTTCAGCGGCATTTCAACCGAAACTTAAATATTTTGAACACAATTTTATAGTTTCAACTTTGAATTCAACTGCTACAGATAAAATGTATTGATGGTAATTCTGATAAGGTTAAAAAAACGGTGAATTTTCATTTTGAACTTTGAAACAATTCAGAGCAATTTATAAGCGCAACAAGAATTTATCTTATCGAAACCTATTTTTAAATTCAGTGATTCATTTACTGAAACGTCTCTTTGAAATTTTCAAGATTCAGTTAAGTTTCAGCAAGACTTAATTTGTTTGTTTAACGGCATATCAACTTCTTATGAATCATTTGATGCCGAAATTTAATTTTCTAGAGAGCTTTGAAGTAATAAAATTTGTTATTCTGCTTTCACAGTCGAGTACATGGCAGATGATAATCAGCTTTTTGTGCATATAAAGACGGTGATATATGTTTTATGCTATAGTTTTGTTGAAGATATATTTTTGAATACATTTTGATTAAGAAATTGTAGGATATTGTATCAAATAATGTCATGAAAATGTTCTTTCATAGTGATTCGTGATTTTATTATAAATTGGTTTTGTTGATACTTTTTATATAAAAATCTATTGCTGGTTTTTTCGCTATAAAATTCATCTTTATAGTTCTATAGTGCTTTTTGCCATATCTGGGACCCTACCAGGCGAGGGTAAACAATATGTGGTTCCACGCTCCTGAAAACCTCCAATTTCCCGATCAGAGACATTGCTGAAGGATTTTCTATAAATACTTTCACGGCTTCTGCTCCGATGAACTTAGATCCCCCTAGATACGATTTTGCACGAGATACTAGATTAGCAACTAGGTCCCACCCTTTTACAGTGAAACCGATAAAATGTAACCGCAATTTCTACTCTAACAACTTCTTTTCTCGCACTTCCCGCCTATGAGATTCTTTTCCACATACTTGCTTCCCCGACAGCTACAATCTCCAGGAGTTTAAATGGAAGGTCAACAGACATCTAACACACTAACTCCATTCTCTCAAACACTCTTCCCATCTACATCCTTACCTACCAGTCTATCACCCTCCTTCTGATATTTCCTATATCTAACCACTCTTTCTCATCACTTTCCCCTATGTAACCCCCTGCGCAATAGTGGCAGTGGAATGCCTTGCTTGGGATGAGATGATTAAAAAAAAATTCTGTACTATTATAATGTGGATATAAAGTTGGGGATCTATTCCACATTACAATCAATATATAAACTGATCCCTCACTTTATGGCCACATTCATCCTTCTTTTACCCACTTCCTGACACCTCCTATAATCTGTCACTCTTTCTCATCACTTTCCCCTATGTAACCCCCTGCGCAATAGTGGCAGTGGAATGCCTGCTTGGGATGAGATGATTAAAAAAAAAAATGTTTATCCTCATACTCAGAACTAGATACCAGTGAAAAACTAACAAAAATCATATGGGATAGTTGTGCCAGTCATTATCGGAATACTTGGAACAGTCAAAAATCTCTAAATGAATACAATGAATGTAAACCCTTAAGGTCGAGCATGGCAAGCTGAGTTTTGCTTTTGTCCGGGTGTCATTGTATTCTTTCCAGTACTCTGTCAGATATGGAAACAACTAAAAAAATCGATCTATTGAGTGAACCGATCAATACAACATTCCTTTTCAGGAAAAAATCGATTGATCAAACGCATAGTTGATGTGACAGTTCTATCTTTCTCGCAAAATTGCCTTCCCAAAAATTCTGAAGCCAGTGACGCTCGTGTGCTGATTGTTCATATATGTAGTTATTGCAACTCTGATGAAGGCACAATTTTGACATTCTTTTACTCTGTAAAACTAACTCAAAGTGACTCTTGGGTCTTGTACAAAGTGAACATTGTAAAAAAATTCTAGTACTTTTTATTGTCGCATATTTCCGCTAATATTTTATTGTGTAGTTTTTCTTCAATAGATTACACGAAAGGTTCTTTTCCTGTATCACAGGACTGTAACCGAAATTATTGGCTTTCAAAGCAAAACAGTAATAGCAATAAATGTTGTGACCAGACCAATTCATTCTCAACAACACGTGTAACTCGGGCTATCGGGAGTAGTAGTAAATACATTATATAATAGAGAGTCATAGATAATTTCCATTAAAGAACAACTAATTTTAATGTTGAATGAATCATATATATATATATATATATATATATATATAAATAAATAAAAGGCAAGATGTTTGTGTGTATGTTTAATACGTCTGTATGTCCTTTATACAAATCCATAATTTTTATCTGATTCTCGCCAAACTTCACACAAGTATTTTTTAGGCTTCCGGACAGGTCATGGGCTACTTATTTTTTCCGATTTCCCCCCGATATCGGAAATCGATACCCCAATATCTGATCATGTCTGATCAAGATCAGGATTTCAGCACTTTTATCGTGGTTTTGCTGCAGAATTTGCTCTCACTTGGTAAAATTATACTTTTTAGTCTCAATAGTAGATCTTCTCAGACGACTCATTTTCCCTGATATCGGAAATCGATACCCCTGATATTCTATCGAATCCGATCAAAAACCGATATTCAGCCATCAATATGGCTCATTTTCTCCAATTTTACTCCCGATGGGTACGATGAGTTTTCATGGACTTACTTAAGTTAGTTTATCCTTAGATGACTTATTTGACTTCGATATTGGAAATCGATACCCCGATATCCTATCGGTTCTGATCAAAATCAGGTTTTCAGCACTTTGATTTTGGTTTTTGCTTCGGGTTTTGCTCTAAGTAGGTATAATTGTAGTTTTTAGTCTCAGCCATGATACCATTTACTCAGAGAACTTATTTAGCCTTCAAAATTCAGTTTGTGACGAAAGACTTATTTGACATCGATACCGGAAATCAAAATTTGACTTACATCCATTCATTTTTCTTTCAATCTATGGAAACAACTATTACTTTTTAGTCTTTCGTTCCAACGTCCAAAGACTGAGCTTCAGGACTATGAATTAATTTTAAAGCTTTCATTACACCCGAGCAACGCCGGGCTATACTGCTAGTCCTATACAAAACTCATAATAGGTGAGAAAAAGTAGCTTACAGAAGACAATGTTCAATGCAAAAAGGAAGTGGACTCAAACTATTTTAAATGCTGAGTCCCATGAAAGAAAAAGTAATTTTTTGCGACTGGTTGGAGCGTAGGCTTATTCATATAGAGTTCTTAAATAGCAATAAAACACGAAACATTTATACACCAACACATTTGATGGAAAAGTTACGCGCTCTCAAAAATAGAAAAATACAGTAAAAAAGATACAGCAAATAATTTTGGAACTCAAGTTGGTTTTTTCTACTCCACCCGAAATCTTCACCTGATCTTGCATGAAATGATTATAACATTTTCCGATCGCTGCAAAACCCTTTGATGGGAAGACTTTATTTCTTATGAAAACTAGATTCAAGAAGTCATGATCCCCCAAACGTCTATCACGTATAGCAATCAACCGACTGATTGAGTGAAGAGAAGAATTAAACAAACCTTGCTGGAATCATACAATTCTGCTTGTTCCTTCCTTAGTTATTTCCTCCGTCCGTTACACCACTGAAGATAACGCACTTACTCTCTACACAATCTTTTCCTTCCTCTCTCTTTTTAAAATCTATAAATACTACTCACCGCAGCCTTTTTCTCACCTTTGCCAAACGAAAGGGAAGTGACAGTGTAGGAGGAGAGAGCCTATAGCATTACCGTATAAGTAGCAGCTTAAGCTGGTAGTTGTAGCAGTAATTGTGTGTGTATATATGTGTATGTACTGTCAGTTCAAGTGCCGTACGTGATACACGCTTGGGCGATCATGTCTCGAAAGAGTCATGACTGACTGGGCAGAAGATTATCCCACAGTAGGTTACCATTGCTTTCTGCGGTAGACTGGTTGCCGACCAAGGCTATAGAACCCAATTTGTCCTGTTATTTGACCCATAACTGGAAGGAAGAGACGGATGAATACCTTTCCCAAGGGTATTTGCGCGTAAGTGAATACAATGGATTCAACTGGAATTCGAACTCGGCTCCCCGACTGTACAATATATTAAAAATAGGTACGTTTGTTGTCGTATCCCGCGACCAAATAACGAAATTTCTGGTCTCTACACCCTTGGCCATTACTCAGTTGTTTTTGTTTTTTTTTTCTGTTTACAATGGATACAGGGGCTATGATTTTTCAGTAATAAAAAAAAACATTTTCTCTTTCAAATGTTTGGTTATTGTCTGAGCATACGCCGCTTAATATAAGGTTACAGTAAAGTAGCTTCTATGGACATTGATTTTATAGATATTTTAATAAAATTATACTATACTCGAATACTACCTTGTCTGTTTGTACCCTCTTTAAAACATACAACATTAACGGTCCGGAGTTTTCAGTGAACGTGGGTGCACATGCAATGACTGTAGAATTGCTTCTCGCGTCCCCTGAATAAATATTGATAGGAAGGGTATCCAAAATTTTTAATAGTTTTTTTTTTCTTTTGCACAGTAAGTTTGCCTTATAAAGAGATTATTTTCCAAGATAGACATTTACTGAATTTATTTATTTACTTAGGATGGGCGATCGAAGTCATTTACCACTGAAATCAGATACACATTCTGTTTGTATTAACTTTTATGAATCATGAAACTCATTGCGAATTCCTTAAAGCTTTCCTTTGCTATATGAGATATTGGCCAAGTTAACATCTGTTTGCCAAGTTTGGTCATTGTAAGTTTGTTTGTTTTTTAAATCATATCACCCCAAACGCCACTGATGAGCAGGGGGCGACGTAAGAGTGAAAAGATTGGAAAAGAGAAAAACCGGAAACCACATCCTAAACAGGAAACAAGGGATGAGCCTCTTCACCTGTTCAATAGACATGGGTGGAGTGCGAACCGGGCGATAGTTTAGTCTATCTACTCCAATTGAAAAAAAATAAAATAAAAAAAAAGAGTGAAAAGCTTGGAAAAGGGAAAAACCGGAAACCACATCCTAAACAGGAAACAAGGGATGATCCTCTTCACCTGTTCAATAGACATGGGTGGAGTGCGAACCGGGCGATAGTTTAGTCTATCTACTCCAATTGAAAAAAAATAAAATTAAAAAAAAAGAGTGAAAAGATTGGAAAAGGAAAAAACCGGAAACTACATCCTAAACAGGAAACAAGGGATGAGCCTCTTCACCTGTTCAATAGACATGGGTGGAGTGCGAACCGGGCGATAGTTTAGTCTATCTACTCCAATTGAAAAAAAATAAAATTTAAAAAAAAGAGTGAAAAGATTGGAAAAGTGAAAAACCGGAAACCACATCCTAAACAGGAAACAAGGGATGGAGTGTGAACCGGGCGATAGTTTAGTCTATCTACTCCAATAAATCTAGGGAAAATGTGAACAGGAATTTTAGATATAATCATGGACAGGAAGATATGGTGAAGGGATTCTGATTAATTCGTACGGTAGTGGAAAGGATGAAAAGATCCATAATTGTAATATATTCTTTTTTAAAGTAGTTACATTATTCGGACTATTGTCCTCATCTTTGTTGCCATTTGTACTCTCCGGCCTTATTCAAGAATTTCGAACCGAACTCTTTATTACAATCACTGGGGTATATGAACTCCATTCCTTGCGTTAAGCCTTCGATTGGAAGTCATTAGTTACCTCCCTCTAAACCTGCAAGTTACTTGCTCACCTCTGCTGTAGTCTGGTATTGAACTCACAACACCAAGAGTCAAATTACGAACTAACCAACGTCTATATCCACTGGATTATGTGTACTTAAAATAACAAGTGAATTTTTGGAACTTATAAACCAAATGATGTGCGTTGTGGTGCAGTGGATATCGACTCAGAACGAGAAACCGGTGAGCCGAGTTCGAATTCCAGTCGATTTCATTGCATTCACTTACGCCCAAATACTCTTGGGAAAAATATTAATCCGTCTCTTCCCTCCAGTTATGGGTTAAATAATAAGACAGATTTGGTTCTTGCTGGCAACCAGTCTATCGCAGAAAGCAATGGCAACCTACTGCGGGATAATCTTCTGCCCAGTCAGTCATGTCTCGAAAGAGACATGATCGCTTAAGCATGTATCACGTCTGGCACTTGACTGAAACCTAATGTACAGTAACCCTTTTTTACCAGAGTTCATATATTCTGTTGCACATCTACCCTAATGTTCATTTTTAGGGCAGTAAAAAAGCCGATAAAAGCAAATTTTAAAATGTCTAAGAAACAGAGTGATGCAACTATACAGAAGACCAATGAATTAAACGCGGTGACTTATGACTAACTTCCAACAAAATATCAATGCCTTTACTAATTCTCATCAAAACACATCTTCCATGTTAATTAATTCAAGAAAAAGTTTTCAATTATTTTCAATGAGCTTATTACTTATTTAAGAATTTCTGTTATTATTATGTCATTTTTCATTATAAATCGATTTCTGCTATAGTCGCATTACCAACCAAGTCTGCAGGAAGACCTAAGGCAGGTGTGTTGTTATGGCTCCATTTCATGTTTTTTTCTATCTCCCCTATCATCCCTAGCGTTACATAGACAAAGTTCTCCTTAATGTGTGAGCTGTACTTAATAAGACAATTGTTTGTATATCTCTTAAGCTAGGGTTTCCAGGTATTCTTTCAATATTTTTGTTCCATTTTGTATAATTCCAAGTGCACCTACTATCACTGGCACGACTCTTGTTTTCAATTTCCATATTTTTTCTATTTCAATTTCCAGGTCTTTTATATTTTGACAGTTTTTCGAATTCCTTGGTTGCTATGTTACAATCCGCTGGACAAGCCATATCAATTAATAGGCAAGTTTTTTCTTTCTGGATTTTAACAATAATGTCCGGCCTATTTGCTTCAATTTTTCTGTCTGTGTAGATGGTGTAATCCCATAGAATGGTGACATCTATTTCTGTAACCGGTGCTGGGTAATGTTTATACCAGTGTTTGTTTACGTATTTTCCATAGTGTTTTCACATTGGACAATGTAAATATTGCCCTACTCTATCGTGACGATTTTTATATTTATTTGAGGCAAGTAGAGAACATCCTGAGATTAGATGGTCTATTATTATTATTATTATTATTATTATCTTTGATTTCTGTTGTTTACACATTTCTTTCCTGGTCCCAACAAGAGACCTAAGGTTAGAAATATTTTCATGAAATTTTATCACTTTTTCTCATATTCTCCTTTTTTGTTAAGCTCAGACGTGGCGTGACCGATGTTTGTATATGCTTATACTTTAATTCCTACCTAAATTTGGGGTCTATTTCTACCTCAGCCGTCTTTCATTGGCTCTTTCCTCATGTTTATTTATTTATTTCTCTCTTGTTTTTCTGGGGATTTTTTTTATTTCCTCTATGTCCTCTTCCCCTTTTTTGGATTTCTCTGTTTTTTCATCTTTCCTATCCTCTTTACCTCATACGAAAACTTTGCCAATAAAAAGAAGTGAATTTTCAATTTTCTTCTAAAAATAACGTTTATTACCATCATAACTATCTGACGAAACATTGTTCTTTCAATGTCGAAACAAAATGTACAATTTTGTAGTAGATTGTACATGTTCTAAAGTATAATTTATAATAAATATTCATTGGTCTATTTCTATATTGAGCACTGTTTTAAGTTAATGGTTTGAACGTTCTAAATATTTTCTTCGTTCCTTATATATATATATATATATATATATATATATATATATAAGTCACACACATTTTAGATAAAGTTTTCCGTAATGTTAGCTGTACTTGTGTCTACAATTTCTTTTGTATTCCTTTAAGGCATAGACTCATTGAATGGATGCTTGGTAGTCCAACAGAACGTTTTCCAGACAATTCGAGGGCTCCAAACAACTGATTTAATTAATGTCGTCATGTGCCACTGTTGTAAAAATATACACCTCTATCCAGAATGGGTCATGGACTCAACCAAATGGTATAATATTTACGCCGATAACATCATACGAAAAAGCGAGACTGCTACGAGAATGCTACAAGACTGCTACGAGAATGCTACAAGACTGCTACGAGAATGTTACAAGACTGCTACGAGAATGTTACAAGACTGCTACGAGAATGTTACAAGACTGCTAGTCGTAAGTGCACATCATATACAACAGATTCCAGAGATAGCTTCATGACATTTTCCACGAATCATTTTTGTAAAATAAAATAATTACACCTATTTTATATAGATAAAGCTTTTCGTAATATGTGAGCTATACTTTTGAGTACAATTTTTTTAAGACATGAGCTACCAGGTATCCCTGCAATGGGTTTTTCCAATCAATCCGAGGATTCTAAGTACAGCTGAAGTTATTTCCACTTCAACATCCTTGCATTTTGATGTTTTTTAAGGTCTACAAAAGATACAATTTCCAGAAACTACCATGTCAGTAAGAAAGAACAAACAATATAAACAGACTAAACTCACACACATTTAAGTTGTATTTGTGTTTCTTTAAGGCATAAATCCTTTTAATGAGTCTAACGGAACGTTTTCCAGTCAATCAAAGGACATTAACTCCAACTGTAATTATTGATCTTCTCATGTGACATCCTATAATTCTGCTTGTTCCTGCCTTAGTTCGTCCGTCCGTTACGCCACACTCTTTACACGAGCTTTTCCTTACCATCTATCTTAACTCTCCTCAGCCTTTCTCTCACCTTTGCCAAACGAAAGGGTAGTAAAGAGAGAGTAGGAGGAGAGAGTCTATAGCATTACCGTATCAGTAGCAGCTTAAGCTGGTAGTTGTAGTAGTAACTGTGTGTATGTGTGTACTATGCAATATAGTAAAAATTAGGTAGGTTTGTTGTCGTATTCCGTGACCTAATAACGAAAATTTCTGACCTCTACACCCTTGGCCATTACTCACTTGGTTTTTTTTTTTTTTACAATGGACACAGGAGCCATGATTTTTCAGTTACAAAAAAAAATATTCTTTCAAAATCTCTCACAAAATAGCGTATAGTATTTTGGTTTTGGTTTGTGCATACGCGGCTTAATATAATATAAGATTACAGTAAAGTAGCTTCCATGGACATTACTTCTATAGATATTTTAATAAAATTACACTCTGTGTTATCGTTATTTTATTATTCAATACCTTTATGTTTGAAGACGTTACTATCATTTGTAGTATGACAAAGTTAAGTTTTTCCAGGAAATCATAATTATCCTTCCGTGGAAATTCCACGGGTTCCGCTAGCTATTATTCAAACAAACATCTAGTACATGAAGAAAAATAAAAAGGAAACAAAAAGTCAAAACGAATCTTATTGAGAAACAATAATAATAAGCAAAGGAACCTCTAACCTTAAATAAAAGTCATTATGCTTTACATTTTTTAAAAATTGAAAAAAAAAAAAATGAAGGTTAGCTGTTCTTTTCGTAAAATAAAAGTTCTTATTAATCCTTTTAGATCAGAGATCCCCAAAGAGGATGATGGGGCTATCCAGGAGGCGATTAATACCTGGAGATGCAGGGAGGGAAAGTAAATAAATGGGGGTGACTTACGAGTAAAATTCACCAATTTCCACCCAAATATAAACGCCTTTGCACATCAAGATATCATCCTCATTAGTTATGTTAACCAATTCAATAAAAAAGCTGATTAAAAAAAAATTTAATGTATTAATTCGTAACTACATTATTTATGAATTTTTATCACGACCATTATTAGAAAAGCATTTAAAAACGCAAGGATAAAATTAATTTTATCCAGAAACAATGATAAAAGAAAAGGACAAAGGAATTTCTACCTTTAAATAAAAAGACTTTACCATTTTTATTTTTGTACATGTCTGGGATCGATGAAGGAGTCCATAAAGAGGTCGTTCATAAAAAATGTTTGGGAATCTTTTGCAGAAGAACTTAAATTTTTTTCTAACAAGTTTGATTATCAAAAATACAATGTCGGTGATGATAAAAATATTAAAATTAAGTAGGCAGTGATTGTTAAGTTGAAAAATAAAGGCTTAACAATTTAAAAACTATATTTAAAAATATGATTTTCTGAAAGACCTTGACTATGCGACTACGAAATAATTAAAAACGACTTCCATTTATTTCATAAATCATGTTTTTCAACGTTATGTCTATTCAGGATATCGGCGATCCAATTTTTTCTTTCGACATTATCTGTGAATTGTTAGGACTTTACAGGAGAATGCTTTATCTTTGCCTTCTACGCAGTTTTGAATTTAGAGTTGTTCTTCTAGACTGGGATGAAAGAGATTCTAAAGTTGAAGAATATTTCGTTTAGTTATCGATTTTAAAAAAATCATTTACTTTTTTAATATTTAGAATCAATTATTGCTTAACTTATTTAGAATACGAGTTTTGCTTACAAATATTTGTATTACATTGGGGAATACCTTATTTCCAAGCAATAGTCGTCTTTTGATGTGGATGCAAATTGTACTGTGATCTGCTAGGTGGCAGCTTAACCGACAAGATAAAGAATTAGTTGTGCGTTCTACGCACACATTTCTGAATTAAATACATAATTACGAAATGCCATAAATATATAAATATAAAATGCTATAACTTAAATCCAATAAACTTTATTTGGAAATGTTAAAATTTAAAACGCAACTAAATACAGTACTGACAACTGCATCATAACTAAGGAGATTGAATGACATAACGTAAATAAAATCGGTTTTATTTTAACACTCCACCCACGTCTATTGAACAGGTGAAGAGGCTCATCCCTTGTTCCCTGTTTAGGATGTGGTTTCCGGCTTTCTCTTTTCCAATCTTCTCACTTTTTTTTGTTTTTTCAATTGGAGTAGATAGATCTATCTATCGCCCTGTTCACACCCACCCATGTCTATTGAACAGGTTAAGAGGCTCATCCCTTGTTTCCTGTTTAGGATGTAGTTTCCGGCTTTCTCTTTTCCAATCTTCTCACTATTACGTAGCCCCCTGCACATCAGTGGCGTTACCGCCTTGCTCGGGGTAATACGATTAAAAAAAAAACAAAAAAAAACCTACTAAATAAAATATGCAAAACAAGAAAATGAAATATTTGTATAAATAATAATAATCTTTTGAACAGGTGAAGAGGCTCATCCCTTGTTCCCTGTTTAGGGTGTGGTTTCCGCCTTTCTTTTTCCCAATCTTTTTACTCTTAAGTACCCCCCTGCGCATCAGTGGCGTTACCGCCTTGCTTGGGGTGATATGATAAAAAAAAGTCACTCAAAGTCAGACAAACCAGTCTACTGTGCTATTTAACCCTTAGATGGTGGGTGAGGGTAGAAGAAATTAGATTCATATAATCTCTCGGAGGATTAGCAAAAATGAACGCAAAAGGATATGGTTCAATTTCAGATCGAATTGCAGGTTCCACATTAGTTTCGCCATCCACACAGCAAGGTATTAAGAAACAGAATTCTTTGTAGATCGGTAGTAATTTATGAAACAAATGAGAGAGAGAGGGGGGAGAGTGAAAATGAGAGAGCGAGAAAAATGAGAGGGATAATGAGAGAGAGAGAGAGAGAGGAACGAGAAAAAGAGGAATGAGAAAGAAAATGAGGGAACGAATTAAAGAGAGTGAGGGAAAACGAATTAAAGAGAGTGAGGGAAAACGAATTAAAGAGAGTGAGGGAAAACGAATTAAAGAGAGTGAGGGAAAACGAATTAAAGAGAGTGAGGGAAAACGAATTAAAGAGAGTGAGGGAAAACGAATTAAAGAGAGTGAGGGAAAACGAATTAAAGAGAGAGAGGAAAAACGAATTAAAGAGAGTGAGGAAAAACGAATTAAAGAGAGAGAGGGAAAACGAATTAAAGAGAGTGAGGGAAAACGAATTAAAGAGAGTGAGGGAAAACGGATTAAAGATAGTGAGCGAAAACGAATCAAAATGAAAAAAGAAAGCAAAATCAAGAATGAAAAACAGCAAAAAATGAATGAGAGATAAAAAAGATTCTGGCGTGATTTTTCTGACCCTGAAGAGCGGTACTGGTGCGTAAATTTTGTTTTTTATTTGAAAGAAAGTTTCTCAACAGCAATTTTGCTTTTCTAATCGGGGGTTTTAAAAGACAATATTTTAAAATCGACAGTCCATTTCTGATCGAACAACACAGCTTAAGTTTTCTCCCCATCTCGTACCCACGTCTGTCTATTCGTCGATTATAAAGAAATGTCGAAAATCAATAAGTAAATCCAAAAACCATATCTGAAAAATGTGGAATCGTTTGTCTATTTATAACTTTGGTATAAAATATTTTCAGTAGTTGTTCAATCTATGATTTGCTCAAGGCCAACTGATTTGCTTTCACGGAAACATTCATTCTCTCACTCTCACACACACGTAATTTTTAAATCTATAGAAAAGCCGAGCAAAATATCGTCTACTTTTTGATATTACTTGCTTTGAATATTTTGCAAAGTTTCTAAGTTTGAATAATATTTCCATTACAGTGTTTTTCCCTTATACAAACCGATGACAATAAAAATCAGTTCCATGCTCGAAAAGAGGGGGGAAAAAAAGAGTTCATCTTTCTAGCCAGTTTCTAGACACTAGATTCAACATATCTTAATTCTAGCGACCTTCATTTTTATCCCACGAAAAATTGGGACGTGACTATTTTTCAAAAGATACGAAAGTATGGCACATGGCCAAAAAGGGGGATGGGTAGAGAGTGGTCTTCGTTAACTATCGTATACCTAGCTGATCACAGCCACGACCCAATCACTTAACAATTTCACCAATTACCACAAAAATTCATCAGTCACCTTACAATCCTACATGTACCATTATTCCACATATTCCCTGGGGAACCTTAAAAAAAAAAATAAATAAATAAATAAAAATAAAAAGTAACAAACCCAAAATTGAGACAAAGCTGAAAACGTTGAGATGCATTTCAATTTATATCGACGGAATTAAAAATAAATGTAAATTTATGTATGAAAAAACTTTATGTAAATAAGTGTAAATGTTATATATAGGAACGAGAAACCGGGCAGCCGAGTTCGAATTCCAGTTAAATTCCTTGCATCCACTTACGCGTATATACCCTTGAGAAAAGTATAAAACCGTCTCTTCCCTCCAGTTATGGGTTAAATAATAGGACAAATTGGGTTCTGTAGCCTTGGCTGGCAACTAGTCTACCACAGAAAAAATGGCAACCTACTACGGGATAATCTTCTGACCAGACAGATTCTGTGATAAATATCCTGAAAAAATTGACGTTCTATCAAGTTGCAGTCTTAGCACCCATTGAATACAGAAATTTGGCACGGTAGAGTGGACTAGTATCTATATTGGAAAACATATTCGTTTTACAGGAAGGAAACAACAAGAAACTGGTATGAACATCACCCAGCTACAGTTAAAAAGAATCGGACCTGTAACAATTTTATGGGTCTTTACAATACACACAGGCAGATAAATTACAACTAATCACCTAGACGTCGTGATCAAAGACCACAAGAACAGAATGTGCTTTCGTATTGGCATGGTAGTCCCTGCAGAGCGTAACGTATATTTGAAAATCCTCAAAAAACTATTAAAATACAAGAATCTTGAAGTGAAGAATCACAAGGACATCGATAATTCAAGCTGTAGCCCTTGGATTCATTGGAAAAGGTTCCGACGACAGACTCATTGAAAGGAGTCAATGCCTTAAAAAAAATAGTATTCACAAGTACAGGTCGAACATTCTTCTTCTTCTATGTGCCCTGTCCCTTCAAGACGTAGGCGATCATGGATCTCCACGTGTCCCTATCCCTTGTGGCTCTTAGTATGTTTGTTCCTGTTGCTCCTGGCAACCCCCGTTCCGTCATCAGACCCTGCAAATATGTTATCCGCTGCATTCCTCTGTCTCTCCTTCCTTCTATCTGGCCAGTCAGTATCAGGTTCTCCAGGCTTTCCTTCATCATTGCATGTCCCAGGAACTTCAGTTGTCTCTTCCTGATGCTCAGCATCAATTTCCTTTTTGTTGCCATTCTTTCTAACACTTCGTCGTTGCTTGTATGCTCAGTCCACGATATCCGTAGCATCCTTCTGTAGAACCACATTTCGGCCGCTTCCAGTTTTGTCCTCATTTTCGATGATATTGTCCAGCATTCACAGCCGTATTGAAGAACTGACATCACGTAGCAGTCTAGCACTCTTTTCTTCGTTTCTATTGAGATCTTCCTGTGTGTTAGTATTTTGCTCATCTTCTGGAACGCGTCCTTTGCCATGCCAATTCGCCTTCGGATCTCCGTGTCGCACTTTCCATCTCCTGTTAGAACACTTCCTAGGTACTTAAATTCTTGGACTTGTTTGATTCTGTTATCCCCTACCTGTATTTGGCATTTTGGGTTGTATCTTTTGCTGATGACCATGCACTCAGTTTTCTTAAAGTTTATTTGTAGTCCTTTCTTGTCACTCTCCACTGCTACTTTCTGTATGAGATCTTGCAGTTTCCTTTCCGTGTCCGCAATCAGTACTGTATCGTCCGCATATCTTATGTTGTTCAGGTTGTGGCCTCCAATAACAAATCCTGGTGTGTCATCTAGGGTCCTCAAAATATTCTCGCTGTATAGGTTGAACAAATCCGGTGAAAAGACACATCCTTGTCTTACGCCTTTTTCTATCTTTGTGTATCTACTGAGGTCGTTACCTGTACGTATGCAGGCCGTTTGCTGCCAGTAGAGATTCTTGATTGTCGAACATTACGAAGAGCTTTATCTATATAAAATCTGTGTGATCTTAGGATTGTTTTTAAATAAAAAAAAAATAATCAGTGGAAAATGCCATTAAATCATTTGTGACCTTAGATCTCTGGGTGAGACCCCGATGAAAATGTGTATAAAACAGAAACAGCGGATCTGTACGGCATTACCACCACCTGTAAATTTGTTGATTATCATATATTTTGACCTTTTCAGTGCAATATAAACGATTAGACCCTAAACTTTCCGATTATCAGAAAAAAATTCATTATTTAAGATTTTTGGGGTGTGCTCAGTTTCTCATACAACCTTATAGTAAATCGATCCTCCATTTTGGAAACACTCGCGTTGGGGTCGCTGAGACCATGTATACAGAAGCTTACAATCTGAAGATCAACAAACCCATGGAAAATTTTTAATTATCCCTACACCATATCAATGAAAAATAAGTTATTTGAAATATTTTAAAAAAAAGAAAGTTTTGGACAAAGTTTCTTTAAAATATCTCCAGTTGTAAAAAAAATTGGAATGAAAATTATTACATGTAAAACATTTTTTTTTTCATAGAAAATCTTTAAAATAATTCCTATTCTAAAAAAAAATTGAATAAAACATTTACGGAACGATTTTTTTCATTAATTTTTTTACAAGAAAAAGGGCAACAACTCGAAGCAAATGTTTCCAAAGTGGAGGATCGATTTACTATAACGTTGTATGAGAAACTGAGCACCCCCTAAAAATCTTTAAATATTAAATTTCTCTAAATTTTTAAAAAATCAGAAACTATGTATTAATCGATAAGAATACACAGAAAAAAGTAAAAAAGAAAAAAAATGATAATCAACAAATTTACAGGTGGTGGTAATGTTGTACAGGTCCACCACAGAAAGAATTATTATCAATAACAATACCAAAAATATTGTTGATAATTAGTAGTAATAGTGTCCTGATGTTACACCAGACATGTCTTGCATGGCTTTTTATCTTAATAAGGAGCGTTAAAATAAACAATATTTTATCCTGGTGAATTAATGTTGTGGATCTTCTTTTTTTTTTTTTTTTAATCACATCACCCCAAGCAAGGCGGTAACGCCACTGGTGTGCAGGGGGCTACGTAAGAGTGAAAAGATTGGAAAAGAGAAAGCCGGAAACCACATCCTAAACAGGGAACAAGGGATGAGCCTCTACACCTGTTCAATAGACGTGGGTGGAGTGTGAACCGAGCGATCTTCGTCGCAAAGTTGTAGTGACCGGTTTAGTCGGAAGTAAGACACGAAACAAGAAGGTAGGTTCAAAACAGTGTATTTGTAAAACTCAGTCAGTCAGTTAAGTGCCATACGTGATACACGCTTGGGCGATCATGTCCCAAAAGAAACATGACTGACTGGGCAGGGTTAACTTGGGGGGAAGAAACAGATTAATACCTTTTCCAAGTGTATTTGCGCGTAAGTGTATACAACGAATTTGACTGGAATTCGAACTCGGCTCTCCTATTTGTCGTTCCGAGTCGATATCCACTGCATCGCAACGTACATGCCTATAACTAGAAATATAGAATATAAACAGAGCGTCTACTTAAATATGAATATCCACAAAAAATAACGTTTAAATAATAAAAATACTACATATAAAATCCCAACAGTCGTTGTAGGAGAGAAAAATAAATAAATAAAAAGATTTATTTTCTAATCTTTTACCCAAACCTGTAAGAAGAAAATAGACACACACATTAATATATATATATATATATATATATATATATATATATATATATATAAACTTACTTATAAACGGAACTTTGTATGTGTGTGTGTATCCGTTACTTATAGACTACGAAACGGCTGAACCGATTTTCTTGAAAATTTACACAGTTGTACTATAAGCATCTGCGAGTGTTCTTAGCTAGGTTTTGTGTCGAGGTACCCCCGATAAAATCGATAATCGAAAAAAATCGGGTTATAGAAGGAGTGGTCCGATTTTAAGCAAATTTGATACACTCATAGACAAAGACATAAGAAACGTTATTCAGAAGTTTCAAGGTTGCAGTTCTTACAATAGTGCAGAAAATCGATAATATATATATATAATATAAAAGCTTTCATTACACCCGAGCAACGCCGGGCTATACTGCTAGTATATATATATATATATATATATATATATATATGTAATCCAGCCACCCACTTGAGCATTCCAGAAGTGGGTGTCTGCCCTGAGCGTGGAATAAGTTCTGACTTGACCGCGTTCACCTCCACTCCGAATGTCAGGAGTGATTTCCGGTCACAAGCTCTTGACCTTATGGCGACACGGAGAGCTATGTTGACCCACATTCCGAAAGTGAAAAATAAATAAATACATTTACTGAAACGAAACACATAAAGAGGCAAAACGGGTTTTGGGGGGAAAAAAAAGAGAAGAAAAAAAATGCCATTTCCTCCTTAAATCAACAAAAAACGCTCAGTTACTCGGACTTCATGGTCAGTTTTAATTTTTATTTCATTCTAAATAAACAAAATGTCTCCTTCACAAAATCGCATCAAAGTCCCTCCTTTAAACAACTTATAAAAACCGTACATTATGGTCATAATTAAATTAACTCAACGAGCCGATTTCAAATTCTTTCCTCTCTGTATTCTTTATGTGCCGTGTCCCTTCAAGACGTAGGCAATGATGGGCCTCCACTTACTCCTATCCGTTGTCGCTCTCAACATTTTCCTCTTAGCGTTGTGGTGCAGTGGATATCAGCTCGGAACGAGAAATCGGAGGGACTGGTTCGAATTCCAATTGGATTCGCGCCATTCAATGACGCACAAATACCCTTATTAATCCATCTCTTCTCTCTCTAGGTATAGGTTAAATAGCAGGCCAGATTGGGTTCTGTAGCCTTGGCTGGCAACCAGTCTACTGCAGAAAGTAATATGAACCTACTGTGGGAAAATGTTATTCTGCCCAGTCTTTTCCAAACCCCGCTCCGCCATCCAACTGCTTAAGTCCCTCAAGTACCGCACCAATACATGCCTCTTCATGATATCCTCTACCTTTATAAGTCATATCAGTCCTAAAATGGAGTACTTACTCGCCATTGGGTACAAGCTTTGTACCCAGTTCCCGCTGACGTGGGAACTGGGTATTCTTGAGACCAGCAACACGAGCGTCCGCATTCTGGTTCCCCGCATTAAAAACCGACCTTGTGTGACATTCCGTCTCAGTGGGGAAAGCTGGGTAAAAATATATATATATATATATATATATATAGATATGCCTTTCTTGGCTCGGAGGGCAGAATCAAGATGTAGTATCTGTGCACAACAAAGATACTCATTTACTGCTCTCCCGCCGCTTGTAGCTCTCGCCATCTGTGTAGGATTGAGTGGGGAAAAACCAGCTATGAAAAGCGCACTGCCCAATTATCGCACAGGCGTGGGCTGGGTAATTTTTGACCAGTAACCCGAACGTTCGCGCTTGGCTTTCCCACTTAAAAAACCGACCTTGTGTCACATCTCGCTCCAGTTGGGGTAAGTAGGATTAATACATATTGTTCCCATATTTGAGCGGGAGCTTCCCAGTCCTCACTTTAAATCACTGGTGCCCCCTAGATGTGAATTTGCACGAGATACTAGATTGGCAATTAGGTCCCACCCTTTTACAGTGAAACCGATGAAATGTAACCGCAATTTCTACTCCAACAGCTTCTTTCCTCGCACTTCCCGCCTGAGGAATTCCCTACCGCATGCTTGCTTCCCCGACGGCTACAACCTCCAGGAGTTTAAATGAAGGGTCAATAGACATCTCCTAACACACTAACTCACACCCACTCTCTCCAACTCTCTCCCTATGTACATCCTAAGTTGTCTATCACCCTCCTTCTGACATTTCCTATACCCAATCGCTCTATGTAACCCCCTGCGATATAGTGGAAGTGGAATGCCTTGCTTGGGGTGACACGATTAAAAAAAAAAAATCTCAGAGTTCTTGTTGGCTAGTCTCTCACTGCTATTTCGCTACCTCCATGAAATATGCTCGGCCGATTTACATTACATGTTCCCGTCAGGTGTCTCGTTCATGGCCAGGAACCACTATGCCTCTTACATAGTTGAAAACCACCCACATTCTCTCTGAATCTCATCGGTTCAAAATAGGTTTCACTCACACAGCTTTTTCCTGTGAATCACTACTGTGTGAAACAGACTCACAAGAGGACATTTTCCAGATGATCACAATCTTAACCTGTGTAAGTCTAGAATTAACCGTTGTCTTCCTCTCCTATTCATATATACCACCTCTTAACATAACCCACCCACTCTAGTGTCCCTCGAATCTTGTACAAAGTGAACCATACCGTAAAAACAAGAAATAAATGCTTCTTGCATTTCTTGATTGCTGTTAAATATCAGGGTAGATCAGGCGCCCTAGACTTGAGAAGGATTTGAGAAGGCAAGACGATGCAGAGAGCAACGATAAACACGCAACTATCGTTCTCTAGGATTTGTGGCAATTCAGTCAGTCAGATAAGTGCCATACGTGATACTCGCTTTGGGGCGATCATGTAACGAAAGAGACTGACTGGGCAGAAGATTATCCCGCAGTAGTTTGCCATTGCTTTCTGCGGTAGACTGGTTGCCAGCCCAGGCTATAGAACCCAATCTGTCCTGTTATTTGACTCATAGCTAGAAGGGGAAGAGCTGTATTATATTATTATGTAGCAATTAGTGGGGGATCAGTTTATTACTTCATAACAATATAAGACTGATCCCCCACTTTATACCCAGTAGAAGTTTTAATTATATTTCTATTACATACAGTCAGCCAGTTAAGTGCCATACGTGAAACACGCTTGGGCGATCATATCTTGAAAGAAACATGACTGACTGGGCAGAAGATTATCCCGCATTAGTTTGCCATTGCTTTTTGCAGTAGACTGGTTGCCAGCTCAGGCTATAGAACCCAATCTGTCCTATTTAACCCATAACTGGAGGAAAGAGATGGATTAATACCTATTTGTGCGTAAGTGAATGCAAGGAATTCAACTAGAATTTGAACTCGGCACCCCGATTTGTCGTTCCGAGTCGATATCTAATGCACCACGAAGCACATCTTTTTTTTTAAATCGTATCACCCCGAGCAAGGCCACTGATGTGAAGGGGGCTACGTAATAGTGATGCTAATTCACAGATTATAAAAGGAACGTGCAGAGAGCCATGGTTAACTACGTCCTGAAGGGATATAGCATTAAAAAAAGAACGAAAGAAAAGGTGTCTTAGTGGAAATGACATTTTTTGCATTTAATATTACTGAACGTTTGAAATCATCGAAGTTTAGTCTCTTGCCTTTCAGTCGACCTCATAGTATCAAATATATTTGAAATACTTCTGAAATATTTCTGAATGCTGATTTTAAAGGCAGGTCATTAAACTCACTCGAAAGAAATCCGTTACACAGTCTTTATATTTCCACACTGGGGTTGGGGTTGTACGAGATCAAAAGAAAAATTCATCTATTATGAAGTAGCAATTTAAATAAGATTGCGCTCATTGGTATAACCAATCTATTAACCTGCCTCTTTGTATTTTGCCCCACACATTACAATTTAGCTTTAACAGATGCACACAACATTTCGGAGTTGCCTCAACTATAAAAGTATCAGGAATCAGAGAGTGGCTATTAGTTCTATAGAGTCTGACCGGAAATACGCCGAACGTAGAAAGTGACATTTTTATAATTCGAATTTTATGATACACGTCAATTCATATCTGTTGGGCAAAAATGACCTCGGCATGGTGTAATGGTTAACAAGTTTATCTCGCTAGAACAAATCGCACCTGGGTAGTGTGGTCGAGCCTCATTGGTTCCCAATATTTTCGGCCTTGTACCGCACCTAGAGTACGCTTATAAAATCGCCATATGTGTTGGGGTAATCAAAAAAATTAAAATGCAAAGTATAATATCGATTTGGAACCATTCATTGACAAAACGTATGTTGTGGTGCAGTGAGTATCGTTTCGGAACGACAGATTGGAGAGCCGAGTTCGAATTCCAGTTGAATTCGTTGCATTCACTTACGCGCAATTATCATCGGGAAAGGTATGGGTTAAATAGCAGGATAGATTGGGTTCTATTGTCTTAGTTGTCAGTCTACCACAGAAAGTAATGGCAACCTACTGCGGGAAGATCTTCTGCGTAGTCATTCATGTCTAGAAAGACACGTATGTTACTTAAATGAATATATAAAAAAAAGCGTTCATATCAAAATATACTGTTTTTATTTGGAAGTGGGGACATTTTAGTGAAAATAAAAAACGATAGTCCGAAATTATAATATTTCTGCTTTCACTGACATTGTGATGATACAAATGATGTAAAAATTTCTGCTTTCACTTACAATGAGTAAAAGGAATCCCAACACAATGAAAGTTCAATAGAAGCAAATTCAATCAAATCAAAAACGTTTTGATAAATAAAGAATTATGAAGGTTGGGAAATGTCTATTCCAGTTCAATTTTTTTTCTCTGTTAACTACAAAATATGTCAATTAAAATTTAAAATATTTTTACAGACCCAACGTTAGTGAAAATCTCAACTTCCCCGGATACTTCCCCGGATGATAGTTTTAAAAGAGAAAATATAAGGGGTTCCTTCAGAAACATACGATTTGAGACGAGCAATATTAATAAAAAGAACGTTGTGTATGTGCGTTTTGGTGCCTTGGATATCGGCTCGGAACGAGAAATCAAGGAGCCGAGTTCGAATTCCAGCTGAATTCACTTACGTGTAAATACCCTTGGGAAAGGTGTTAATCCGTCTATTCCTTTCAGTTATGGGTTAAATAACAGGACAGATTGGGTGCTATAGCCTTGGTCGGCAACCAGACTACCGTAGAAAGCAATGGCAACCTACTGCAGGATAATCTTCTGCCCGGTCAGTCATGTCTCTTTCGAGACATGATCGCCCAAGCGTGTATCACGTATGGCACTTAACTGACTGACTGAATATAATAGTTGGAAACATAATTAAAACATCTACTGGGCATAAGTGGGGGATCAGTTTTCTACTGTTATCAAGTAAAAAACTGATCCCCCACTAATTATACTTAATATAATGATGTAATATAATCTTTCTCTTCTCTCTTCAGTTATGGATTAGATAACAGGACAGATTGGGTTCTATAGCCTTGGCTGGCAACCAGTCTACCGCAGAAAGCAATGGCAACCTACTGCGGCACAATCTTCTGCCCAGTCAGTCATGTCTCTTTCGAGACATGATCGCCCAAGCGTGTTTCTCGTATGGCACTTAACTGACTGACTGAATGTAATAGAAATATAATTAAAACTTCTACTGGGTATAAAGTGGGGGATCAGTCTTATATTGTTATGAAGTAATAAACTGATCCCCCACTAATTACTACATAATAATATAATACAGCTCTTCCCCTTCTAGCTATGAGTCAAATATCAGGACAGATTAGATTCTATAGCCTTGGTCGGCAACCAGTCTACCGCAGAAAGCAATGGCAACTTACTGCGGGATAATCTTCTGCCCGATCATTTCGAGACATGATCGGCCAAAGCGTATATCACGTATGGCACTTAACTGACTGTGTATATTTTGCGTTTTAACTTTTTGGAAATCTTCATCCCTTGTGTTCTCAAAAAGATGCTGTGCCAAATGGATTGAATAAATAATAAAAATTAAAGACATTATAGTTTTTTTTTTGCGTATTTGAAGTTTTCTTTTAATATGGTAATTTCTATGTGTAAATTAAAAGGTCATGTTGTTCAGAGTTTCCTCCTCTTACCCGAAAAAAAAAAATGTACAATTTTGTCTCTTGTGATCGCCATATTATTTCTAATCTGACAACCTGTCAACTCATTTGATATAAGGCGGAGGAGTGAAAAAGTTGAAATCTGTGTTTAAGAAATAGTTTTATTCTAAATTTCATGCTATAAATAAGCAATACGTGTATAAATTAGATTAATTTAACATTAAATCTGCTAATTTTCCAAATATAATATGTCACAGATGTACATATTATTTTTGCAAGATTTTTAAAACCGAGAATTAACTTTTGTTTTCAAATATGTCGACCGCTTAAAAATGTCCGAAAAATTGAAAGATTTAAAAAAAAGTAAAAATTTTTTAGATTCCAATCAATATAATTTCTATTTGTAATGCAGAGTATTTTACTTACTGAAAATAGTAAATTTAATCATTTAGCTTTCAATTAAACTAAAATAAAAATTTCAAGAAAACTTTTTTACTTTTAAAAATTCAATTTAAAATTAGTTATCGAAAATGAGTGGAAGTACCTAGAAAAATCACCCTAGACTCGTAAATCAACTGAACAGTATCCAGGTATTTGTATGGAAAGAGGTGAGCTAGTCATCGCCACCTACTTTAGGCACAGGTACGTTCTCCACGAATTTACTTTCACAATGGTTGCGTTAAGTTTTCTGTGCTCCCCGTGTCAATCAGGGTTTTTACTGGCTGTTTGCTGACCGGGATTTCTATCGTTGGAATTACAGCCAAGTGTATCCAATGATGCCAAACAAAATGCCGTTTGGATCCCCACTATTTTTATACAAACTTTAGTCAAATACTCCTGCTTTCCGCGTGGTTAACATTTGTGCCCTCAAACGGGTCATCATGAACATGCGTATCTCTTGCCACCGCGGAAAAAATACACGTGCAGTTAGTTAAGGTCAATATTTTCGGAGAACCTAGTTTCATACGTGGATGTGCGTTGTGGTGCAATGGGTATAGACTCAGAACTAGAGATCGGGGCGCCGAGTTCGAATTCCAGTTGAATTCCTTGCATTCACTTACGCACAAATACTCTTGGGAAAGGTATTAATCCGTCTCTTCCCTCCAGTAAAATAACAATGGGTTTTAGCAGTGGCTGGCAGCCAGTCTTCCGCAGAAAGTAATGGCAACTTACTGCGGGATAATCTTCTGCCCAGTCAATCATGTCTCTTTCGAGACATGATCACCTAAGCGTGTATCACGTATGGCACTTAACTTTTAGAGTCCCTGTATTTGGCATTTTGGCTACCCTAGGAAGTGTTCTAACAGAAGACAGAAAGTGCGACACAGAGATCCGAAGGCGAATTGGCATGGCGAAGGAAGCGTTCCAGAAGTTGAGTAAAGTATTAAGAAAAGAGTACTGGATTGCTACGTGCTGTCTGTCCTTCAATATGGCAGTGAATGCTGGACAATATCATCAAAGATGAACTTGAAGCACTGAAATGTGGTTCTACAGAAGGATGCTGCAGATATCGTGGATCGAGCATGTGAGGTTTTTGGAAAGGCTGGAAACAAAAAGGAAATTAATACTGAGCATCAGGAAGAGACAACTTAAGTTTCTGGGACATGCAATGAGGAAGGAGGGCTTGGAGAACCTGATACTAACAGGCAAGATGGAGGGAAAAGAGACAGGGGAAAGCAACGGATAACATATTTGAAGGATTTGATCAGGTGGATGACGGAACGAGGGTTGCATGGTGCAATAGAAGAAAGCGTGCTAAAAGCCACCAGGGACAGGGAGACGTGGAAAGCCATGATCGCCTACGTCCTGAAAGGACATGGCACATAGAAGAATATATATGCCAACTGTTTGTAAGAAATTATAATGTGGGTATAAAATGGGGGAACAATTCTATATTATAATCAATATATAAACTGACCCCTCATTTAGTGGCCATATATTCTAGATTTATGAGCTTGAGCTCGTGGATGACAGAACGGAGTTTGCATGGTGCAACAGGAGAGGGCGTGCTAAGAGCCACCAGGGACAGGCAGATGTGGTAAGCCATGATTGCCTACGTCCTGAAAGGATATAAAAGAAGTACTTTTCCAGATAAACCAATCCCTCTCTCAACCAGACAACCACAAGGATAAATTTGCCTCTTTGTTTATGGAAACTAACAGCGGTTTGTAAATTAAGGACAAACGGCAGCGAGAAATTGGTGATAAAACAGAACTGAATTCCAGAATTAAGGTCACGATCAGGGCAAGGTTTTTAATTTCATTTCCAACCACTAAAGAGTTTTTTTAGACATTAAAGGGTCAGAGGAGAGGTACAATGACCGAGCTGCCCACCCACCAACCAAGTACGACCGGCCTTATCACTTGACCACTTTTAAAGGTATTTTTCAGTTCTCTTTTATCATCGGCATACCAATCGTTGATAGAGTGTCCCCCGGCACGTTTTAACTGATATGGCCATTTGTTTGACACTGTAAAAATTCTCTTTATGTGTTTCTAGTCTTAGTTTTGCGTCTTTCTCTGTCTCCAGGTTCAAGAAGTCAGACAGGCCTTGGATATTCATAAATAAAAGGAAGCCTATGTAAGTGTGCGAGAAAAAAAAAAAGGTTTCACTACTTTTTCTTAATTAAGTGCCATATGTGAAACACGGTTGGGCGATCATGTCTCGAAAGAGACATGACTGACTGGGCAGAAGATTTTCCCGCACTAGGTTGCCATTATTTTCTGCAGTAGACCGGTTGCCAACCAAGGCTAAAGAACCCAATTTGTCCTGTTATTTGATTTATAGCTGGAGGGAAAAGACAGATTAATACGTTTCCCAAGTAAATGCAACGAATTTAACTGGAATTCGAACTCGGATCTTCGATTTCTCGATACCCACAGCACCAGAACGCAAACCCTTCTCTTATTTTAAGATGTCAGTCAGTTAAGTGCCATGCGGGATACACGCTTGGGTGATCATGCCTCGAAAGAGACATGACTGACTGGGCAGAAGATAATCCCGCAGTAGGTTGCCATTGCTTCCCAATCTGTCCTATTATTTAACCCATAACTGGAAGAAATAGACGGATTAATACCTTTCCCAAGGGTATTTGCGCATAAGTGAATGCTATGAATTCAACTGGAATTCGAACTCGGCTCCCCGATTTCTCCTTCCAAGCCGATATCCACTGCACCACAATGCACATCACTCTTAATATGTAGTTAACTTAAAAAATAAAACACAATCCACAAAAAAAAAAAACGATTAAATTCATTTTATAAGCGAAAACTCTTTCTTGAAGATTTTTATAGTCTTAATTTCAAGTTAGTACATTAAATTTAATATTTTCAATAAGCAAGATACTTTGCTGTATTTCAAACCGGATTTAAATTGATTGAAATTATTTATCACTAAAAACGGCCATATTGAAAAGCCTGTCAACAACATATTTAAAAAATCGTTCAAAAAATAAAATAAAAAATAAAATAGAGTTTGCTGAAAATTTATTTAGGGAAGATTAACCGATTAAAGTTTAATCCATTTGAATTAAAACATTACTTGCTTTAAGTTTAAAATATTGCAGAAAAACATTTTTTAACACTTGGTGGGTGTTGTTACAACCTGATGTTTGCGATATTAACGCAAAGGGAAAACACTTGTAAAATTGCATGACAAACTTTATTTTTGGATATTTTTTAACTACTCAGTAATTTTAGAAATTAAAAATACTTTAAGCATTTTGGGGATTTTAGGTACTTTGAGATGGTCTTGCAAAAGGCCATCTCAAAGTACCTAAAATCCCAATGTTAACAAATTATCAATGAATTTTCAATTTACAATATAGTTCTTCAATGAGCCCTGTCCCTTCAGGACGTAGGCGATCATGGCCTTCCACGTCTCCCTATTCCAGGTGGCTCTTAGCACACTTTCTCCTGTAACACCACGCAACCCCCGTTCTGTCATCCATCTGCTCAGACCCTTCAAATATGTTATCCGCTGCTTTCCTCTGTCTCTTTTCCCCTCTATCTGGCCTGTTAGTATCAAGTTCTCCAAGCCCTCCTTCCTCGTTGCATATCCCAAGAGCTTTATTCGTCTCTTTCTGATGCTCAATATTAATTTCCTTTTTGTTTCCATCCATTTCAAAACCTCATCATTGCTCACATGCTCAATCCATGATATCTACAGCATCCTTCTGTAGAACCACATTTCAGCTGCTTCTAGTTTTTTCTTCATCTTCGAAGATATTATCCAACATTCACTACCATACTGGAAAACTGACATCACATAGCAATACAGTACTCTTTGTTTCTAGTGAAAGTTTCGTGTCTCTTAATACTTTACTCAGCTTCTGGAAAGCGTCCTTCGACAAGCCAATTCACCTTCGCATTTCTGTGTCGCACTTTCCGTCTTCTGTTAGAATACTTCCCAGGTAGTTACATTTTTACAATAGTAACCGCACTTATTTTCTAAAAATGTTGTGTATGAACATCCGTATTTACAAAAATCGACACGTTTATACACACGGCATTTTATAATCATGTATGCTAATAGTTTAGCGAATATTTGCGGGAACCATTTCATAAGTAATGATTTCTCGTCAGCTTTGTTGAGATTGTACAATAAGCACTTCACCCAGAAGTTTGCTTAGGAAAAAAATAATAATAATAATAATGATAATAATTGCATCAAGAATATGCAAAAAGAATTATTTTCTAATTAGATTTTATAACAGTTAAATTAGGACGGGGTCACGTTTGCGATTTTAATTCATTGTAAACTGACATACATGAGTCAAAGAAAAATGTTCATACCATGGGTAAATTTTTGTTTTAGGACCCGAAGGCCTTCACCCCTTCAAATCTTTTCAAAACATCCCTATTTCCGTGCAAATGTATATGCTGAACTCAATTTTTTATTTTTTAATCAATTCACCCCGAGCAAGGCAGAAATGCCACTGATGAGCTGGGGGCTACATAACTGTAAAAAGATTAATTAGAAAAGAGTGAGGAGTACAAACTAGTTAGAAAGGAGCAATAGAAAGCTGAGAATGCAGGTGCGATGACAGATACATAGGTGGAGAGAAAGGGAAGGATATACGGGGGTGGGGAGAGAGCTAGAGTCCAGTGGTTAGTAGATGAGTATTGACATTGCATTTAAATTTCTGGAGGTTGTAGCCATCAGGAAAGCAAGAATATGGGAGCGAGTTCCACAGTGCGAGAGAAGAAGCTGCAGGAGTAGAATTGTCGTCTGCATTTGGCTAACCTGACTGTGAATGGGTGGGACCCAGTTGCCAATCTGGTTGCACGGGTAAACACCTGTTGAGGAGGCACCAATGACTTAAGTTCGTCCGAGCAGAAGCCATGAAAGTATTTATAGAACAGAAATTGTTTATAGAAGAAACGTCCCTTTTTTTATCGGCCAGAAATAAATCGGACTAAATCTCACCCCTTACCCCCGTTCTCATATCTGATTCACTGCTGAATGACTTGAGGTGTAGGATCGAGGCCGTTGCTATTATGGTAATATATAGGAGGTCTTGGTAGGATACTGAATTCGTTTTATTTACTCCCTTTATGGCAATTACTCCACGATTTGTTGGGTTTCGGAACTCATTTTCCGCGTATTAATCGCAAAATGGAAAAAAAAACAAAAACGAAAAATCGGAAATCTACGCGTGAAGTCAGTCTGCAGTGAATAACATTTTCTAAAAACAGCGACAAGAAGTTCCATATTTTTCTTCTCGATAAAATGAGAAAAGGTAGGTTTCTTCAATAAACAATTATCGATTTGAGTTAAGCATATACATTGGCACGGAAATAGCGATGTTTTGGAAAGATTTGAAAGGATTAAGGCCTTCGGGTCCTAAAACGAAAATTTACCATAATTAATTACCATGTAATTTCCTAAAATTAAAAATTAAATTAGTTTTTGAAATTCGTAGGTTGCTTCTGTTTTATTTTTCCTATTAACCACTCCAAATTAAAAAATTACTTCTTTAATTTTTTTTTTTCTACATTTTAAGAGATCACGTTGCAAAAAGCATTTGTTTTGCCTTCCTTAGGGGGATCAATTTACAATGAATTTACATAAGAAATTGCACCCCTATTTAACCATTACAGAACTTAATTTTAAAAAATATAGTAAAAAATATAGTAATTTGAAGACAGTAAATATAAAATATAAAATAAAAAAATAAAAATAAAATAATAAAATAAAAATAAAAATATAGTAATTTGAAGACAGAAACAAGATTATTTCAGGCTTCAGTGCCCATTGTACATCTCTATCTTGGTTGTTGCCTCTCCACTTGATCACGTGATTGTGAAAAAGGAGTCCTTGGAAATATGCTACAGTGCAAGCGCCCAAGTTCGTACTATTGCATCCGGAAAAGGCATGAATATGTCTTTTCTTTCCAAAGTTATCCGTTAAATAAAAGAGTAGACAGTGATCTCTAGTCTAAGAGCAGAAATATTTAATTATAGAGAAGGCAACAAAATCAAAAATCTTCTCCAAAAAATTCATGCAAAATAACAGAAAAAAAAAATTGAAAATTCATGACCTTGAAATGAACAGACTTACATTTCTTTCTTTTTATCACGATCTATGGAGGTCATAAGCTTTTCATAAAGCCATTCATTCAGTATGATAGAGTCGACCTCACTTTTAATGACGAAGAAAGTCATAAGAAGAGATGCTAGCGATAAGAATATGAAATAAGGCTGCGAAAACGTCACAAGGTCGTAACACGAAAGGAAATAGAAGAAAAATCAAGCGTGGCTGACCACATATGGATAGAAAAATAAAGGAGATTACCGCCCACCTGTGGGATGAAGTTGAAATAAAAGGCAGAGAACACCACTCGAAAATACGAAAACTTAAAGAATCAGCGCATATGCTAGGTCACAAAAATTTCTTAAGTCGGCCAAGCATGGAAATGAATAGAACTAATAATACGATTATGGACAATTTTTATATTTCTTATCTCAAACAAAACGGATAAATGTTAGAATGCTGGAAAAACTTTCAAAAAATTAATCAAAATCCTTACTGACCGTGTATATAGATATATCAGCATGCAGTGTGGGCATAGAAGAATCCAAAGGAGTATCCTGTACATACAGTGGTAGGAGAACTCTCTAAGAGAGCTCTAAACATATATGCATATAAATGCATATAGAGCAAATATAAGAAAAATTAAGGCAGACACGTTATTTCATGGTAAATCGGAATTATAGGCCTATTTCAGGCGAACCATCATCAGCTTTATTTTACAAAAGATTTTACACAAATGAAATTCACAAAGACCTAAAAAAAACGATATATATATATATATATATATATATATATATATATATATATGTGAGAGAGAGACAGAGAAAGAGAGAGACTATGCGTGACAATTCAGGAATGAATTGAGTTCTTTAGGTGACTGGCGTGAGTATACACTACTTATATACAACACGTTAAAATTTCCCTTCCCTGATTCCATGCGCCTATGGCTAAGGGGGTAGCGACTCCGGTTGACACCAAATTGGTCGAGTTTCGATATATTCCCAGCCATAAGTAAGTGGATGTGTCTAGCCACACTGATGAGCTGTGATATAGCAAAACAGGCTTGTATGTGGATGACATATATATATATATATATATATTTGTGTATTTAGACAGTAAATTTTCTTTTAGATATGTCAGATTAAATAAATTGCAAACATTGTGTTTATTTTTAATAAAATCCGTTCATACTCAAAAATAATCTTTTTCATATTATAATTGAAAGATGTCAGAAATGAGCCGTAACGTTGACAGATGTTATGATATGATGTTCATTTCTCAATGTACCCAAGTACTTTCAATCTTCTTCCAAGATCATCTTCAGGGGTGCGAGTTATGGTGACAAAAAAACAAAAAAAATTAAAAAAAACGCAAAACTGTGTTGCTAAAAATTACTATACTTTTTTTTTCTGCTATTGAACTCACAACTCTTTTGGTCAAGTCACAGGAACTGACCAACGTCTATATCCATTGGGCCATGTGTCCTTTCTTGGACTTATAAACCTAATTTTCAGAAACCATTTAACCTGAAGAAGGCCGGAGCGTTCAACTGCCGAATCATCGTACAAATGGCAACGAAGATGAGAACAATAGAAAAATATATTTGTGAGAATGTTGAACCCATGTTATTAGTTTGTTTTTTTTTTGTTTGTTTGTTTGTTTTTTAACTCTGTATCCGGTGGAAGCCGGGTTTATCCATGTGCCTCATTTGCTAAGCCAAAAAGGGACAAAAAAACAAACAAAAAAACAAAAAGAAAATCTTTCAACTGACAAACATGATATTCATGATTTCCTGTTCTCACTGTTCTTTTTCCATTATTAAAAGGATTAGCGGTAAGGTGTAGGGATAAGAAATTAAGAACTAGAAACATTTTGGAAAAACCCAAAGTAAAATTCCCTACCCACAAAAGTGGATTCAAATGACTATTCACAAGTCAGTGCGAAAAGCAAATCCTGAATCCTGATTGGATTAAAAACAGAAAATTCATAATGACGCTATTTCACATCTAAAAGCGAAAATGCTCGCTGGAGCCTGTCACATGACTAAATTTAATTACTTAAGGACATTCTGTGACCGGTCAACAGAGTCAGATGGGAGCCGCGAGACGAAACAACTAAAATGTAAATTCAGTTTCAAATCGACCTGGTGATAAGATCAGGTTGCACCTTGTTCTTTTCTTCCTTATCTCTTTCAACAATTACTACTACGAACATTTTTTACAACCCATAACTTTATCATTGACCACGAACTATCCTTAACTTCTTTATATGTTTTTTTATTTGCACATTAACTTCTACAGCCTGTGTTATTCTTTCCTTTTAATAAATTTCTATTTTAAGATGAAAAATGTATATTTTATTCTTACACTATTCCACACATTCCAATCTGCTGACAACAAACCTTCTGATAACGATGAAAACCTTCTGATGATAATTCTAGATAAAACTTGTAAGCTGTAGGGAGTTCGGTTAAGTCTGACACAAGGCCGAATTAAAGAAACATTAACCATCTCCCTACGTCTACAAAGGTTCTGAACATCTTGAATTTTGGAGGTGCATCCAAAAACTATATTATTATCGGCATAGATGTTTACTAATTAGTTGAGAATGTTCCTAGGCAGGTCATTAATAAAAAGTAGAAAGAGGACAGAGCTGAAGAGAATGCCTATGAGGACGATGCATTGATTTCATGGGCTTCAAAAAACTTTCTATTCACGACTACCCTCATGGACCTAAGAAAAAGGACTTGGTAATCGTAGAATCAATCAACCAATTAAGTCATTCCTCATTTGGAAGGCATTAGTGCATGTATACTATTTGTTTGTTTTTTTTTGTTTTTTTATGCAGCAATTTATAAATACTGCTCCGATGAACTGGTGACCCCTAGGTACGAATTTGCACGAGATACTAGATTAGCAACTAGGTCCCACCCTTTTACAGTGAAACCGATAAAATGTAACCGCAATTTCTACTCCAACAGCTTCTTTTCTTGCACTTCCCGCCTATGGAATTCCCTTCCACATACTTCCTTACCCGACAGCTACAACCTCCAGGAGTTTAAATGTAAGGTCAATAGACACCTCCTAACACACTAACTCGCACCCATTCTCACATACACTCTTCCTATGTGCTTCCTTACCCGTCTATCACCCTCCTTCTGACATTTCTTATATCTAATCACTCTCTCATCACCTTCCCCTATGTAACCCCCTGCGCAATAGTGGCAGTGGAATGCCTTGCTTGGGGAGAAATGATTAAAAAATATACATTCTTGCTACTCACACCTGATTCTTTACAAGCAATGTGGCCTTTCACTTTTTAATTTTGTAGGCTTGGAGAAATCTAGTTTAATATTTAATTCATTCATTTCTATTAAGCAGGTTAATTTTTCTGGATAAGCTACCAAGTTGGCCGAAAAGATCCGCTCAGACTAACCATTAAGACAGGAATAAATGGTTGTGTCATCAGCAAAAATACCGAATTGAGAACCGATGCCATCAGGAATTAATTCGCTTAATCAAAAACCGGAATTGTTCTCTTAACTGAATACATAATTTTGCTGAAAGATGGTATGAACTCGAAAAACGTCGCAGTGAAGAATGTAAAAAATACTGGAAACTTTTGCGTTAGCCCAATATAAAATACATTTTAAGGAAAATAGAAAATATTCAGATACCTCACACGTTTTTTTTTGTTTTGTTTTTTTGCATTAATCTATATTATTAAAAAAAAAAAAGAGCTGATTCTACGTCCACCACACTGCGTGTGACTTTGAATGCACTTATGTGATGTAAATGATTAGATTTGTATTTGCAAATGACTTACATGTGCACACACAATTTGTTTGATTTTTAAATAGAACAGAATAGTATATTCCCTTCCTACTCAGCACTGGGTAGGGTTTGTCAAGACTAAGTAATAAAAATAATAAAACTAGAGAAAAAAACAAAACAAAAACAACGAATAGATTATCATAAAATTTTTGATGAACATTTCAGAAATTATTAGGTCATCAATAAATAGTTTTTATTTAATTTGATTTTGTAGAAATCTAGGTGTGACATTAAATTCAATTATAGATATGCATATGCAAACGTAAACACACAGAATTTAAATTAAATCAAAATAGATATCGCTGTCGCGTGGGTTAGTTCTGTCTGGTAACAAGTCCTGGGTAAGAGGAAGAGAGTACAGGACGCAATGTGCGATACTTTGAAGTCATTTTTATGATATTTTTTCCTTTGACCCCGGAACAAGGCGATAATGCCATTAACACGGAATGGTTTATTAATAGTAAAAAAGAATGCGAATACATTAGTGAGGAGAAAGGACAATATAAGAACGGGTTTTAGGAACAGACAAAATGGCAATAAAACCATTATGTTACAACGAGAGGGAGTGAAAGAGAATGAGACTTTAGTGAGGAGAAAGACCAATATAAGAACGGGTTTCGGAAACAGAGAAGATGGCGATAATAACATTAAGATACAAGAGGGAGTGAAAGAGAATGAGAAGACTTTAGTGACGAGAAAGAACAATATAAGAATGGGTTTTCGGAACAGACAAGATGGCAATAAAACCATTATGTTACAACAAGAGGGACTGAAAGACAATGAGAAGACTTTAGTGAGGAAAAACGACAATATAAGAACGGGTTTTAGGAACAGAGAAGATGGCAATAACACCATTAAGACACAAGAGGTTACTGAGAATGAAAAAGAATGAGAAGACTTTAGTGAGGAGAAAGAACAATATAAGAACGGGTTTCAGGAACAGAGAAGATGGCGATATACCATTAAGATGCAAGGGGGACTGAAAGAGAATGAGAAGATTTTAGTGAGGAGAAAGAACAATATAAGAATGGGTTTTCGGAACAGATAAGATGGCAATAACACCATTAAGACACAAGAGGTTACTGGAAGTGAAAAAGAATGAGAAGACTTTAGTGAGGAGAAAGGACAATAAAAGGACGGGTACATTACGGCGGTGGGAAAGTGACACGGCGGTGGGAAAGTGACACAAGCTGAGATGTCAGGTGAGGACCGATACTTTTCTCTATTTAAATTGAATGTTTTCTAATAATTTTTGTATTTTAAATGGACAAATGGATGTGCGTTGTGGTGCAGTGGAAATCGGGGAGCCGAGTTCGAATTCCAGTTCAATTCCTTGCATTCACTTACGCGCAAATACCTTTGGGAAAAGTATTAATCTGTCTCTCCCGTCCAGTTATGGGTTAAATAGCAGGACAAATTGGGTTTTATAGCCTTGGCTAGCAACCAATTTACCACAGAAAGTAATGGCAATCTCCTGCAGGATAATCTTCTGTCCAGACTCTTTCGAGACATGATTGCCCAGGCGTGTTTCACGTATGGCACTTAAATGACTGACTGAAATGGACAAACAATTTAGATTGAAAATGTATTCATTTTGTCCTCAATTAAGTCGCAGGTACCAAATTCCAACACTGAAGTTTATTAATTAACTGGCAGTATAACCCGGCGTTGCTCAGCTGTAATGAAAGCTTTAAAACTAATTCATGGTCCTGGAGCTCAGACTCAGCCGAAAGAATATCTGTGTGAAGTTCGGTTAGATTCGGATAAAAATTGTGGATTTGTATAAAGGACATACAGACACATAAACACACACACACACACACACACACACACACAAACATCTTGCCTTTTATATATAGGTGTTATCGATTTTCTGCACTATTGTAAGAACTGCAACCTTGAAAGTTCTGAATATGGTTTCTTATGTCTTTGTCTATGAGTGTCAAATTTGATTAAAATCGGGCCACTCCTATAATCCGATTTTTTCGATTATCAATTTTCGATATTTATCGGGGGTACCTCGACACAAAACCTAGCTAAGAACACTCGCAGACGCTTATAGTACAACTCTGTAAATTTTCAAGAAAATCGGTTCAGCTGTTTTGGAGTCTATAGGTAACGGACACACACACACACACACACAAAGTTCCATTTATAAATAAGTTTAGATAAGATTTAGATATGTTAATTTTCTAAGCGGAGCTTGGACGTAACACAACATCGGAAGTGTGAACATCCCCAAATAATTATGATTACAATCTTGATATATGCTTACTTGCTATTTAGAAATCAGGAAATAAACTGGAAATATAAGCGAAATTAAGAAATATTGAGAAGAAGAAAAAAAAAACACTTGAAAGAAATAAAGAAGGAAGTCATGGGAAGCTATGTTAGACATTTTAAACAACTGGCCAACTGTGGACGAATCGCACAGTGGGCTGGTCGGTCTATAGACAAGCACGATTAGAACGAGAAGAAAAATAGTGCCAAACATACTCGCGTGATATATATCTCCGTGGGAAAGATGAAGACACCGTCGACTCCCAGATGTCAGTCTCCCTCACGTAAACACATACAAGTTTGCGATGCGACTCATATATATATAAGGGGGAAAAGGGTGTGTGTGTGTATATATAATGTATCAGTACTGTTTTCTCTCTTATACATATGTTTTATGACACGTGTTAGTGTGAGAACTGCTGCTGATTGAATGAATTTATAAAAATGGAATTTCAGTGCTTTTTGGAGATCTATTTACATTTACAGGGATGTGCGTTGTGGTGCATTGGATATCGGCTCGGAGCGAGAAATCGGGGAGCCGAGTTCGAATTCCAGCCGAATTCATTGCATTCACTTACGCGCAAATACACTTGGGAAAGGTATTAATCCGTCCATTCCTTCCAGTTATGGGTTAAATAACAGGACAGATTGGGTTCTATAACCTTGGTCGGCAACCAGTCTACTGCAGAAAGCAATGGCAACCTACTGCGGGATAATCTTCTGCCCAGTCGGTCATGTCTCTTTCGAGACATGATCGCCCAAGCGTGTATCACGTATGGCACTTAACTGACTGACTGAATGTAATAGAAATATAATTAAAACTTCTACTGGGTATAAAGTGGGGGATTAGTCTTATATTGTTATGAAGTAATAAACTGATCCCCCACAAATTACTACATAATAATATAATACAACTCTTCCCTCTTTAGCTATGAATCAAATAACAGGACAGATTGGGTTCTATAGCCTTGGTCGGCAACCAGTCTACCGCAGAAAGTAATGGCAACCTACTGCGGGATAATCTTCTGCCCAGTCAGTCATGTCTCTTTCGAGACATGATCGCCCAAGCGTGTATCACGTATGGCACTTAACTGACTGACTGATTTACATTTTGTTTAGAAACAATTTTCTTAAAAAAAAAAAAAAAGGAAAAACGTCAGGTCCAGAAAAATAAACGACTTTAAACGCAACTAGCCTAAGAGAAAATCTTGAAATTTTAAGGTTTCTAAAAAATCAATTAGTTTTTAAGGAAATTGATATTGTTACACTTCATTAACGTTATTTCATCTTATTTCTCTTGCTTCTTGACACTAATTAAGAATAGACATAACAGTCTTTTAATTTATTTCGTGAACCCTTGTCATTATAAATATTTCACTTATTTGTCTTTCCTCTTATTTCTCTTGCTTTACACCCAGTATTTGTTTTATTAGCTAAAGAAATTAGAGAAGTGAAAATTAAGACGAAAAAAAACAGCAACAAACATAAAAAAACATTCAAAAATTAATATTTACTTCAGACTTACTAAACCAGCTCACTTCCAAAGCAACAGATTTTTGTTATAGAGAAACATGAGGGATGTGCGTTGTGGTACAGTTGATATCGGCTCGGAACGAGACACCGGGGAGCCGAGTTCGAATTCCAGTTGAATCCATTGTATTCACTTACGCACAAATACCCTTGGAAAAGGTATTAACCCGTCTCTTCCTTCCAGTTATGGGTTAAATAGCAGGACAGATTGGGTTCTATAGCCTTGGTCGGCAACCAGTCTACCGCAGAAAGCAATGGCAACCTACTGCGGGATAATTTTCTGCCCAGTCAGTTATGTCTCTTTCGAGACATGATCGCCCAAGCGTGTATCACGTATGGCACTTTAACTGACTGACTTGATAGGTCTTCTACTAAGAAAGTTTACTGTGCCGTGATAATTTTCTTCAGCGGAATGCATTTTACTCATTAATAAATCTTCCATTCGTCAGTGCGTTGAATATTACTACTCTGGCTTGTTTACTACTCTGGCTTTACTTTATAAGAACATGAGTTGGATGTTCAGTGGGTTTATAAAAACATCGAACTTATGTTCTTTATTATAATACTCTGTTAAGTTTTAACATTGAGGTCTCTTTGGATTTAATCTCCTGTGGAATTTACCTTACCAAGTACCAAGGATCCTACTCTCTCTCTCATATATATATATATATATATATATAGGAAAGAATATTAATAAAAAGTTTTGAATTTAAAAACGTACTTTTTTTAAACAGTATTTGTTTATTTTTATTGTATTTTTATATTTCAGACCGTCCTCGGTCCTTCATCAGAAACAAGTGATTTTTAAATTAGAATTGGAAACGTATTTTACGATAGCGTCCGAATACTTTTTTGTTTACATCACGTGGTGTCGATAAACCAATCAAAACTTTTTATTAATATTCTTTCCTATACATATTAAGACAGTATACGTGGATGATCATCACTATATATATATATATATATATATATATATATATATAGTAATGGTTCTTACAATGGTTTATAAAAGCATTGTATCACTACACAAAAATTTTCGCGTTTCGGAGCTACGTTTGCTCCTCATCTGGTGATTTCAAGCACTCTTTATAAAAGTAAATGCATGAACAGTGAGTTTAAAACCTACGTGTTCCATAACTTTCTTACAATATATATATATTGTATATATATATATATATATATATATATATATATATATATATATATATATTTCCAGGTAAAGAAGACCCACGGTTTTACGATTTTGAGTCCTCTGGCATTTAATTTTTTTTTTAAGTGCTCAATACAATAAATATTGTAGAGCTTATTATAATTATGAAAATAATTTTCACAACTAACATATTCTGATGACGAGATAGAAATCTTGAAACATAGAAATGGATTTTTAATTGTATAACAAATTTATCACATATTTATATATATACAGCGAAATTCTCGACAAAATCCTAAGAAATATGTTATGTAATCAGTCTTGATCCGGCATCTCGACTCCAGTCTTTCTCAACGACATTTCTATGAATATTTTTTGGCAATTCTTCTGAGTCCTCATCTCTTGTTACGAGGTTTCATCGTTTTACTGTTGAAATAGCAAAGATGCGACCGTAATTTTTCGCCTAATAGTTTCTATTCTCGAACTTCTCGCCTGTCGAACTTCTCTTCCCGTTTCTTGCTTCATCGTTAACTAAAATCTTCATCGTTAACTAAAATCTTCAAAAACTTTCATGCAACGCCAATCGCCATCTTTTCTCTTCCTGAAATCTTTTCTTTTATTCTCCTTTTTCCTAACTAAAGTCTTCTCATCCACAATAACACCATGCGCCTTAGTGGCTTCATTACCTTACTTCGAGAATTATTTTTAAAAAAATGTCCGATTCTGTCTGTACGCAATTTTACAAAAGAAAAACAAAAAGAAAAACAAAAAAGAAAAACAAAAAGAAAAACAAAAAAGAAAAACAAAACGGGTAACACATGTTTTTGATTTTTTTTTTTTTTACTTACTTTAAATCAATTGAGTCGTATTTTGTTATGTAAATTCCATTGTGCAAAAACCTTGTATATTTGCTGACGAGTCACACTTCCATGTTGCCTTTGGACAATTACGAACTCCGGTCAGTGGGGTCATTTTGATTTTTGCTTAGTACATTCGATTCGATAATTTTAATTCGCTCTTTATTCACTAACCTTTATCGAAGGCATCTCTTCCCTAAATTAGAGATAAATCATAGGGTTTTTGGAGATTTTTGGGCCTGAACAGCAATCCAACTTAAGCCGTCAGGCGAGCAAACCTCCCCCCATAAAAGATTTACTTGCAACCTCGCAATATTAATTCATGTCAGTGCGATTGTGCGCTTTACAAACAGTCAATGAAAGAAAATGAATCATTTCTACCTTTTCTAAAAATATAGAAACAAACGCTGAAGTATTAAATTAAAGAAAAACGTTTTTTTAATAATTCTAAATCACTTTTACATTATTTTCAATGATTTCAATTTGTATGAATTTATTTTTACTAGCAGTATAGCCCGGCGTTGCTCGGCTGTAATTAAAGCTTTAAAACTAATCCATGGTCCTGGAGCTCAGACTCAGCCTAAAGAATATTTATGTGAAGTTTGGTGAGAATCGGATAAAAATTGTAATTTGTATAAAGGACATACAGACAGACAAACACACACACACACACACACATCTTGCCTTTTATATATATATATATATATATATATATATATTATCGATTTTCTGCACTATTGTAAGAACTGCGACCTTGAAACTTCTGAATATCGTTTCTTATGTCTTTGTCTATGAGGGTATCAAATTTGATTAAAATCGGACCACTCCTTCTATAACCCGATTTTTTCGATTATCGATATTTATCCGGGGTACCTCGACACAAAACCTAGCTAAGAACACTCGCAGACGCTTATAGTACAACTGTGTAAATTTTCAAGAAAATCGGTTCAGCTGTTTTGGAGTCTATAGGTAACAGATACACACACACACACACACAAAGTTCCATTTATAAATAAGTTTAGATTAGATTTCGATTAGATATTCTATTTTTTTATTAGATTAAGAAAATTGTTGGCGCTTAGAGTATTAGGCCACAAGGATAGTCCCATTGGAAAGTGATTATCCAAAATACTGTTGGCACAAACAAGTATTATTACCGAGAAAGATGCCGTTTTTTATACAGTCACCTCGCTAACCAAAAACATGCGGTCTTTTAAAATCTGAAATAGCGTCGACTGAAGCAACATTTATTAACTGGAAATACCTTTGTATGTTTTACGGGTTTTCTATTCGAATTAAAAAAAAAAACTACACTGACCTCCGGGTTGAATATTGCCAGAATATGGGACGTTCGAGCTATGATTGTCCCAGTTATCATTAGGGCATTAGGGTCTATACCATCGAACCTAAATATTTACATTAGGAAAATCGTTATAAAACCTAGTTTCCAATGGCTTCAGAAGTCTACGTTGCTTTGCTCTGCAATCATTCTACAAAAAGTGTTATCTGTTTGAGATCGTACGACTTGAAGGCGAACAGCCACGATGCAAGGTAATAATAATAATAATATGGCTTGTCCAGCGGATTGTAACATAGCAATCAAGGAATTTGAAAAACTGTCAAAATATAAAGACCTGGAAATTGAAATAGAAAAAATGTGGAAATTGAAAACAAGAGTTGTGCCAGTGATAGTAGGTGCACTTGGAATGATAAAAAATGGAACAAAACAAAACATTGAAAGAATCCCTGGAAACCCCAGCTTAAGAGATATACAAAAAATTGTATTATTAAGTACAGCCCACACACTAAGGAAAACGTTATCTATGTAATGCTGGGGATGATAGGGAGGATAGAAAAACATGAAATGGAGTCATAACAACACGCCACTACCTGCCTTAGGTCTCCCCGCAGACTTGGTTGGTAGTGAGACCAATGCAGAAATCGAAATATGATGAAAAATGACATAATAATAATGAGAAACTTTCAGGCAAATATTATGCATAATAATATGGATCCAAAATGCAGGTTTTGTGATAAACACCAAGAAACAATAGACCACCTAATCTCAGGCTGTTCTGTGCTTGCCCCAAACGAATATAAAAATCGCCACGATAGAGTTGGGCAATATTTACATTGGGCAATGTGCAAACATTATGGAAAAACTGTAAACAAACACTGGTATGAACATCATCCAGCACCGGTTACAGAAATAGAAGATGTAACCATTCTATGGGATTACACCATCTACACAGACAGAAAAATTGAAGCAAACAGGCCAGACATTATTGTTAAAAACCAGAAGGAGAAAACTTGTCTATTAATTGATATGGCTTGTCCAGCGGATTGTAACATAGCAATCAAGGAATTTGAAAAACTGTCAAAATATAAAGACCTGGAAATTGAAATAGAAAAAATGTGGAAATTGAAAACAAGAGTTGTGCCAGTGATAGTAGGTGCACTTGGAATGATAAAAAATGGAACAAAACAACACATTGAAAGAATCCCTGGAAACCCCAGCTTAAGAGATATACAAAAAATTGTCTTATTAAGTACAGCCCACACACTAAGGAAAACGTTATCTATGTAATGCTGGGGATGATAGGGAAGATAGAAAAACATGAAATGGAGCTATAACAACACGCCACTACCTGCCTTAGGTCTCCCCGCAGACTTGGTTGGTAGTGAGACCAAAGCAGAAATCGAAATATGATGAAAAATGACATAATAATAAATTGAAGCAAACAGGCCAGACATTATTGTTAAAAACCAGAAAGAAAAAACCTGTCTATTAATTGATATGGCTTGTCCAGCGGATTGTAACATAGCAACCAAGGAATTCGAAAAACTGTCAAAATATAAAGACCTGGAAATTGAAATAGAAAAAATGTGGAAATTGAAAACAAGAGTCGTGCCAGTGGTAGTAGGTGCACTTGGAATGATAAAAAATCGAACAAAACAACACATTGAAAGAATCCCTGGAAATCCCAGCTTAAGAGATATACAAAAAATTGTCTTATTAAGTACAGGCCACACACTAAGGAGAATTTTGTCTATGTAACGCTAGGGATGATAGGCGAGATAGAAAAAAACATTAAATGGAGCCATAACAACACGCTACGACCTGCCTTAGGTCTTCCCGCAGACTTGGTTGGTAGTGCGACCATAGCAGAAATCGAAATATGAATAATAATAATAATAATAATGGTGACCATAATATCAAGGCCAAAGAAATTGGAAAGCTTAAAATTTAAACTGACCTCCAAATTGAATATTGCCAGAATATGGGACGTCCGAGCTACGATTGTCCCAGTTATCATTAGGGCGTTTGGGTCTGTACCCTCGAACTGAAATACTTATACTAAGCAAATCGTAATAAAGCCTAGTATCCAATTCCAGTTGCTTCAGAAGCCTACGATTCTTTGCTCTTTAAAATCATTCTTCAAAAGGCGTTATCTGATTGAGATCGTACGACTTGAAGGCGAAAACAAATCAAACAAGATCTCCGACTAAAAAACGGAAGAGACAACGACATAATAACAATGATTGATCGCTTCTAATCTTAATCTATTGGAATTGTTGGCATTTAAAGGTTTTGTCGAATTAATTTGTGCTACAGCAGTAAATATCCTAGTCAGTCTAAGAGATTTGATTGTTAAGTGCCTGATACTAACAAGTTAAGCCTGTTACTTAGGGACTGATACACTAGGAAATGAGCGGGAATAGGGAAAAACACATTCTGTTCGAGTGTCAAAAGTGTGTGCTATTTTTTTTTTTCTTTTGAAGGATGAATTTGTCAACGGTATACCTGAAAGTCACACGTATATACTTGGGGCCACTCTCATTGAGAGACTGAGTGGACAGAATTGCTTAACCTGAAGAAGTTTCAGGCAGTCCCGCCTGCAACATTACGCGCTTATATCAAAATCACTCGGCACATCGCATACATTTGGCTGTGATGCATGTGCGTAGTATAACCTTATTAGATTGAGTGAAGAATTGTTCATAATATACAATCATGGCTTTTCTGGTGTGTTTCTTCCTCTTCAATATTTCTTCTACTACTACTACTACTACTACTAATAATAATAATAATAATAATAAAAATAGCTATAACAGTATTATTATGAGTAGTGATAGTCTGACGTTGCCTGGATTAACTTAGATAAAATATTGTCATTAACAGGTCGTTACAGTAAATAAACTAAAATCTAAACTTATTTATAAATGGAACTGTTTTGAAGAGGATTACATAAGAGGAAAGTTATGAGAAAGAGTGACAAATTATAGGGAGTGTCAGGAAGTGGGTAAGAGACGGATGAGAATACTGATGAGAGTGGAGTGGCCAGAGAAAGGAGTATCAGAGAACGGATGACGGTTAGTGAGATAGGAGATGAATGTTGACTTTACATTTAAATTCTTGGAGATTGTAGCTGTCGGGAAAGCAAGTAAAAAGAAGGGAATTCCACAGGCGGGAAGTGCGAGAAAAGAAGCTGTTGGAGTAGAATTTGCGTTTACAATTTATTGGTTTCACAGTAAAAGAATGGGATCTAGTTGCTAATCTTGTGGCTCGAGTAAATTCATATATAGGTGGCACCAGTGAGCTAAGTGCATCGGAGCAGAAGCCGTGAAAGTGTTTGTAGAAGAGACACAAAGAAGCCACATTGCGCCGGTGAGAAAGTGACTGTGTCTGAGCTGCCAAGTCGGGATCTATCATATCACATATTCTCTGTTGGATTTTGTCAAGGACGCCTAGGTGGATAGCAGGAGCACCCGACCAGATATCGCAGCAATATTCAATGCACGGGCGGATGCTAAGTCGGGATCGATCACATTACAATCTCTCCGATGGATTTTGTCAAGAACCCCTAGGTGGATAGCAGGAGCGTCCGACCTGATATGGCAGCAATATTCAATGCACCAGCGGATGGTAGATTTATATATGTGCATTTCACCCCAAGCAAGGCAACAAAGCCATTAAAACAAAAAGAGTTACTGGGCGTGAGAATATAATTGAAAGAAAACATAATAAAGGAAAGAGAACAATAAAAGAACAGGAATTAAGAAGACAGAAGGTAACAATTGACATTAAATTTTTGAAGATCAAAATTGACTTGGAAGCAAGTAACCGGAAGAGAGTTCCACAAGATAAAAGTGCAAGAGACGAAATTGTTAACTGCTACTGAACATCGAGTGACGCCCTAACTGGGTGCGCCCCGTTTCATAAATAACAGCCACGATATCTCCCGAATGTTGTATCTGTTTAATCACTTGTCCTATTTCACGCCAATTAAACTTAATTTGCTTTTAAAAATGTTCTTTAGTTTTAATATTTAAATTGACCTTTCTTGATTAAGTCAGCGCTCAGCCCTCTAAGCAGACAGGAATGGCTAATAGTTCGTTTCTAACTATAGAAAGGAAGCTATTCCACAGCAGTGAAATTTAATACTGTCTTTTCGGGCTTTTAGAACGCATTCCAGAAACTGAGTTGAGTATTTAGAGACAAGAAAGCTTCGCTAAAAACAAAGAAGAGTACTGGATTGCTACGTGATGTCTGTTCTTCAATATGGCATTGAATACTGGACAATATCACCAAAGATGAAGGAAAAACTTGAAGCAGCTGAAATGTGCTTCTACAGAAGGATGCTGCGGATATCGTGAATCGAGCATGTGAGCAATGATGAGGTTTTGGAAAGAATTGAAACAAAAAGGAAATTAATACTGAGCATCAGGAAGATACAACTAAAGTTCCTGGGACATGCAATGAGGAAGGAGAGCTTGGAGAACCTGATACTCACAGGCCAGATAGAGAGAAAAAGGGATACGGGGAAAGCAGCGGATAACATATTTGAAGGACCTGATCAGGTGGATGACGGAACGAGGGTTGCGTTCTGTAACAGGAGAAAGCGTGCTTAGAGCCACAAGGGATATGGAGACATGGAAGGCCATGATCGCTTAACGTACTGAAAGAATGTTATAGTCCAATACTGACAAACCCGGGGTGCTATGCGACTGACGACAACTAATTTCGCCTGTCCACTCTTTGGTGTGGTGTCTTATATGAATGTGCCGTGTGGTGCAGTAGATATCGGCTCGGAACGAGAAACCGGAGAGCCGAGTTCGAATTCAACTTGTATTCACTTACGCGTAAAGACTCGTGGGAAAAGTATTAATCCATTCCCTCTCCCTCCAGCTATGGGCTGAAATAGCAGGGCAGGTTGCATTCTATAGCCTTGGTTAGTAACCAGTCTACCGCAGAAAGTAATGGCAACCTACTGCGGGATAATCTTCTGCCCAGTCAGTCATGTCTCTTTCGAGACATATCGCCCAGGCGTGTATCACGTATGACACTTAACTGAATAAAGTTGAAAACACAATTAAAACTTCTACTGGGCATAAAGTGGGGGATCGGTTTTCTTTTGTTATGAATTAATAAACTGATCCCCCAATAATTATACATAATATAATAACGTAATATAATCTATCTCTTCTCCCTCCAGCTATGAGTTAAATAACAGGACAGATTGGGTTCTATAGCCTTGGCTGGCAACCAGTCAACCGCAGAAAGCAATGGCAACCTATGCGGGATAATTTTCTGCCCAATCAGTCATGTCTCTTTCGAGACATGATCGCCCAGGCGTGTATCACGTATGGCCCTTAACTGACTCTTTGGTGCCGACACCGAAATAATTCTTTTATAGATTTGCAATGGTATGAAATGTTTTCGTTTTATTTAAATAAAATGATACTATCAGAGTTAAAATGAAAATTACTTATCCATGATAAAAACAATCCATCTCTTTTCTCTCCAGTTACCGGATACAAGCAGAGCAGATTGGGTTCTATAGCTTTGGCTGGCAACCTGTTTACCGCTGAAAGCAATAGCCACCTACTGCGGAAAAATTTTAGCTGACGCGTTTTGTCCTCGGAGACACTTTATCGAGACAAATGCACGGATTTTATAAGTAAATATTGAAAAACGTATAACATTTTTGCTTTAGTATGTAAATTTTTTTTTTTCAAAATAAAATTCTTGCATTTGTCTTGATAAGTTTGCCTTAGAGGACGAAACGTGTCGGCTAAGATAAGTTTTCCTTTTGTTTTTATTTTTATTCACACTCACACTTTCATTTGGAAGTGAGTCGGTCACGTAACCTTGGTTTCTGCATCCGGGTACTTTCAGACGTTTTATATCAACAGATTCTCCAACGTTTTTTGTCCTTTTCTTTTTCAAACGCGCAACAGGAACTTTCAGAACGCACAACTGTGAATTCAAAATAAGGTACACTACTCTTCCTCCCAGATATGGGTTAAATAATAGGACAGACTGGGTTCTTTAGCTTTGGTCTGCAACCAGTCTACCGCAGAAAGTAATGGCAACCTACTGCAGGATAACCTTCTGCTCAGCCAGTCATGTCTCTTTCGAGACATGATCGCCCAAAGCGTGTATAACGTATAGTACTTAACTGACTGAATATATATATATATATATATATATATATATATATATATATATATATATAAATATACTGCTTGACTGCTTGATAATCAAGGCTTTAAAACACAATCTGTCCTGCTATTTCATTCACTGGAGTGATATATATCACTAGAAGATTTTTCCGCAGTCAACCGCAAAAAGAAATGGCAACCTACTGCGGAAAAATCTTCTATCTAGAAGTCATGGATCGAAAGAGACATGATCGCCCAAGTGTGTATCATGTACGGTATTCAACTGACTGACTAGTAAATAACAATCAAGATCGTTAAAGAAATACAACATTTTAACAGAATGTCCGCAGTTTGAATAATATATCCATAGTTCGGGTGTGAATTGTGGCTCAGTGGATATCGGCTCTGAACGAGAAATCGAAGTGACGAGTTCGAATTCCAGTTTAAATTCGTTGCGTTCACTTTCACGCAAACACCCTTGTAAAAGGTGTGAATCCGTCGCTTCTTTCTATGGTTAAATAGCAGGGTATATAGGGTTTTATAGCCTTGGTGGAAACCAGTCTACCACAGAAAGTAATGGTAATGTACTGCAGAAAAATCTTCGCCCAAGCGTGTATCACGTATAGCACCGGTTCTGGGCATGACGGTAAACTGCATCCGGCAGCAAGGCCTCTGATTGAGAGGAGCATGGAACCACTTAATTACTGTTGTTCCCAGGTCCGGAGTGGTAACACCTGTTAGGGTCCTAGCTATGGGCAAATAGTTAACCCCCAAACTGGGGTCAAAACACTATGAATGCATAGAAAAAACACGGTTATGGAAATATATACATAAAAATAGATTTTCATATAAAAATTTTTTTGAAGGAAAAATATTACCAACAAAACATTTTTGAATACAAAACTAGAGGACGTTTTCAGTTTTCTAAAATAAAAAAGGTAAAAAAATCATTAAAATCTGACTAAATCAACCGTCTCGTTATAAGCGAACATTAAAAATCAAACACCTTAAAACCCTACATTTTTGACTTTAAATAACCTACAGAGATTGATATGCCGTTAAACAAAACTAACGTCTGGCACCTAAATGAAATCATAATTTTTGTAAATGTCAATTTAACGACTGTTTTCTTTTTTAACTAAATTTTCTGTTTATATCCGTTACATATTTTTTTAAATGCCATGTCCATAAGAAAAGAGATGATTATGACTCTCCACGGATTTATTTTATATCTAAATTGTCTTTCATTCTTCGGAAATACAGCGAAGTCGTTTCCCGCTGCTTCTCTTTACATTCCTTATATTTATAAATTCAAAAAGAAAAACTCAATAGACCTTAACTTTCATTGTTTTCGGTTATTAAAGTTTTTATAATCATAACTTAACATCGATGATGATATTTTAAGCGTGGCTCAGATGTGGTACAAAGCCGAAAGTATGGATCCCCACGTGAGGATCGAACGCACAACTAATTCATTAAAGTCGTAATAATCGATGATTGTGAAAAGAAAACTAATTTTTATTTACGACTACATTTTTTTATATTTAATAATTACATCGGTTAAGTTTTCATTAAATATATATATATATATATATATATATCAACTCCTCCTATTATCTATTATAAGTAAGGTGCGACGATTTTAATGGGTTGCATAAGAGGTTATCCATGACCTATTAAAACTAGATTCATGCCTTTTCTGGAAAGGTTTTCTAAAGGCCAAATTAAAGTACACACACAATCCCAGACGGAAGTTGAACCGTTCGCTTACTGCTTTTTATGCATGGTTAAACCCTTGGCTAATATTGTGCCTCCCGCCTTGCTTAAACTAAGGGAACAATAAAAAAAAAATGTTAATCTTTGATTTAGAAACCACACTTTTTTTTTTTTAAATGAGGACTGGTGCGACAGATGTTAAAAATAATATTTTAAAAAAAATACAACCTGTGTTTATTGTTCACTCATTGTTGGATCTAAATTATTTTAAAGTTTAGAAACGAGTAAATAGCATTATTACAAAAAAAAAAACTGTCTTCAGTAGCCTTCTGTGTGCCTATGGGTAAAATTAGCAAGGATGTTTAAGTAACATCGGGGTTATTGATTCAACCACAACGCTTTATGCATAGCATCTTACGTGTGGGCCCATGTCATCAAAAATGACGGCAAAATATTTATATCGATAAGCTGTCTAAAATGACTGCAATCTACATATTAATGTATGGTTAGGTATTTAGAAGGCTATCACAATGCGTTGAGTAAAATAAAGGAAGGTAAAGAAGGTGCTGGGTATTAACCATTTATTACTCATTAATGTTTCGAGAGCAGAATCTCATCTTCAGAATGATAGGAGAGCTTGGTTTCACGTCCATTCGTTGAAAGGCACGGACCACGAATGGACGTGAAATCAAGCTCTCCTATCATTCTGAAATGAGACCATGATCTCGAAACATTAATAATTAATAAATAAGTCATACCCAATACTTTCTTTACCTTCCTTTATCTTAATAAATGCATTGTGATAGCCTTCGAAACCTACCCATACAACTAATATACACAATGCTTCAAGCGAATTACAAAACACTCCTATCCATACATATTAATGTACCTATCGGCTCGGAACGCGAAATCGGGGAGCCGAGTTCGAATTCCAGTTGAATTCATTGCATTCACTTACGCACAAATACCCTTGGGAAAGGTATTAATCCGTCTCTTCCTTCCAGTTATGGATTAAATAACAGAGATTGGGTTCTAAATAAGAGATTGGGTTCTATAGCCGTGGCTGGCAACCAGTCTACCGCAGAAAGCAATGGCATCCTACTGCAGGATAATCGTCTGCTCAGTCAGTCATGTCTCTTTCGAGACATGATCGCCCAAGCGTGTTTCACGTATGGCACTTAACTGACTGACTATTGAGTATCTAACATTGAAACATTAGAAAAAATAATCAAGTCCTCGACTCCAGCCACTTCCTCACCGGCGGGATGCAGCTTCCCTCTGTCTCTTCCCTCTGCAGCTTCCCTCTACAAATGTTTTCAAGGTTTCTGCTCTGACAAGCTTAGCTCATTGATGCCTCCTCCACAAGAATTTACTCGAGCAACCAGACTGGCAACTGGGTCCCACCCTTTTACAGTTAAAAATACCAAATGCAGGCGACACTTCTGCTCCCCCAGCTTCTTTTCTCGCACTTTCCGCCAGTGGAACTCCCTTCCGTATACTTGCTTTCCTGACGGCTACAACCTCCAGGAATTTAAATGCAATGTCAATTCCCATCTCTTATCCACTTGACTCTAGTCCTTTCTATCTGTCTTCGCAACTGTCATCATACCTGTATTCCCATCCTTTTCTTGTCCTTGCTTGGACACCCACTGTAACTGGTTTTTTTATCTCTTCACTCTCTTCCCGCCTAAACCTTTACTTTCTCTTGTAACCTCCCTGTGCATCAGTGGCGGTACTGCCTTGCTTGGGGTGAAACGATTAAAAAAAAAAAAGATCTAGCAACATCTAGTCTAGAGGTCCTAGTAATTTTTTAAGTGTAGTTTACATATGGCTCAAGGCCAAAATTATTGGGCATCCAGTGAAGATAGAACTCACTTTTCAGCCGTAATTGATCTAGCGAGATAAGCTTGTTAACCATTACACCACGAAGTGTCCAGGAATGTGTGTGTGCGTGTGTGTGTGTGTGGTTAATGGCATGGAGAATAGAATTGTTGAGCCAAGTTCAAATTCCCGTCTAGTCTGCTCCATTCACGTACACATGATACCCTTGAGCAAGGCATGAACCCAGATCTATCTAAATAATTAAATAGCAGTGTAGACTGGGATCACTAGACTTGAGTGGCAGCGAAGGTAAGAGAAAGGGAAGAAATAAAGTCGACACCGCAAAGGAGGTGATTGGAAACGACTTCCCCACTTGCAAGAAGTTATAGCAATTCATTGATAATAAAAAAAAGGAACCTGTGGAGAGCCATGATAGTCTGCGTTCTAAAGAGATATGATATAAATATATCAGTACACATATAGATATCATTATTTTCGGGGGTGGATTGCACTGATAGTCTTTCAGCAACACCACTATCTCATTAGAAATAGGATATAAAATAAGCCGTTTTTCAAGTTATGGGTTAAATAATAGGACAAATTTGGTTCTATAGCCTTGGCTGGCAACCAGTCTACCGCAGAAAGCAATGGCAAGTTACTGCGGGATAATCTTCTGCCCAGTCAGTCATGTCTCTTTTGATACATAATTGCCCAAAGTGTTTATCACGTATGCCACTAAACTGACTGAATTTTGTAAGTGTATATGTTTTTCTTTCCTTATTCTTAAAAAATCGCAACCTACTGCGGGATAATCTTCTGCGCAATCAGCCATGTCTCGAAAGAGACATGATCGCCCAAAGCATGTATCACGTATGAAATTTAACTGATTGAATATAATAGTTGCAAACATAATTAAAACTTCTCCTGGGCATAAAGTGGGGGATCTGTTTTCTATTGTTATATAGTAATAAACTGATACCCCGCTAATTATACTTAATATAATAATATGATATAATCTATCTCTTGTCCCTCCAGCTATGAGTTAAATGGCAGGAGAGATTGGGTTCTATAGCCTTGGCTGGCAACCAGTCTACCGCAGAAAGCAATGGCAACCTACTGTGGGATAATCTTCTGCCCAGTCAGTCATGTCACTTTCGAGACATGATCGCCCAAAGCGTGTATCACGTATGGCACTTAACTGACTGACTGAATGTAATAGAAATATAATTAAAACTTCTATTGGGTATAAAGTGGGAGATCAGTCTTATATTGCTATGAAGTAATAAACTGATCCCCTACTAATTACTACATTACAATATAATACAGCTCTTCCCCTTCTAGCTTATGAGTCAAATATCAGGACAGATTGGGTTCTTTAGCCTTGGTCGGCCACCAGTCTACCGCAGAAAGCAATGGCAACCTACTGCGGGATACTCTTCTGCTCGGTCATTCATGTCTCTTTCGAGACATGATCGCCCAAAGCGTGTATCACGTATGGCACTTAACTGACTGAATGTTATCAAAATCAATCGGTCCCTTAAAAAGTCAAATTTCGAGTCATTCAATTTCGTATTAATTTTAATATATATATATATTTTTAATTAGTACATTTTCATACAAATTTCAAATGTAAATTGTTTTCGATTATTTAAAAAATTAGTTTGCTTAACTAAATAGGAGGTCTTGTAATTTCCTTTCTGTGTCTATCAGCACTGTATCATCTGCGTACCTTAGGTTGTTTAAATTGTCCTCTCCGATAACAAATCCAGGCATAATTTCTAGGGTCCTCAAAATATTCTCGTTGTACAAGTTGAACAGACACATCCTTACGCCCTTTGTATCCTTGTACATCTGCTGAATTTATTACCTATCCGAATGCAAAAATGTCAAGGTTGCCGAGCATCTCCAATTCTTTGTGGCGTATTTTGTCAAACGCCTTCGCATAATCAGTAAAGCACAGGTATAAGTCCTTCATTTGTATTGCCCTTTCAGAGAGCATCCTAATCGTAAATATGGCATTCCTTGTTCCTGTGTCTTTAATGAAACCACACTGTGAAGAGACAGGGAAAAGCAACGAATAACATATTTGAAAGACTTAATCAGGTGGATGACGGAACGAGGGTTGCATGGTGTAACAGGAGAAGGCGTGCTCAGAGCCACCAGGGATAGGGAAACGTGGAAAGCCATGATCGCCTACGTCCTGAAGGGACAAGGCACATAGAAGAACTACTAAATAACCCGGTCGTTATTGGAATGCTACTAGGGCTGTCGCATAAGTGTCCTGAGTGGCATAGATTTTAGTCAGAGGTTAGTGGGCGGGGGGCGAATAAGAATTTGCACACTAAAATGAGTTGACTTCTTTTTCACGGAGGGAAAATGATTTTCGTGATACCCACCCAACCGCAGTAAGGGTCCTGAAGAGACTATTTCCAATGTGTTCATAAGTACCTCCATATATATATATATATATATATATATATATATATATATATATTATAAATTATATTTTAGAACATGTACATAATGTTTTTTATAATGAACTTAATCACAGTAAGTCAACACTAATGAAAACAGACTAAATATCTGAAAATAATGCTAACAGTAATATAAACCGTTTCAAACCCGGCGAGGACTACCTATTGGGTTAAATAATGGGGGGGGAGAACCAAACAGCGCACAAGAACAATACGTCTAGTGCCCGTTTGAAAACTTTTGTGTAAACTTTTAAGAACATTCTCAGAAGTTAATTAAATGTCAGATCTCCCCACGTTCAATTTTAAATTTTATCGGTACAAAATGATAATGATAGTGATGATAAAAAATAAATAAATAAAAACTATGAAACTATTCTTTGGTTGCGAGATGTCAGAATTAAAAATTTTATTCAAGAAAAAATCCAAATAAAAGAACAAGTTAATAAAATTCAGAAATTTTTTTTTAAAAACTAGGCATTTGTAAATAACAGCTTAAGAATAAATAACTCTGTAAAAGTCAGGGACCGATTTGACACTGTATCTATATTACAAACAAGGGTATTTGCACGTAAGTGAATACAATGGATTCAACCGGAATTCGAACTCGGCTCCCCGGCTTTTCATTCCGAGCCGATATCCACTGTACCACAACGCACATACACAAGACCCTCCTAAAATTATAGCAAATCAATATTTTTCGATTCTGACGAGTGTTACAGTCTAAGAAAAACCTAAACAATGCAAATCTATAAAAACTATTTCTAAAAGTTTCCCCGCTTTTTATGAGTTAACTACTATGTGCGTTGTGGTCCAGTGGATATCGACTCGGAGAAACCGGGGAGCCGAGTTCGAATTCCAGTTGAATCCATTATATTCACTTACGCGCAAATACCCTTGGGAAAGGTATTAATCCGTCTCTTCCTTCCAGTTATGGGTTAAATAGCAGGATTGGGTTCTATAGCCTTGGTCGGCAACCAGTCTACCGCAGAAAGCAATGGTAACCTACTGAGGGATAATCTTCTGCCCAGTCAGTCATGTCTCTTTCGAGACATGATCGCCCAAGCGTGTATCACGTATGGCACGTAACTGACTGACTGACTCTATATAGTGTAAATCGACATTCGAGCGAAAATTTCGAGTGGTAATTTTCTAAGTAGGCAGTTCTTTAGTATATGGGAGCCTTGCGTAATATGATATCACTACCAATTCGGTTTTTGCATTATACAAATCTTAAAAAATATGAGGAACTTTTTCTTGAAAAATTCTTAGTGGTCCTTATTCAAATGCCGACGTATTTTTTATCTCTCTATGAGAAACTGTCATTAGGAGCTGGAATATTAATCAGTTCCAAAGAGCACCTCCCTTATTTCACTGAAACTGGTCAGCGTTAATTCTTGATATATGAGTCGTTCCAAGGAAGCTGAGAATTTTTGTTCTTTATCATGCGTGAGGGTGGGGTGAGTAAAAATGCTTGTGTCATATCCAGTTTTATTAGCAAATATACAAGTCAGCCGATTTTTTGTGCGTGTGTCAGCCCACATGTGCGTGGGTTCGCCTAAAATATGCGCTGTGCTCCCGGTTCCTATTTCTCTGGGGCTGCCGAATGGACAATTTGAACTAGGCTTCTACTTCGTAATAATCCCGGGTCACAACTGATCGCCGATGTAGATAGAATTAAGGACGCAAAATAATTAGAACAAATAAATATGGACCCGGGAGAAATCAACTTTTAATTCATTGGTTTTATTTTTGTCTAAGATCTTTCTTTTTTTAATAACAAAGGAAAAAAAAAACAATTTCAGACGTACAGTACTTTATTTTCGACAGTTTCTATTTGTCGACACAGTATTTTCAAAGTTCAGTTTAACTTGGTATAAAAGCAACTGTAAGACCGTGGCGAGCACTCATCAGTCAGTTAAGTGCAATACGTGATATACGCTTGGGCGATCATGTCTCGAAAGAGACATGACTGACTGGGCAGAAGATTATCCCGCAGTAGGTTGCCATTACTTTCTACGGTAGACTGGTTGCCATCCAAGGCTATAGAACCCAATCTGTCCTGATATTTGACTCATAGCTAGAAGGGGAAGAGCTGTATTATATTATTATGTATCAATTAGTGGGGGATTAGTTTATTACTTCATAACAATATAAGACTGATCCCCCACTTTATACCCAGAAGTTTTAATTATATTTCTATTACATACAGTCAATCAGTTAAGTGCCATACGTGAAACACGCTCGGGCGATCATGTCTCGAAAGAGACATGACTGACTGGGCAGAAGATTATCCCGCAGTAGGTTGCCATTGCTTTCTGCGGTAGACTGGTTGCCGATCAAGGCTATAGAACCCAATCTGTCCTGTTATTTAACCCATAACTGGAAGGAATAGACGGCTTAATACCTTTCCCAAGGTTACTTGCACGTAAGTGAATACAATGGATTCAACTGGAATTCGAACTTGGCACCCCGGTTTCTCGTTCCGAGCCGATATCCATTGTACCACAACGCATATCCCGAGCACTAATACCCTGCAAAAATGTTATGGATCGATTTTAATTTTTGTTTTCTTTCTTTACACAATATTGAAACTACGAGCAGCATTCGCCATCAAAAATGATTTTAAAAATATCATTATTATTCGATTCGGACCCTTGAGAAAGGGTCTAATGGATGATAAGCTACAAAAATTATTCCCCCAATTCTTTATTCTTTTAATTTCATTTATTTATTTTACAAGAGGACTCGTCCACTTTAGCAGTGGACCGTAGACAACAAACTCGTCTCGAAGACCAATCAATACTGAGTACGCAGTTTGATCCTTAATTCCTCTTGTATAAGACCTAAGCTGCGTTCAGTGAATAACTTAGAAGTCGACACAGACCCTTACGCAGAGGATTAAATCTTATGCTATATTGCCGTCTGAGAAAAGACAGACAAGATGGTTGTTTTGATTTTATGGCTAATCAACCTCTGCGTGTCATTTATTGCAAACTAAATTTTATTTATTTATTGCTGGTAATACTTTTTTCTTTCAACAATTTATTGTTGTTTTTATATAAGTTTTGTCTCTAGTAATCCTTTTTTCTTTTCGAATATCAAGATTCATTGGGATTTGTTTTTAAGGGCAGGGTCCCCAAGTCCTACCCTTGTTATTTAACACATAACTGGAATTCGAACTCGGCTCACCGATTTCTCCTTCCGAGCCGATATCCACTGCACCACAACGCACATCCGTCACTAAACGCTTACAGCACCTGTTATTCCCAAGCGGTCACCCATCTAAGTACTGACCAGGCTCAACACTGCTTAACTTCGGTGACCGAGCGAGAACCGGTGTATTCAACGTGATAGGCCGTAAGCCCAGACAGCATGGTGTAGTGGTCTTATTACCATACCATCAATTCGACCCCCCCTCCCCTTAGCCAAGTGGAGGACGATTAACTGTGAGATTAGCTCCAAACGTGCATTGTGGTGCAGTGGATACTGGCTTGGAGAGCCGAGCTCAAATTCCAGTTGCATTCGTTGCATTCACTTATGCGCAAATACACTTGGGAAAGGTATTAATCCGTCGCTTCTTCTTCCAGCTATGGGTTAAATAGCAGGACAGATTAGATTCTGTAACCTTGGTTGACAACCAGTCTACCACACAAAACAATGGTAACCTACTGCGGGAAAAAATCTTCTGCCCAGTCACTCATCTCTCTTTGGAGATATGATCACCCAAGCGTGTATCACATATGGTACTTAACTGACTAAATGGTTAACGAACTAGTCCCAAAGATCTTTATTTGTGGTTTTGTACCAAACTTTTCGAAAGGGACGAATCGTTCTATTTTCTCACTACTTATGGGTTAAATAGCAGTGGAGGTTGAGCTCCCTTGCCTTGGGATGGTAACCAGTCTTGAAGAATGAAAATCGAATTCAAAAACCAGTCTGAAGTGGCATACATTCCGTCAAGCTAGACAAGCTACTGCTATTATTAGCTGCAATAAATGTGGTGCCTCCTCGCCCCCCTTGGTTACGAGATTTGTTACGTGACAACCCAAACTAAGCCACATTTTACAGAAGTGAAGAATTTGCGTATAGACATCTCCAACAAGACTTGATTATTAGTCTTCTACATTTTAGGATGTACATTGTGGTGCAGTGGATATCGACTCGGAACGACAAATCGGGGAGCCAAGTTCGAATTCCAGTTGAATTCCTTGCATTCACATACGTACAAATACCCTTGGGAAATGTATTAATCCGTCTCTTTCCTCCAGTTATGCGTAAAATAATAAGACAGACTGGGTTCTATAGCCTTGGCTGGCAACCAGTCTACCGCAGAAAGTAAATGGCAACTTACTGCGGGATAATCTTCTGCCCAGTCAGTCATGTCACTTTCGAGACATGATCGCCAAGCGTGTATCACGTATGGCACTTAACTGACATTTTCTCCAACCGGGCTGCTAACTTTATTTTTCGTTTTAACTTTCAATTGACTATGGAGCACCCTTAGGCATTTTTATTTTAAAAAAAGAATTTAAGTAAATTTTCTATGGCGGGTGTGGTAATAACCATTACCCTCGTTACGTGATCTGTCCTTAATATAGATATTCAGGAAAACTCTGCCGTGGTGACTTCCCAAAGTGTAGCTTACATGTGACACGAAACCGAAAGTATGGGGCACCCAGTGAGGATCAAAATCACTACTCAGTCGCTATTGTTATCGCAAGACGCTTGTTAACCGTTACACCATATCGAGGTGCCCAGGAACTCTGCTTTTAGTGAGAGTCCATTACTCTGACTTCGTCGGACTCTCTGCCTCCGGGCGGAGAGGAACCCCGACGACCTTATACCGAAGAGCAGAGTCCTGTTTGGTGTGTCTGTGGGGGGGGGGGGGTAAATACACAACAGCCAGACAGCATATGCAAGGTCTATGACCATGGTTCCCAACCACGGGGTAAATTACCCCAGTGGGGTAATGAGCTCATATTGGGGGGGGGGGTAATTGATGTTTGGTTTGGAAAGAGGCAATCAGCTTATAATTTCTCACACTGTGTCCTTGGAATGAAGACCAAGAAACGTACGTAGCAGACTCAACGTGGCAAACGGCGCCCGAATAGCCCTTTCAGTCACAAAGCCAAGAATAAATAAACTGGTACAGGCAATACAAGCCCAACACTCACATTAAGAATCACGGCTAGGTTACGGCTACTATACCTCTGATTATTATAGATTGGTACTATTGTACTGAATAATTTCCATTAACTTTGTCTGCTTTTGATGTATGAAAATATAATTACTTTTCCTATATTACGGGTATTTGTTCATTGGGATAATGGATAAATAGTGAAATTGTATTTTGGGGTAATCGCAGCAAAAAGGTTGGGAACCAATTGTCTACGGGGAATTTTTGCCCAAGCGTTTGCGCTTGAAGTTCCCACGGTAAAAATCAGCCTTGTGCCACATCCCGCCTTTGTGTGGAGGCTCGAGTAAACACCAAGTTCATTAAAGCTTACATTTTTAGCCAATACGAATTGTCTCTAACAATTCCACTACAGTTGAATTAAGTTTTTCTTTGTTCGAGCATGATATTTTCTCCTTGAAGGTTACCCTGGTCGACCCTGATGAAGACCAGAGGGCACAATGACCGAAATGTTGTGATAACAACAAAAATGAGGATAATAGTTCCAGTGTAAATATGATAACGCTTTATGCTAGAAAATCAAAATTTTATTAATTTTAAGAAATTAAATTTGTTTCCTCTAAAAATAAATAAAGTAAAAATAAATTAATAAAATTAATAATTCGATTGTTTTGACCCTCCACCCCCAAAAAACCTGACTATTGCCGACTTTTCTTTAACACTAGTGGCGAGCAGGTCTTATGATGACTTATGCCGACGACGAGTTATCTCGTAATTGGCATGTTCTGATACATTTTCATTTGCGGCTACCAACAAGTTTCTTCGTGATGATGCTTTTAATGTGAAAACAATGTTAATTAAGACTTCAGTTGAATCAAATATTTTTTTTTGCTTAAGTTTGCTTTGTGGTGCATTGGATATCGGCTCGGAACGAGAAATCGGGGAGCCGAGTTCGAATTCATTGCATTCACTTACGCGCAAATACCCTTGGGAAAGGTATTAATCCGTCTATTCCTTCCAGTTATGGGTTAAATAACAGGACAGAGTGGGTTCTATAGCCTTGGTCGGCAACCAGTCTACCGCAGAAAGCAAGGGCAACCTACTGCGGGATAATCTTCTGCCCAGTCAGTCATGTCTCTTTCGGGACATGATCACCCAAGCGTGTATCACGTATGGCACTTAACTGACTTGCTATTATAAAGCTGTCAGATTTTGTAATTGACCTCTGGAGGTCAACGGATTAAGATAATGATAAATCCTTAAGCGTGCCAGGTGAACGTTAATCTCGCTGTAATATTTTGTTTTTAAAATAAACAAGAAACAAAATGCCAGTTAGCTTTGTCTGCTAATCAAAAGATAGAAAAGTATTTGAAAAAAATAAATAAACTACTTACGTCTACAAACGTAGGGGTAGTCAATGCAGCAGTCATTGAGAACAGAGCACCCCTCGTCACAAAAACAACGCTTCTGAGATTTTGCGACCACATCGGCATCATCTGTCGTGTTACCGGTGCCCTGAGAATAGTTAGCTGCATTCATCGGTTCGCCGTAGGTCCAACATTTGTTGTCGCGTCCTTTGCAACAAAGGTTTTGTTTTTGACAACTACCTTGTACCGGGCTATAAAGTACACTCGCACACAGTACCACCAATAAAGGTAGAAGCGACAAATATATTTGTTTAGACATTTTCAAATTGTTATAATTTGTCCATAAGCTATTTTTTTTTCTTCAGATTTTTGAAGCTTTACTTATAAAACTTTTGTAGTTTTAATTTTTTTTATATCCAGAAAGATGTTGGTCGCTCTGGGTTACTAACTTTAAGATATGAAGAAAAACATTTATTAGTAGTCAAACTAAGTTTGTTTTTTTTTTTGTTTTCTTTTTTTCTTTTTTTTTTTTTCAATTTAAGTATGCAATAGAATAAATTTCGTCGTCGATTTTGGAGAAAATTTTCTTAATATTTTGTAATTTTTTTATTTATTTTCCAATGGTAAGTTTCCGGTTATTTTTTTTTTTAAATTCCTTTGAGCTGTTTATAAGACATCAAACAGTGTGTAGCAATCCCGGGTATTTTTTGTGGGTAATACTCTTCCGATATTATATTTCTGAATGAAAATCACACACGTGTATATAATTTAACAACCACGAACCAAAGAAAAAAAATTTTCCTACGTATTGGAATTTTTTTATAGTGAGCGGTTTCCGATTTTATGCAATTTTAGCTGAAGTTTGTTTTTTGTTTTAAATTGGAAAGTGAAAAAAAATTCCGGCTGGCTACTTCTTAAGATCTCGCTAGCCGTGCTTCTGTTCAAAGCAGGGCTCGTAACGTGGACGACACCTCTCCGAGCGCCAGCTAAACGTGGTCTCTGAAAATAGCAAAAGCAAGCGAGATTTTAGCTAACGTTATGCTTAAAACTTCACGTTTTCAGCGCGCCTTCTCGTTCCGTTGTTTAGCAGTGGACTCTCATTTTTCCCCCCCCTTCTCACTCACGTCCTTACGTAGACACCATACTTTCACTTCTCTTTCTACTTTCTTCTTTGGAACTCTTTCTCTCTTTCCATTAGCTGTATTCCCTTCTCTTTCTCGCTCTCTCATTTTTTTTCTTCTTCTTTTTCCATTGTACTCGAGTCAAATCAAGCCGACTACTGCTTCGGGATTCTGATTGGTTGCCTTTCACGCAGGTTTTTCTCCTCCTCCATCGTCACACAAACAAGCAGCAAAAAGTGTTTAAATCGCTTTCTCGTGTTGTACGTCTACTCTACTATCGTGCGATGGTTTAGCCGGCCAGATCTTCACAGAGGCTTCACTATTGAGGCCTTGTACCTGGCTTGTCTTAATAAACTACCTTTTCCTTAATCACCAGGTGACAAACCTGATGTCAATCAACAAACACAAAAGAAAACTAAATTTTCTAAACAGGGAAAAAGTAACATTTTTATATTTTGTTTCAATTTTCTCAGCAGCTTCTGCCAAATTTGAATTCCTTTTTTTTTTTAAAACTATTCGGTAAGTCATCCTACTTTAAATGGAATATTGTTGCGTTATTTTTATTTTTTTTATAACGTTCACTCTATACAAGGCTCAAGAGCTACTCAATGTAGATTAAAGACTAAAGAGTAAGAAGAGTCACAGTTTATGTGGACATGTAGGGAAGGTAAGGGTTGACGTGAATATGTATTAAGCATCTTTTTGGGAGTCGGTTCTGCAAAGCAGTGGTTTGTGATTTTAGTCAGTTGAAAACTTAAGATTATGTTGTTGTTTCATCTTTTAAGTTGTTCCTTCAGGGCGTAGGCGATTACGGCCCTCCGCATCTTCCTGTATCTTGTAGCTCTTAGTAAGCTTTTTTGTCTTTTTGTTATCTCTCTTAAATCCCTGTTCTGCCATCCGTTTTACTCAAGTCCAATGAGATCGTTTCTCTGTGTTTCTTTTCCCTTAGTCATCCAGGATGAAACTAACAACTTCTCACCAGTTTGAACGGTACAAAAATAAAAAAAAATATTAAAATTGAAAAAACGTCCACAATCGTGACCTTGTGCCTGACAAAGCTTAACTTAATAAAAATTCTGTCTATTGGAGTCTAATATGCTTTGCTTATTTCTTTCTCTCTCTCCGTCGGATGAGGGAAAGAATATTGTCTTTTGCGCTCCTCAGACTTGAGTGAAAACTCACTCTCATCCTTTTCTCCTTCTTTTCTATCTTCTTTTTCCATTTTTTTCTTTTTCTTTCCTTCTCTCTCTCTCTCTCTCTTCTTCGCGTTTTTTTCTCTATTTTTTACCTTCTCTATTTTTCTCATTTTAACCCTCTCCCTCTTTTTCTCTTTCTCTCTCTATTCTTTCACCACCTTCTCTCTATTTTCTTTTTTCTCTTTCTTTCTTTTCTTTTCTCACTCTCTCTTTCTTTCTTCCATATCTCTATTTCTTTTCTTCGTTTTTCTCTCTTTTTCTTTCGCCTTTTTTATCTTTCTTTTTCTTTTTCTCGTTTCTTTCTCTCTCTCTTTCTTTTTATCTTTTTTCCTTTTCTTTGCCTTTTTATTAACTTTTTTTCTCTAGTTTCTTCACGATTTTCTTTTTCTTTTTTGCTTTAGTCATTTTTTTTCTCTTTTTCCTCTGTCTCTCTCGCACGCCTCTCTCTGTTTTTCTTCCTTCTTGCCGTTTTACTCTCTCTTCTCTCTCTTTTCTCTCTTATTTTCACTCTTTTTAACATCTTTCTCTCTTTTCTTTGTTTTATTTTCTCCTCTCCTCCCTCTTTTTTTCTCTATTCTTCTCTCTTATTTTCTTATCGTGTTATTTGAATCGTGGATCTCATTACGTGCCGTTTTAAAAATATTTTAATCTAATATCATTGTAATTCCAACAAATGTAAAGATTGACTTTATTCAAATTCTCTTATTGTCAACTAGCAGTATATATCCCGGCGTTGCTCGGGTGTAATGAAAGCTTTAAAACTAATCCATAGTCCTGGAGCTCAGACTCTTTGGACGTTGGCACGAAAGACTAAAAATAATAGTTGTTTCCTCCAGTTAAAGCGAAATCGTACACTGAAAGAAAAATGAATGGATGTAAGTCAAATTTTGATTTCCTGGTATCGATATCAAATAAGTTTTTTGTTGTAAACTGAATTTTGAAGGCTAAATAAGTCCTCTGAGTAAATGGTATCATGGCTGAGACTAAGAACTACAATTATACCTACTTAGAGCCAAACCCGAAGCAAAAACTAAAATAAAAGGGCTGAAAAAGTACACGCAGATAAACAGGCACACACACAAATATATTGCCTATTATATATATATATATATATATATATATATATATATATATATATATGTGTGTGTGTGTGTGTGTGTGTGTGTGTGTGTGTGTGTTATCGATTTTCTGCACTATTGTAAGAACTGCAACCTTGAAACTTCTGAATATCGTTTTTTATGTCTTTGTCTATGAGTGTATCAAATTTGATTAAAATCGGCCCACTCTTTCTATAACCCGATTTTTTCGATTATCGATTTTCGATATTTATCGAGGGTACCTCGACACAAAACCTAGCTAAGAACACTCGCAGACGCTTATAGTACAACTCTGTAAATTGTCGAGAAAATCGGTTCAGCCGTTTCGGAGTCTATAGGTAACGGTCACTCACACACACACACACACACACACACAGACAAAGTTCCATTTATAAATAAGTTTAGATGCTAAACTAAAAAGTCTATTTCAAAACTCGCCGTTCAGACTTGCAACTTCGTACCCCTTAAATGATATGTGAAAGGGATGGAAGAGAAACATTTCAACGTTTAATTGACAGACTCTTAGTTTTTCTCTCTGAATTTAAATTAATAGCACAAGGAGAACGTTATTTAACTCCAGGCTGTTGCTAACACAGCAGTTGTGCTCTCCGGCCTTCATCGAGTGTCTCTCGATTCAGGAGAATTTCGAACACAATACTTTATTTAATCTACAGAAGTAGCTTGTTTTACGTTTCGCCCTACCTGGTTACGGATACCTTATTTTATTCCCTCCTCAATAAATAAAATGATTGACCCTATCGACCCCCCCCTTAAATCAAATAGAGAATATAGTTCAATAAATGCTAGCCAGGACAACATAAACCTAAGGAAGGTCGGAAGGCACAAGAGCCGAAAATTTGTGCTAGTAACAGAAAAGATGAAGATATAAGCCCGAATATAATTAGTGTAAGTATTAGGTTGTCCCAAAAGTTCGTAAACACTTGCAAAGAATTGAAATTTTACTCGCCAAGTAATCTAAGGCTACCAGAAAACACTTGCAAAATATTGAAATTTTACTCGCAAAAACAACAAAAATTATTACTCAAAATAAAGACCACCATTTTCCAAGACTTTCTGCCATCGATCTGCAAGCTTTCGGATCTGGTCAAAGTACCCTTTAGCCGGCTTCGAATCAAAGAATTCTTGACACGCTTCCTCGACTTCATTAAACGAGTCGAATCGGCGGCCCTTCAGAAAGTGTTGCATTGAGCGGAAAAGACCGTAATCTCATGGAGCACAGTCAGGACTGTAGGCTGGATGTGGTAGAATCTCAACGCCGTCCAACTCTTCAAACCTGTCTTTGGTCTTGCGTGTGGCTTGGTATTGTCCTGCTGCATCAAAGCGCGCTTTCGGTTGATCAGAACCGGGTACTTTTGCTTCAACTTTTCGTAAACCCGCTCAAGTTGCTGACAGGAAAGTTCGGCACTGATGGCACGACCATTCGGAATCAACTCAAAATGCACGATTCCTTCAAAGTTCCAACAAGTGCACAACATGACTTTCCTGCCGAATCGATCTTGTTTTGGAACCGACGGTGTCTCTTGCCCTTTCTGAAACCATCGCTTGTCTCGATTGTGCTGGACCAGATAGACCGATTTCACAAGTGTTTACGAACTTTTGGGACAACCTAATAATTGTATTTCACGAAGAGACAAACGAATCATGGTATTATACTATGCGAAAAATAATGTAATTATACTATGCGACAAATAAATCATGTTATTATAATAGGTGACAAATAAATAATGGTATTACAATGAGACAAATAATGGTATTATACTGCGAGACAGTAATTGTATTATACTATACGACAGATAAACAATCTTATACTATAAGAAAAATAATGGTATTATAGAAAGCGACAAGTAAATAAAGTTGTTATATAATAAGGGAAATAATGGTATTATAATATGAGACAAATAAATCATGTAAATACATTATGTGATAAATAATGGTATTATAATCTTCAACAAAAAATAATGGTATGATACTATGAGGCAATGGTATTATACTATACGACAAATAAACAATAATGTTATTATAATATGAAACAAGCAATGGTAGTATAATATGTGACAAATTATGGTAAATTTCTATGAGACAAATAATAGTATCATACTATGCGACAAATAAATATTGGTATTATGCAATGAAACAAATACATAGTGGTATGATACTATGAAACAATGGTATTAGACTATGTGAAAATAAATAATGGTATCATACTATGCCACAAATAAATTATGGTATTATACTATGAGACAAACAATGGTATTATAATATGCGACAAATAAACGAAGCTATTATACTATGAGACAAATATTTGTATTATACTATGCGATAAATAAGTAATGTATTATACTATAAGATAGATCAATGCTAGTATTTTGCTTTGACAAATAATGGTATTCTACTATGTGACAAAAAATAATGGTATTCTACTATGGCACAAATAATGGTATTATGCAATGCGACTTATTAATCAAGGTATTAAACTACGAGGCAGATAATGGTATTATACTATAAGACAAATAAATAATGTATTATACTATGAGACAAATAAATAATGTATTATACTATGCAACAAATAAATGATAATATTACACTATGCGACAAATAATTCATGGTATTATACAATATGACAAATCTGGTATTATACTATGCAGCAAATAAATCATAGTACTACACTATCAGATAAACAATAGTTTTATTTTATGTGACAAATAAATAATGGTATAATACTATTAGACAAATAATGGTATTATACTACACGATAAATAAATAATAGTATTATACTATGCGACAAAGAAATCATGGTATTATACAACATGACAAATAATACTATTACACTAAGAGGCAAATAATGGTAATTATTTTATGCAACAAATAAATAATGGCATTATAGTATGAGACAAATAATTGTATTATACTATGCGACAAATAAATCATGGTATTACACGAGAAATAAATCATGGTATTATACTATGAGACAAAGAGTGGTGTTATAACATTCCACAGATAAATCATGGTATTATACTATGAGATAAATAAATATTGATATTATACTATGAGAAAAATAATGGTATTGTGTTATGAGATAAATAAATAATTATATTATACTATGAGAAAAATAATGGTATTATATTATGAGACAAATAAATAATTATACTATCAGAAAAATAATGGTATTATACTATGAGATAAATATATAATTATATTATACTATGAGAAAAATAATGGTATTATATTATGAGACAAATAAATAATGATATACTATGATAAAAATAATGGTATTATACTATGAGACAAATAAATAATTATATTATACTATGAAAAAATAATATTATGCTATGGGACAAATAAATAATGATATTATACGATGCGAAATGTGATGGTATTATACTATAAGACAAATAAATAATTATATTATACTATGAGAAAAATAATGGTATTATACTATGAGACAAATAAATAATTATATTATAGTATCAGAAAAATAATGGTATTATACTATGAGACAAATAAATAATGATATTATACTATGAGAAAAATAATGATATTATATCATGAGACAAATAAATAATTGTATTATACTATGAGACAAATAAATAATTATACTATACTATGAGAAAAATGATGGTATTATACTATGAGACAAATAAATAATGATATTATACTATGAGACATATAATGGTATTATACTATGAGACAAATAAATAAGGATATTATACTATGAGACATATAATGGTATTTAATAAAATTATATTATATGCTCCCATTCTATCAAGCACTCTTCCCATCTGCCCGACACTCATCCTCGCTATCCTTATTCATCTATCACCTTTCTCCTGACATTCCCTATGTCTATCCACTCCTTCTCTTTACCTTCCCCTATGTAGCCCCATGCGCAATAGTGGCAGTGGAATGCCTTGCTTGGGGTGAGATGATTAAAAAAATAAATATATATATATATATATATATATGTACACATAAGTACAATGAATGGAATAAAATTCCGTATTCCAAAGAAAAAAAACGGTATTGTTAAAAAGTGTTCAATACAAAGTACATCGAATAATATTTAGAATTTGTAGCAAATATAGTATCCTTATAAAAGTAGCCATTTTGTTTCGACACTAACTGTGTCTTATCATGTGATGATGTTGATTTCAAATTGCAGAGTGTTAAAAGGTTCAGCCAAACCAAAATTTAAATTTAACGGATAAACTGACACGTCGATAAAAACAAAAGTTTTTAAAATTCTTGTATGTGCATATATATGTGCGTATATGTATCTGTACATGTGTTTGCACACTAGTATAAGTATGTGTATATATATTTGTCTATTATATTTGTATCTGTGTGTGTCTATCTCATTTCCTCGTTTCATATCTGAATAAGTTTCCCAACATCTAAATCTAATACTTCGCTAAACTTAGAATTTAAAATTCGTACTCTCTAACATTATTTCGTAATAAATTTAGATATATTTTTTAAATATATTTTAATTTTTATTGTAAAGTAAATAGTCAATTAATTATGCTGATCTCTATTTTAATTAAATACTAGCAGTATAGCCCGGTGTTGCTCGGGTGTAATGAAAGCTTTAAAACTAATCCATGGTCCTGGAGCTCAGACTCTTTGGACGTTGGCACGAAAGACTAAAAATAATAGTTGTTTCCAGTTAAAGCGAAACCGTAGACTAAAAGAAAAATGAATGGATGTAAGTCAAATTTTGATTTCCTGGTATCGATATCAAATAAGTTTTTTCGTCGTAAACTGAATTTTGAAAGCTAAATAAGTCCTCTCAGTGAATGGTATCATGGCTGAGACTAAGATATACAATTATACCTACTTAGAGCCAAACCCGAAGCAAAAATTAAATAAAAGGGCTGAAAAAAATACTGACATACAGGCAGATGAACAGACACACACACAAATATCTTGCCTTTTATATATATATATATATATTATCGATTTTCTGCACTATTGTAAGAACTGCAACCTTGAAACTTCTGAATATCGTTTCTTATGTCTTTGTTTATGAGTGTATCAAATTTGATTAAAATCGGACCATTTCTTCTTTAACCAGATTTTTTCAATTATCGATTTTCAATATTTTTCGGGGGTACCTCGACACAAAACCTAGCTAAGAACACTCGCAGACGCTTATAGTACAACTGTGTAAATTTTCAAGAAAATCGGTTCGGCCGTTTCGGAGTCTCTAGGTAACGAACACACACACACACACACACAGAGACAAAGTTCGATTTTTAAATATGTTTAGATTGATTTGTTGTGTCGTGAAAATACGATACAAACAAATGAGTGGTTAGTCTGAGTGGTAAAGACTAAGGAACACACGATTAAATCAACAATAAGATTTATTGTACTAAAGGTACAAATATTAAGAGTCCACACAATAGTCTATGTACAAAAATGGAGCGTAGAGTAATTCCGTCCGTTCCCGGTCGTCTTCCGGTCATCAGCCTGCTCGTAATCTACGTCGTGGTGTATTTATAATGGGTGACAGTCCATTACTAAGGAGAAACAGGTTCTTCCATTACAAAAATATTAATATTAATGCCCCAACAAATTGTTTTTTTGAGTCTGTTCTAATGCTCTTCAAATTAAAAACTACTGGTATTTTGATTGGTAACCACTGATTATGAAACACTGTCTTTCTGATTGAGGTGATTTGGCTAATATTGAACCATTTAAAACTCTTCAATTTGAAATCAACATCACTTAATCAGACAGTTAGTGTCGAAACAAAATGGCTACTTTTGTAGTGATATAACATATTTATGTTATAAATTATATATACACTACTCAAAAAATTAGAGGAATACTTTTTAATCAGAGTATAGCAAACTTTTGGGATATTGATCTGGTCAGTTAAGTAGCAGAGGGGGTTGTTAATCAGTTTCAGCTGCTTTGTTGTTAATGAAATCAACAACAGGTGCTTCAGAGGGGCAACAATGAAACACCCCCAAAACAAGAATGTTTGAGGCCACTGGTACTCATTTTCCCTTCTCATCTCTTTTGGCTGATTTTTTACTAACTGACTTTCTACTGCTGAATTTTTTCATTTGTCTTGAATCAACATCTCTGTTGATAGCATTGTGCGGTATCTGGACGATACAGAGGTTGCACAAGTAGTGCAACTCCTCCAGGATGGCACATCAATATGTGCCGTTGCAAGAAGGTTTGCTGTGTCTCCCAGCACGATCTCAAGACCGTGGAGGAGATTCCAGGAGACAGGTAGTTATTTCAGGAGAGCTGGACAGGGCCGTAGAAGATCCTTAAACCCTCAGCAGGATCGGTATCTGCACTTTTGTGCAAGGAGGAATAGGATGAAAACTGCCAGAGCCCTACAAAATGAACTCCAGCAGGACACTGGTGTTAATGTTTCTGACCAAACAATCAGAAACAAACTCCATGAGGGCGGCTTGAGGGACGGACGTCCTGTATGGGGCCATGTGCTCACTACACAGCACCGTAGAACTCGATTGGCATTTTCCATAGATCCCCAGAATTGGCAACTACGCCACTGGCGCCCTGTGCTCTTCACCGATGAGAGGAGGTTCAATGTGAACATGCGACAGACGTGAAAGGGTCTGGAGATGCCGTGGAGAACGTTATGCTGCCTTCAGTATCATTCAGCATGACCAGTTTGGTTGTGGGTTAGTGATGGTCTGGGGAGGCATATCCCTGGATGGACGCACAGACCTCTACAGGTTATATAATGCCACGCTGACTGTTATTAGGTATCGGGTTGAAATCTTTGGACCAATTGTCAGAACCTACGCTGGTGCAGTGGGACCTGGGTTCTCCCTGGTCCACGACAATGCCCGACCTCTAGAGTATGACTAGAGTACGCAGGCAGTTCTTGAAAGATGAAGGAATTGATACTATCGACTGGACCCCACATTCTGACCTAAACCCAATAGAACACCCCTGGGACATTATTTTTAGGTCCATCCGGTACCACCAGGTTGCCCCTCATACTGTTCAGGCGCTCAGTGATGCCCTGGTTCAAATCTGGGAGAAGATCCCCCAGGACACCATCCGTCGTCTCATTAGGAGTATGCCGCGACGTTGTCAGGCATGCGTACGAGCACGTGGTGGGGGACACACACAAACAACTGAGAATCATTTTGAGTTTGTAAATGACATTTTGGCAAAATGGACCAGTCTGCTGCATCTTTTTTTTCACTTTTATTTTTGGGGTGTTTTTGATTCCCTCCCCCCTCTATAGGGTGATCATTTTCATTTCTATCAAATTATGTGGCATCATTTTATCACTAATACATCACCTACTTATTATCAGGAAAGATATTCAAGATCATTTTTTCCCTATTTAGATCTGGTGTGTTTTCGAAGTGTTCCTCTAATTTTATTAAGCAGTGTATGTATAGTCATCCACATACAAGACTGTTTCGCTGGATCACAGCTCATCAGTGTGGCTAGACACATCCACTTGCTTCTGGCCGAGATCGAAACTCGGCTAATTTGGTATCAGTCGGAGTCGCTACCCCCTAAGTTATAGGCGCATGGAATCAGAGAATAGAAATTTTAACGTGTTGTATATAAGCAGTGTATACACACGCCAGTCATCGAAAGAACTCAATTCATTACTGAAAAGTAATACATATATGTGGAAACTGTTTTTAAATTTTTCTTCTCTAGAGAGCACAATCTTAATGAGAGAATGCAGAATTATTAAGTTTGAAAAAATAAGGTCCCAATATCCACTTTCTTGGAAAAGGATCAAGGCAAAATTCCAATTCAGTTTTTCAAACAAGGAAGGATCTCCATTAAAATGTACTTATGTACATTAATTTATGTAATTAAATTTAAAAGTTTATTTAAAAAGTTTATTTATTATTTATTTTATTTATTATTTATTATTTATTTATTATTTATTTTATTATTTATTTTATTTATTATTTATTTTATTATTTATTATTATTTATTATTTATTATTTATTTATTATTATTGATTATTTATTTTATTGATTATTATTTATTATTTATTTATTATTATTTATTATTTATTTTATTTATTATTTATTTTATTATTTATTTTATTTATTATTTATTTTATTATTTATTATTATTTATTATTTATTTATTATTATTTATTATTTATTTTATTTATTATTTATTTTATTATTTAAAAGGATATTTAAAAGTTATGTCATTAAAATGTAATTATGTATTACATTAAAATGTAATACTGTAAATATATACAATAAATTAATTTGCACGAAATAAGAAAATATTTAAATAATGAAAAAAAAAATTCAGAAATACGATGGCATAGAAAAGTAAAAAGAACAAGAAGCAAATAACAAATAAAAAATAAAGAAAAATTCACGGCAAAAATAAACAAAAGTTTCATTGCCACGATGTTAATACACGTTAAAAATGGCGATATTTTCTGGTGTGTTCTTGAATATTAAAGTCAAGAATTATTTAGTGACGCCAACTTTGCTGAGTGGAAATGCGAACAATAATGGGGTTGGGGGGGGGGTATGCTAAGATCGACATTTTCATTTTTTGCTTTTTGTTTTTACACGGTTTTACATTTGTAAATATCCTGTGCTAATTTTCCACGCAAGAAAGCATTTCCATTAAAATTTAATACTGAAAATTAATAATAAATTAATGTGCAAGAAACAAGAGAGAATTTAAAACAATGAAGAAAAATCTTCAGAAATACAAATAGAAAAGTGAAAAGAGCAAAAAAAAAAAAAGAAAAAAGCACAAATAATTTTTTTTTTATAATCATGTGGCTCCAAGCAAGGCATTTTATTGCCACTGGTTTGCAGGTGGTTACATAGGAGGAATGTTATGAGAAGGAGTGACAGGTTATAGGGGGTGACAGGAAGTGGGTAAGAGAAGGATGACTGTAGCCATAAAGTGGGGGATCAATTTACATATTCATTGTAATGTAGAATTGATCCCCCAATAGTTCACACTCCACCCCCGTCTATTGAACAGGTGAAGAGGCTCATCCCTTGTTCCCTGTTTAGGATGTGGTTTCCGGCTTTCTCTTTTCCAATCTTTTCACTCCTATGTAGCTCCCTGCACATCAGTGGCGTTACCGCCTTGCTCGGGGTGATATGATTAAAAAAAATATATATTTACATTATAATAGCATAGAAAAATTTTTTTTATAATAATATCGTCCCAAGCAAGGCATTTTACTGCCACTGTTTTGCAGGGGGTTACATAGGAGGACTGTTATGAGAAATGAATGAGAGGTTGCAGGAGGTGTCAAGAAAAGAGTAGGAGAAGGAAGAGTATACTGATGAGAGTGGGGTGGACGGAGAAAAAAAGCATGAGAGAAAGAGAGAGAGAGAGAGAGAGAGAGAGAAAGAGAGAGAGAGGATGTAAGTTAGTGAGACAGGAGATGACTATTGTCTTTACATTTAAATTCTTGGAGATTATAGCTGTCGGGAAAGCAAGTATGTGGAAGAGAATTCCACAGGCGGGAAGTGCGAGAAAAGGAGCTGTGGAGTAAAATTTGCGTTTACAATTTATTAGTTTCACAGTAAAAGGATGGGACCTAGTTGCTAATCTTGTGGCTTGAGGAAATTCATATATATGGGGTACCAGTGAGCTAAGTTCATCGGAGAAGAAACCGTGAAAGTATTTGTAGAAGAGACACAGGGAAGCCACACTGCGTCGGTGAGAAAGCGACTGTATCCGAGCTGCCAAGTCGGGATCGATCACATTACAGATTCTCCGTTGGATTTGGTCGAGGACACCTAAGTGGATAGCAGGAGCACCCGACCAGATATGGCAGCAGTATTCAATGCACGGGTAGATGGTAGATTTGTATATGTGCAGGATTGTTTCAGACGGGAAAAACTTCCTGGCCCTACACAGAGAACCGACTTTCTTAACAGCAGATTTAGCTATGGATTCTGTATAATTATTCCATTTGAGGTCTGATGTGAGAGTTAATCCGAGGATACGCAGTGTTTTACTTTCAGGAAGAGAAGCTGATCCATGTTAATGGGCGGGAGGTGGTGTTTATTAGATAGCAGCTTCATTTTGGAAGCATTAAAATTTACGAGCCATTTCTTACCCCAGTCCACTATGGATTGGAGGTCCTTTTCAAGCTCGGCGGCGAGGTTTGCTTTGTCAGTCTCGGCAGATTTTTGATCGAGACGAGAATAAACCGTAGTTTGGTCAGCATATATGCCCACTTGGGATCTTATTACATCAGGGAGATCGTTAATATAGATAAAGAAAAGCGTAGGACCTAGAATAGAGCCTTGAGGGACACCCGCATTCATGAGATAGTATTAGGAGGCTTGCCCGTTCAATACTACCTTCATTGTACGGTTTGAAATGAAAGACTGGATTAGTTCAAACAATTGTCCAGTTATACCATAGCCCTGCAGCTTGCATAGAAGGCCAGCATACCAGACTCTGTCAAACACTTTGGAGATGTCAAAGGCAACAGTTCGGGCTTCACAGTTTTTGTCGAGGGCCTGGTGTATATACTCAGTGATGGTCATGAGCATATCAGCAGTAGACCTGGTGAAGCGAAAGCCATACTGTTTGTCAGAGAAGAGTCTGTGGGCTGTGAGATGTTGTACCACCTCGGCGTTGATGATGGCTTCGAATACTTTGCCAAAGATTGGTAGGAGGATGATAGGGCGATAATTAGCGGAGTCAGAGGGTTCTCCAATATTATTATATATAGGAACCACTGAGGAGGATTTCCAGCAGGCAGGAAAGCAGGAAGCAGAAAGGCAGTAGTTATAGTGTTTAGAGAGAACAGAGGAGAGTTCAGGAGCACAATTCTTTAGGACAATGATGGGCATTCCTCGCCACCTCTCGCCTTATGAGGGTCAAGCTTAGAAATTATTTTGGAGACCACCGAGGGGGTAATTAGTATTAAAACTACGAACACATCAATAATACCTAACCAGGTCATAGTGCGGCTCTATACTCCACAGAAAGTCTACAGGATACACCAAATAACACACACACACACACACACACACACACACACACACACACACACACACACACACACATACATATATATATATATATATATATATATATATATATTGTGTGTGTGTATTTTGGCAGCATTTTTTCATTAATGCAGGTTTCATTGAATAATATAGACAAGTTTTGTCTATTAATTTTGTGTAGGATCCGTTCGTACCGTCTGATATACTTGATGGTGATGTCGTTGAAAGACAACAAAAAATCACAGTAATTGTTGATTTTTTTATCGGGTCTAAGCTTTCGGCTCACATAAGCCATTATCAAAGTTTACTGTGTGTTAATATTTACTCTTTATTTGTTTTGCCTTCTCTCTCTCAACCTGTCGCGACGTACCAAAAAGAGGAAGGAACAAAGACTTTACATTCCGCTACTACACAACCATGAACTCTAAGCTTCTGCGAACATTGTTAATACTTACATTACTACTAAGGACAATTTTAATTACAAACTGCATACATTTTCTCAATGAACATTTATCTTTGCAAATATATTATAGTGTTCAGATAACAAAATTTTACTTATATTTTCCTTCTTACACTTTTGTCATTTTGTAAATAAATCTTTGCTTTAATGTACACACGAGGTACTTTATCCTTTCCCAATTCAACAACCAACCTTCAAACTTCTGAAATCTAAATTGTGGGGACTTCGGACGTGTTTGGTACAAGGCCAATTTACCAAGCATCACCGAGGCCTCTACGATAACTTCTACAAAAAACAAATTCATAGCAATTATAAACAGGACGAATCTTCACTTCAAAACATAATCTGAAAATACACAACTCCCGTCGACTTAAACAAAAAAATAAAAAAAATAAAAAATAAATAAATTAAATTAATCACATATTATACAAAATTTAAAACAGTTAACTTCATCAGCAAAAACAACAATCCACCCGCGAGATCCAAACTACAAATTATTTTAGAAATTCACATGTCACTTGAAGAACTGCGTTCTTGATCCTAATCTCTGGATTAGCTCAAGAAATAATATACTGTGGTTCAGCAGAAACATACACGAAACAGCATCACAGAATCAAAAATTACAGTATAACCCGGATATAAGAGAAATCCGGATATAAGAGAGATTTTATCTGGTCCTAAATTAGAGTCTGTGGCAATGTGTATAAAATAGACCAAAACCGGATATAAGAGAAACTCGGATATAAGAGAGGCCTGGATATAAGAGAAGTTTATCCGCTCCCGACAACTGTCTTATATCCGGGTTACCTTACATAATAATCAACGCATACAAGATATTCTACATTATCTAAAATAATAAACAGGTGAAGTTAATCAGAAAGTACTTGGTTGAAACGTCGTTTCTGTAATAATATCTATGTGTGTTTTCTCGTTTTTTTTTTTGTTTCGTGTGACGCGTTTTGGCCTTTAGGATTTTATCAAATTAAAAGATGAAATGCATCCTACGAAAAGATTTACCAATTTCTCAGATATTTTTCTAGAATTTTTCTGATATTTAAACATTTATATATCGTTTCCCAAAAAAATCGATGACAAAGGATGAAAAACATCAGTCAGTTAAGTGCCATGCGTTATGCACGCATAGGCGATCATGTCTCGAAAGAGACATGACTGACTGGGCAGAAGATTATCCGGCAGTAGGTTGCCATTGCTTCTGCGGTAGACTGGTTGTCAGCCAAGGCTATCGAACCGAATTTGTCCTGTTATTTAACACATAACTGGAGGGAAAAGACGGATTAATACATTTCCCAAAGGTATTTGTGAGTAAGTAAACGCAAGGAATTCAAGTGGAATTCGAACTCGGCTCCCCGGTTTCTCACTCCGAGCCGATACCCACTGCACCACAACGTACATAAATCCATACTTTGATTAAATAGAATATGTCAAAGTATACAAAAGATTGGGTCGGATTTTATTAGATTATGATAGTTATACTCACAACGTTTCGACTGTTGTGCTATCCGGACTTCTTCAGCTGTCTATCGGATGAGAACCTTTGTAGCGGATAAGATAATTAAAATCAACTCTCTTCTTCACTTTTACAAAAATTCACAATGACGTGTGAAATCCTGGTTTTCTGAAAAAAAAAAAAAGTTTGACTATGTGCTTAACGAAAAAGTCGAAATCAGATTTCGCAAGTAGGTGTTAAAATGATTTTTGACCAATAGGAGCGACTTGTAAGACTTGGAAGGACTTGGCGATCCAGTGTGAAATTCAAAAGGACTATATAAATGACCTCGAAAGGACGAAACAACTAACATGTTGCAGCAAATTCAAATCAACCCGGAGATAAGGTCAGGTCGCACCTTGTTCTCTCTCAACAATTAATGCTCCAAACATTTTGTACGAACTCTTAATACCTCAACTTTATCATTCAATACGAACTCTTAAACCCTTAACTTTCTCATTGAACATTAATTTCTATGAAGTTATGTCATTCTTTCCCTTTTAATAAATTTCTATTTTATAATGAAAAATGTATATTTTATTCTTCTTACGCTATTCCACTAATTCCACATATTCCAACCTGCCGACAACCAACCTTCTGATGATGAAAAAAACTTCTGATGATTATAACTCTGCATAAAACTTGTAAGCTGTAGGGAGTTCGATTAAGTCTGACACAAGGCCGAACCAAAGAAACATTAACCAGCTCCCTACGCTACAAATTCTCTTCCGGATTTATTCTACAATTCCACATATTCCAACCTGCCGACAACCAACCTTCTGATGATGAAAAACCTTCTGATGATTATAACTCTGCATAAAACTTGTACGCTGTAAGAAGTTCAGTTAAGTCTGACACAAGGCCGAATCAAAGAAACATTAACCAGCTCTCTACACTTCACCTGCGATGGGACCATTTCAAAATTCTGAAAATGCTGCCGGTTATCGTGTATGGGAAACGTTGTAAGAATAAGAACCAAGATGAAGATATTAGAATAAATAAAAATGCAAATATATTTAAAGATATTAGCAAATAATACCGAAATAGTATATATCATACACTGGCTGAGATGGATTATCTTATACCACCCACGTCTATTGAACAGGTGAAGAGGCTCATCCCTTGTTTCCTGTTTAGGATGCGGTTTCCGGTTTTCTCTTTTCCAATCTTTTCACTTTTCTTTTCTTTTCTTTTTTTTCTTTCAATTGGAGTAGATAGACTAAACTATCGCCCGGTTTACACTCCACCCACGTCTATTGAACAGGTGTAGAGGCTCATCCTTTGTTTCCTGTTTAGGATGTGGTTTCCGATTTTTCTCTTTTACAATCTTTTCCCTCTTACGTAGCCAATTGCCCATCAGTGGCGTTATCGCCTTGCTTGGGATGATATGATTAAAAAAAAAAATATGGGGTTACTAGCAGTGTAGCCCGGCGTTGCTCGGGTGTAACGAAAGCTTTAAAACTAATCCATGGGCCTGGAGCTTAATCATATCACCCCAAGCAAGGCATTCCACTGCCACTATAGCGCTGGGGGTTACATAGAGCGATTGGGTATAGGAAATGTCAGAAGGAGGGTGATAGACGGGTTAGGAGGTACATAGGGAGAGTGTTGGCGAGAATGGGTGCGAGTTAGTGTGTTAGGAGGTGTCTATTGACCTTACATTTAAACTCCTGGAGGTTGTAGCCGTCGGGAAAGCAAGCATGCGGAAGGGAATTCCACAGGCGGGAAGTGCGAGAAAAGAAGCTGTTGGAGTAGAAATTGCGGTTACATTTCATCGGTTTCACTGTAAAAGGGTGGGATCTAGTTGCTAATCTAATCTATTTTCTTCATCTAATTTTATCATATTCTTATTCGTTTCTTTAATTTTTTTTCTTTACTTCATTCTTCGGTTCATTCTGTTTTAATTTTCTTTTTTCCTTTAATAATTTATTTTAAAACTATTTTTCTGCTTACTTTATTGACGTTACATTTTTATTATTTATTCCTTCTTTCGCCATTTTCTTTTCATTTTCTGGGTGTCTCCCCCACTCCCTTTTTTTCATACCGCCAACTCCAAATACCTCCATCTTATCCCTCCTGGAATCATCTCATTTTTACTTAAATAAAACCCACAATAAAACCATAGAAATATGCAAATCTTGAATTTCACCGCGGCATATATTTTTTCGTTCTAATCACAATCCCAAATGACTTATCACCCATTTTCATTCATTCGGGATTTCAGGCATTCATTTAATTGTTAGAATATCTAACAAATATGTTAAAGTTTATTACGTGTACCAAGTTTTATGCCCTGGAGTCAAAATAAATTTCATTTCGTTTATTTTTTTAACATATTTAATGAGTAATTAAGCGGGTCAAAAAGAAGTCAAGGAAAAAACTTCCTCAAGTTTCCAATTTCACTGTACATCAAATGAGTTTCAGCATTAACGGTCTTTTTATATTTTCGAAAACGCGCCTGGCAAATGTGTTAAATGTATATACACGGTCATTTCTGTCATTTATCACACCCAAGCATATGCCCACATGAACATCAAGTATTATGGATATCTAAGCAATAGACGTCCATAACTTCGATTAAAGACGAAAGGCATGATTTCAGTAAATTGAACAGAGAAGGGAAAGCAGGATCGTTATCTTCTATTGGTAGATTCGTTGGGGATGTGGTATGTAATAAAAGAAGCTAAAATGGTTTTAAGAAAATCTATAAACACTAGCTCAGCAAGAACGAACAATAAACAGCGTTACAGCCAAAATAACAAAATCTAAACTTATTTATAAATGGAACTTTGTCTGTGTGTGTGTGTGTGTCTGTGTGTGTGTGTGTGTGTGTGTGTGTGTGTGTGTGTGTGTGTGTGTGTGTCTGTGTGTCTGTGCGTGTGTGTGTGTGTGTCTGTTACCTATAGACTTCAAAACGGCTGAACCGATTTTCTTGAATATTTACACAGTTGTACTATAAGCGTCTGCGAGTGTTCTTAGCTAGGTTTTGTGTCGAGGTACCCCCGATAAATATCGAAAATCGATAATCGAAAAAATCGGATTATAGAAGGAATGGTCCGATTTTAATCAAATTTGATACACTCATAGACAAAGACATATGAAACGATATTCAGAAGTTTCAAGGTTGCAGTTCTTACAATAGTGCAGAAAATCGATAATATATATATATATATATATATATATAAAAGACAATATGTTTGTGTGTGTGTCTGTTTATTGTCTGTACAAATCCGCAATTTTTATCCGATTCTCACCAAACTTCACACAAATATTCTTTAGGCTGAGTCTGAGCTCCAAGACTATGGATTAGTTTTAAAGCTTTCATTACACCCGAGCAACGCCGGGCTATACTGCTAGTATATATATATATATATATATATATATATATATATATATATATATATATATATGCGATTGGTAAATTGTCGCAATTATTTTATTAGGTGCGATTGGTAAATTGGCGCAATTATTTTATTAGGCGCGATTGGTAAATTGTCGCAATTATTTTATTATTTCAAATATTCTTTAGGCTGAATCTGAACTCCAGGACCATGGATTAGTTTTAAAGCTTTCATTACACCCGAGCAACGCCGGGCTATACTGCTAGTGAAGAAATAATTAAATCTTTTCATGCAAAAAATGAAGAACAGCAACAACAACAAAAGGGAAATGTAGGAAAATAGAATCATATAAAAAGATTTTAAAGACGCATTTCAAAGGAAAAAGAAGAAACATTGAAGCATATAAAATAAATAAAGCTTTTTAAAAGTAAAGGTTGGAAGAAGAAGAAGAAGAAGAAGAAGAAGAATAAGAAAGAGAAAATAATTTAGAAGAAATTATTTATTATTTCTATGTTTTCTATTCTTCATTTCTTCTTCTTCTTTTCCTTCTTCTTTTTTCTTCAAGAAGAAGAAGGAAAATGAAGCATAGATTACATAGAAATAAATGAAGCTTTTCAAAGAAAAAAAGAAGTAGAAGGAAAAAATTAAAACATAGAAAGAAATGAAAAAATGTACGGAGTTTTTTAAACGAAAATAGAAGAAGATGAAAGATAATGGAAGCTTTTTTGTTAAAAAATGAAGAAAAAGAAGGAGACAAGGAAAACTTTAGAGATAAAAAATAAAAGTAAAAAAGTAGAACAAAAATAAAAGAAACCTTTCAACGAAAATAAAAAAAGAAGAAAAAATAGAAGAAAAGTTGAATCAGAGAAAAATTAGGAAGTATAGAAAGCATTCAAAGGAAAAATAAGAAGGAAAAATTGAAGCATAAAAAAATAATGGAAGCTTTGTTAAGAAAAATGAAGAAGAAAAAGATGATGACGAAAAATTGAAATATAAAATAACTCAAGAAATCAAGGAATCTTTTCGAAGGGAAAAAGAAGGAGGAGAAGAAAAAATGAAGCAAAGAAAAAGGAAGAAATTAAGGAAGCTATTTCAGAGAAAAAAATGAAAAAGAAGAAAAAAATTGAAGAATAGAAAATCATGGAACTTAAAGGAAAAATAATAAGAAGGAAAATTGAAGCAAAGAAAAATAAAGTAACAATACGAGATTTCCACAGAACAGAAATGAAGGAGAAAATTGAAGATTAGAAAAAAATGGACATTTAAAAGAAGCTTTTTACAAAGAAAGATGAAGGAAAAAAGGAGTATAGAAAAAATAAATAAATAAAAGAAACATTTCAAACAATGAAAGAAGAAGAAAAAAGAAATAGTGAAGAATAGAAGAAATGAAGAAAAAAGAAATTTTTCAAATGAAAAGAAGAGAAAAAGAAGAAAAATTGAAGTATGAAAAAATGAAGAAATACAGGAATCCTTTCAATGAAAAAATATGAAGAAGAAAAACAAAAGCATAAAAAAATGAAAAAATAAAATAAGCTTTTAAAAAAAAGATGTAAAACTGAAACTTTAAAAAATGAAGAAACGAAGGAAGGTTTGCAAAGGAAAAAAAAGAACAAGACGCCGAAGAAGAAAAATTGAAGCCTAGAAAATATGAAGAAATAATGGAAGATTTTCAAAAGAAAAATGAAAAATAATAAAAACTGAAGCATTGAAAAAATAAAGAAATAAAACAATTTAAAAAAAAAATAGAAGGAAGTAAAAAAGAAAATCACAATGAAATAATGAAGAAGTAAAATTGAAGGTTGGAAGTTTTTTTTTTTAAAGAAAACAAGAAAATGAACAAAAAGAAGCTGATGAAGAAAAATTGAAGCATAGGCAAAAGGAAGAAGTAATGAAAGTTTTTCAAATGTAAAATGAAGAAAAATGAAGAAGAAAAGAAAGCTTTTCAAAGAAAAATAAAGAAAAATAAAAAATGGAACATTAAAAAATGTGGCAATAAAGTAAACTTTTAAAAGGAAAAACGACGAAAAAATTTAAGCATAAAAATGAAGAAATAAAGAAAGATTTTCAAAGGAAAAAGGAAGAGGAAGAAAAAAGAAATATTGAACATGGAATAAATGAAGAAATAAAAGCATTTCAAAGGAAAAAGAAAGTTCAAGCATAGATAAAATGAAGATATAAATAAAGCTTTTCAAATGAACGAAAATTATGAAGAAAAAGGATTAATAAGAAAAATTGAAGGCTAGAAAAATGAAAAATTAAAGTAAGAAAAAAAGATCTTACCAACAATAAACATTTGAAAAAATCTTACCACTAATACATTTTTTAATTCAAAATATTACCAGCAATTCATTAAAAAAATCTTACCAGTAATACATTTTTTAAAATCTTACAAGACTTGAAATAAAAAGTATTACCAACTATACATTTTGTGGAAAAATTTGAAATATTACCAGAAATATATTTTTCTAAATTACCAGCAGTTCATTTAACTTTCGATCTATATATTTCACAATGGTATTTGCGAGTAAGTGAATATGATGGACACCACTGGAATTGGAACTCAGTTCTCTAATTAACAATTTCTAACCGTTATCCATCACGCCAAACACACGTACAGCACCTGATATTCCTAAGCGGTCACTCATCTAGGTACTGACGAGGATCGACGTTGCTTAACTTCGGTGGTCGTATGAGAACTGTTTTTTTCAACGTGCTATGCACGAGATACCTCTCTTTAAGTACTGGTAGACTGCGACGTCTCGGTAAATTAAGCGAAGACATGTAGAGACCACCCAGCAAAGTTGAGTTATTTTGTAGACTAATATTTATTTGATAATCAGTCAGTCAGTTATGTGCCATACGTGATACACGCTTGGGCGATCATGTCTTGAAAGAGACATGACTGACTGGGCAGAAGATTATCCCGCAGTAGGTTGCCATTGCTTTCTGCGGTAGACTGGTTGCCGACCAAGGCTATAGAACCCAATCTGTCCTGCTATTTAACCCATAACTGGAAGGAAGACACGGATTAGTACCTTTCCCAAGGGTATTTGCGCGTAAGTGAATACAATGGATTACAACTGGAATTCGAACTCGGCTTCCCGGTTTCTCGTTCCGAGCCGATATCCACTGTACCACAACGCACATCCTTTATTTGATAGCCCATCTTATAAAAAGAAAAAAGAAGAAAAATTGAAGTATATAAAAGTGAAGAAATAAAGGAAGAATTTCAAAGAAAAAAGAGAAAGAGAAAAAGTAGACGAAAAAGAAGAAAAAATTGAAGTATAGAAATAATTGGAAATATAAAAGAAGCTATTCAAAGAAAATGAGCAAGAAAAATTGTAGGTTAGATAAATGATGAAATGAAGCAAGTTTTCATGGAAAATATGAAATAATAAGGAATCTTTTCAAAAGAAAATAGAAAAAAAAAAGAAAAGTATAAGAATAAGAAATATTGAACATTAAAAGAGGGAAGAATTAAACGAAACTTTTCAAAAGAAAAAATAATAATAAAAGAATTTGAAACAGAAAAAAAAAACGAAGAAAAAAATTAAAGCACAGGAAATAAACAGTAAAGTTAAATTTTCAATGAAAGCAGTTTTATGGTTGGTGCATCCCACTAAGGAGCCCGAACACTTTAGTAGCACTTAGAGAGGCTACTCTTGTGAACAATCACATAATAATAGAGTATTTGTAATGTCATATCGTGTTTGGATAGGTGCCCTTTTATGTACTTCTATTGGGCAATCCCGAGGCCACAGACTTAGTCTTATCTACCTTCTGTTCAGTTTGTATTGGCGTCTATGCCAGTGAAAATTACATTGGCCTTCTTCCCCCGAAAACAATTTTGTTCTTTTAGAATTTATTTTCTTTAATAATGCTTTCTTTTTCTCATATTCTCTCGCACCCTTAGTGGCTTTATTGGCTTACTTTATGGGAAATGGTTAAAAACAATTTAAACTGAGCAGCAATTAGTACTCAGCTCGTAAATTTCTCTTTCTTTATCGTGTTAAATGGAAATATGTGGAGCCTTATAAGATGAGCTATCAAATAAATATTAGTCTACAAAATACCTCAACTTTGCTGGGTGGTCTCTACATGTCTTCGCTTAATTTACCGAGACGTCGCAGTCTACCAGTACTTAAGGAGAGGTATCTCGTGCATAGCACGTTGAAAAAAGCAGTTCTCATACGACCACCGAAGTTAAGCAACGTCGATCCTCGTCAGTACCTAGATGAGTGACCGCTTAGGAATATCAGGTGCTGTACGTGTGTTTGGCGTGATGGATAACGGTTCGAAATTGTTAATTAGAGAACTGAGTTCCAATTCCAGTGGTGTCCGTCATATTCACTTACTCGCAAATACCATTGTGAAATATATAGATCGAAAGTTAAATGAACTGCTGGTAATTTAGAAAAATATATTTCTGGTAAGATTTCAAATTTTTCCACAAAATGTATAGCTGGTAATACTTTTTATTTCAAGTTTTGTAAGATTTTAAAAAATGTATTATTGGTAAGATTTTTTTAATGAATTGCTGGTAATATTTTGAATTAAAAAAATGAATTAGTGGTAAGATTTTTTTCAAATGTTTATTGTTGGTAAGATATTTTTTTAAAAATATATTACTGGTAGAAATTTTTATTTTAAAATGTAATTCTGGTAATAATTTGAATCTTTTTCAAAAATGTATGGCTGGTAAGATTTTTTTTTTAATCAAAATTGTATTGCCGGTAAGAGTTTTTTTTTTTTTCTAAAATTGACATAATTTTTTTGTAAATGTATAGCTAGTAATATTTTAATTTTTTTCAAAAATGCATTGCTAGTAATATTTTGAATTTTTTCAAAAATCTATTCCTGGTGAAACTTTTTTTTTTTTTTCAAAATGGTGTTGCCGGTAAGATTTTTTTTGTTTTTTTTTCAAAATGGCGTTGCCGGTAAGATTTCTTTTCAAAATTGTATTGCTGAGTGTGCATTGTGGTGCAGTGGATATCGGCTCGGAACGAAAAATCGGGGAGCTGAGTTCGTACTCTAGTTGAATTCTTTGCATTCACTTACGCACAAATACTCTTGGGAAAGGTATTAATCCGTCTCTTCCCTCTGGTTATGGTTAAATAACAGGACAGATTGGGTTCTATAGCTTTGGCTGACACCCAGTCCACTGCAAAAAGTAATGGCAACCTACTGAGGGAAAATCTTCTGCCCAGTAGTATCACGTATGGCACTTAACTGATAGCTGATAAGATTTTTCTTTTTTCAAAAATATAGCTGGTACGATTTTTCTTTTAAATTTATTACTGGTAATATTCTGAATTTTTCAAAAATGTATTGCTGATAAAATTTTTTAAAAATGTACTACTTACTATATTTTGAGTTTTTTCAAAAGTGCATTCATGGTAGTTTTTCTTTGTTTTAATGTATTGCCGGTAATATTTGTTTTTCAAGATTGTATTGCTGGCAATTTCTTTTAAAATGTATTGCTGGCATTTTTGCTATAAAAATCTATTTTTATATTTTCATAGTTTTGACCCCAATTTTGTAGTTAATTATTTACCCATATCCAGGTCTCTTAAAGGTGCTACCACCCCGGGTCAGGGTGTACCTGGAAACAACAAGTGTTAAGAGCTCCTCAAATACTTTCGATCAGCAGCCTTGCTGCCGAATGGAGTTTATCGTCATGCCCAGGATACGTGAAAAATGATTGATAAGACGTAAAATCAATCAATCAATAAATCTTTACAGTTTTAAATTTAGTGTAGTTTACCACCCGGACTGGTTGTCACTCAGGGGCAAAATAAAAAGACAAAGCGAAGAAATTTTAATAAGTTGTTGCAAGGCTTATTAAAAAGAAAAAGAAAACGTAAAAAATACAAAAAAAAAAAAAAGAAAGGATTCTCAAGTATCTTAAGAAAATTAGGTGTGGTAAGTACCCTTTGAGATTTTAAACCTTGAAATGGTTTTAATATCAACTCTATATTTTTCAGTAATTCAAACCCTGAGAATTTTTTGGTAACTCTTGAAGTAAACGCTGGTCTTGTTTCATATTTCCGTCTTTATAAAAAATGGCGAATAATTATTCTTCAATTATAATTGAAGAAAAATCATAGAATATCATGTGGTTTGTTTGCTGCCAATACGATTCTTGAAAACTCTAAACATCAGTTTCTAATGTTGACTATTGCACACATTCTTACCAACATAAAATACGAAAATGACACTGTTGATGGCTGAAAAACAAAACAAAACCGCAGTAATTCTAAGGTAGTAAATGATAATGGAAACGACTGACAATCAACTAAGAAAACAAAAGTGTTTTAAAAGACAACGAAAAAAATATGGCGCCCAAAATTCTAAGATGTATTGGAACAAATACCCTCTCCAGCAAAAGTTAAACAAGGTATGAAGAAATATAACATTTTATTAGGAACAAAGAAAAGAGTGCTGGAATACTATGTAACATCAGTCCTTCTATATAGTAGTGAGTGTTGGAGAATTTCCTCACAGATAAAGGAAGACTGGAGGCACCAGAGATGTGATTCGAAAGAAGGATATTGAGAATTCCAAGGACGGCGCGTTGTAAGCAGCAAGGACGCTTTTAGGAAAATGGGAACGAAAAGAACACAAATATTTAGAATCAAAAGAGAGAGTTGGAATATCCCGAACACATGAAGATGGAGGAAGCCGGATTGGAGAATTCAACACTCACAGAACACAGGAAAACAGCGTTTAACTCACTTAATGTTTATGTGAATGAATTGCAGAACGTGGCTTGGAAGAGACAGCAAAATGAGACAAACCTTGCTTAGAGGTAGAAAAGATATGAAGTCATGATTGACTATAGCAGTGATACCCAAAATGGGGAAAATTTTCCCGTGGGGCGAAATTTGAAGCTACCAGGGGGGAAATAATTACACTACCTACCAAATAAAAAAGCTCAAATGGATTTTCTCATGTCTGAGAGAGAGAGAGAGAGAGAGAGAGAGAGACTGTTGTAGATGTGTGGCGCCGTATCTAGCAGTCGGTTCACGTTCAAACTTCCTCTGAAGTGGTGGTGGTGGGGGAAGAATTCTGGGTTAATATACGTGGAACATACCCACATACCCACAACGGAGCAACAACAAATTGAAAATCCTCATTCTGTTTTCCACAACCTACCTTTGTGAGTCAGGATTTTCTACTTTACTCACAATCAAGCCCAAAGCACGAAACTGACTGGAGGTGGAATGTGACAAACGTTGCGCGCTTGCCAAAACTAACCCTGATATTGATACATTGGTGCATAAGAAGCAGCATCACCCTTCTCACTAATTTAATTCTGAAGTAGAAGAGCAAACAAAAGTTCTTTTATTTATTACTAACCGCTCTCTATGGCTATGCTTAGTTGTTACTAACTGCTCTCTATCCACTTTACTCTGTAACTATAAGTTTATCAGTATATTTGTACATTTGAAAAAGAAATAGTCTCAGTGTGTTTTAACTGCTTTTTCTCTTATACACACGAAGGGGAAAATCTGGATGGTTGAACGAGGTGTAGGGGGAAGTGACAGAAAAACGTTTGGGAACCACTGGACTCTAGTATATAGCAGAAAATATATTGAATTTTTATTAAATTAAGTATTGTTAATTCGAAGTATTTCTTTTATTTCCATTGCTAAATCCGCTGCTATGAAAGTCGGTTCTCTGTGCAGGGCCCGGAAGTTTTTCCCGTCTGAATCTATCCTGCACATATATAAATCTACCATCCGCCCGTGTATTGAATACTGCTGTCACATCTTATCTGGTTCTTGACAAAATACAACGGAGAATCTGTAATGTGATTGATGCCGACTTAGCAGTGCGATTGCAGTCACTCTCTCACCGGCGTGACGTGGCTTCCCTGTGCCTTTTCTATAAATACTTCCACGGCTTCTGCTCCGATGAACTTCGATCACTGGTGCTCCCCTCTCCTAGGTACGAATTTGCACAAGATACTAGATTGGCAACTAGATTCCACCCTTTTACAGTGAAACCGATAAAATGTAACCGCAATTTCTACTCTAACAGCTTCTTTTCTCGCACCTCCTGCCTGTGGCATTCCCTTCCACATACTTGCTTCTCGGACAGCTACAATCTCCAGGAGTTTAAAAGTAAGGTCAATAGACACCTCCTAACACACTAGCTCGCATCCATTCTCTCAAACACTTTTCCTATCTACATTCTTACCTGCCTATCACCCTCCTTCTGACATTGCCTATATCTAACTACTCTTTCTCTTCACCTTCCCCTATGTAACCCCCTACGCAATAGTGGCAGTGGAATGCCTTGCTTGGGATGAAATGATTAATAAAAAATATATATATATATTTTGTATAAATGCTGTTTATAATAGTAATATATCGTTTACCGTGCATGGAATACTGTTGTCATGTCTGGTCAGGAGTCCTGCTATTCAGTGTTCTCGACAGTCTCCTAAGGAGAATCTCTAATGTGATTGGTCCTGAACTGGCCGCTCAACTTCAGCCACTGTCTCATCAGCTGGGTGTGGCTTCCCTCTGTCTCTTCTATAAATATTTTCATGGCTTCTGCTCTGACGAACTTAGGTCACCAGTTCCCCCTCCACAAGAATTTACGGACAACCAGACTGTCAACAAGGTCCCACCCTTTTACAGATAGATCAATCAAATGCAGGCGACAATTCTACTCCATCATCTTCTTTTCGCGCGCTTCCCGCGCGTGGAACTCCCTTCTATATACTTGCTTTCCTGACGGCTACAACCTCCAGGAATTTAAATGCAAAGTCAATTCCCATCTCTTATCCACTTAACTCCAGCCGTTCTTACATCACCCCGTGTATCTTGTTCTTTTCCTTTCTCTCTTCTTTCGCAACTGGAGTGTACCCAATTAGGATCAAACTAACTCTTAACTGATCAAGACAGGCTCGTTAACTTTTATACGACGCCGAAGCGCCTTTCAGGAAATGCGCTCTGAGTAATTAACTGAAAAGAAAAATTCAAAATTTTTCTTGTTAGTAATATACCACGTTCTTGACGCAGCCCAGCCATTACCTCAGATGAATAATTGGCCATTCCACATTGATCGCAAACAGCAAAGGCAGTAACACACACACACACACACACGCGCGCGCGCGTGCGCAGTCCATCACCTTTCAAAGCGGTTGTCACTTCGTTAAATTTATCAACGACTGGATGTGTCTGTCAATTACATCTGCCGGTTCATCGCCTTTTAAAGCGGTTGTCACATTGTTGACTTTATCGACGACTGGATGTATCTGTCAATTACATATGCCGGTCCATCGCCTTTCAAAGCGGTTGTCACTTTGTTGACTTTATCAACGACTGGATGTATCTGTCAATTACATATGCCGGTCCATCGCCTTTCAAAGCGGTTGTCACTTTGTTGACTTTATCAACGACTGGATGTATCTGTCAATTGCATCTGCCGGTTCATCGCCTTTTAAAGCGGTTGTCACATTGTTGACTTTATCGACGACTGGATGTGTCTGTCGGTTACCTGCCAGTTCATCGCCATTCAAAGTAATATTTTATACAATTATTTTTACCCTCTACAATCTTCTTTCGCACTTCTTGTTCTGTTGTCTATTTGAATCTCATCTAACGCATGTTCTGTATAATTCAACCAGTCGCTACAAATTTGCGGCGAGCTTTTGCCACAACTCCTCAACTAATTGGCGACCACAAACCATAACAGTAAATAAATACAAAAATTTACCAGTGTCAGTCAGTTAAGTGCCATACGTGATACACGCTTGGGCTATCATGTCTCGAAAGAGACATGACTGACTGGGCAGAAGATTATCCCACAGTAGGTTGCCATTGCTTTCTGCGGTAGACTGGTTGCCGACCAAGGCTATAGAACCCAATCTGTCCTGTTATTTGACTCATTGCTTGAGGAAGAAGAGATAGATTATATTACATTATTATATTAAGTATAATTAATGGAGGGTCAGTGTATTACATCATAAAATTGAAAACCGATCCCCCACTTTATCCCCAGTAGTAGCCTTAATCATGTTTCCAACTATTAAATTCAGTCAGTCAGTTAAGTTCCATACGTGATGCACTCTTTGGCGATCATGTCTCGAAAGAGAAATGACTGACTGGGCAGAAGATTATCCCGCAGTAGGTTGCCATTGCTTTCTGCGATAGACTGGTTGCCGACCAAGGCTATAGAACCCAATCTGTCCTGTTATTTAACCCATAACTGGAAGGAAGAGACTGATTTATACCTTTCCCAAGGGTATTTGCGCGTAAGTGAATACAATGGATTCAAATGGAATTCGAACTCGGCTCCTCGATTTCTCATTCCGGGGAGCCGAGTTCGAATTCCAGTTGACATTATTTCATTGATTGTTTCCTTCATTTTAGATCAACAATTTGCAAGTTATTTAAAGCCAGAAATATATATTCACATTGTTAGAATTTTTTCTAAAGATAATGATAGTTTAAAAATACAAGTCTTACTAATTAACCCATATCTTGGGAAGAGGAGGTAGAGTCATACCTTTCCTAAGTGTATTTGCGCGTTAGTGAATGCAATGAATTCAACTGATCAAGCTCGACGTTGCTTAACTTCAACGTGAAAATGAATGTTGACGAACTTGATCAATGATTTTAAATTGTTACCCATTCAATATTCTTCTTCTTCTTCTTCTTCTTCTTCTTCTTCTTCTTCTTCTTCTTCTTCTATGTGCTATGTCTCTTCAGGAAGTAGGCGATCATTGCCTTCCACTTCTCCCTAAACCTTGTAGCTCTTAACACCCTGTCTCTTGTTATCTCTCGCAAACTTTGCTCTGCCATCCATTCGCTCAAGCCCATCAAGTATGTCAGTGTTGCTTTCCCTGTTTCTCTTTCCTTCTATCCATCCTGTGAGTATCAGATTCTCCAAGCCCTCATTCCTCATTACATGTTCAGGAAACTTCAGCTGTCTTTTTCTGATGTCATGCATTTGTTTCCTTTTCGTTTCCATCCTCTCCAAAACCTCGTCATTGCTCACATGTTCTGTCCATACTATCCTCAGTATCTTTCTGTAGAACAACATTTAGGTTGATTTCAGTATTTCCTTCATTTTTGATGAGATTATCTAGCATTCATCGCCATATTGAAGGAGAAACTTAACATAACAACCCAATACTCTTTTTGCTTTGTTTCCAAAGAATTTTTCCTGTCTCTCAATACTCAACTCAGCTTTTGCAACGCATCCTTTGCCATGCCAATACCCCTTCGGAAACGATGGTTAAACGTAACTAAATTGCGATGATTAAGTGTAAAGGAGGATGTGCGCTGTGGTGCAGTGGATATCGACTAGGAACGACAAATCGGGGAGCCGAGTTCGAATTCCAGTTGAATTCCTTGCATTCATTTATACCCAAATACCTATGGGAAAGGTATTAACCCTCTTGGGCCATTCGTATCATATTTGATACAGTATTTCCCTATGAGGAAACATTTGGTATTTCCCTATAAGGAAACATTTGGTATTCATTGACTGAGCAGTCAGTACTGCTTTCATTTGAAATTTATAAAATATTTCTCTTAAAAAAATTTTCAGGAAAATATTTCTTTCAAGGCTTGTTTTCATACTGTATCAAATATGATACGAATGGCCCTAGAGGGTTAATCCGTCTCTTCCCTCCAGTTATGGGTTAAATAACAGGACAGATTGGGTTCTGTAGCCTTGGCTCGCTACCAGTCTACAACAGAAATCAATGGCAACCTACTACGGGATAATCTTCTGCCCAGTCAGTCATGTCTCTTTCGAGACATGATCGTCCAACGCGTGTCTCACGTATGGCACTTACCTGAAGTGTAAAGTAATATTTCAGAATAATGAGATTTTTCCTGATCGGTTGCAATATTAATTTTATCCGAAACTCGTTGGTTTTGTTTACATTGCGTGCTCTTCTGTCAAATGTGTATTGGCACATTTTTGGTTTGTTTTTCCTTTTCATTCAGTAGTTAAAAAAAAAAAAAGAAAAAAACAGCATCCTGATCTTTGTTATTTATATTACCAGTTGTGCTCTCTTCAATATTTTTCACCCTTGTAAGTGAATCTGTTTTTTTTTTTAATCATTTCACCCCGAGCAAGGCGAAAATGCCACTGATGTGCAGGGGGCTACATAACTGTAAAAAGATTAATTAGAAAAGAGTGAGGAGTACAAACTAGTTAGAAAGGAGCAATAGAAAGCTGAGAAAGCAGGTGCGATGACAGATACATAGGTGGAGAGAAAGGGAAGGATATACGGGGGTGGGGAGAGAGCTAGAGTCCAGTGGTTAGTAGATGATTATTGACTTTGCATTTAAATTTCTGGAGGTTGTAGCCGTCAGGAAAGCAAGAATATGGGAGCGAGTTCCACAGGCGGGAAGTGCGAGAGAAGAAGCTGCAGGAGTATCCACCGTAAAAAAAAATTCAAGATCTAATCATTGGTTTGTTTCACTATCGCGTATCGTGACTTCAGTTCCTGAATCCAGGTTGAAGAATTAGCGTAACAAAAGAAAAATTGTTATTGCAAGTTCGAATCTTCAGAAAAGAAACTAGATGTAACGAAAAATGTACCTTCTTAGATTATTTTGCTCACTTTTTACGTTTCACAAACCTTTTGTGGCGTCGTGGTGCAGTGGATATCGGTTCGGAATGAGAAATCGAGGAGCCGAGTTCGAATTCCAGTTGAATTCATTGCATTCACTTACGCGCAAATACCCTTGGGAAAGGTATTAATCCGTCTCTTCCTTCCAGTTATGGGTTAAATAACAGGACAGATTGGGTTCTATAGCCTTGGTCGGCAACCAGTCTACCGCAGAAAGCAATGGCCACCTACTGCGGGATAATCTTCTACCCAGTCAGTCATGTCTCTTTCGAGACATGATCGCCCAAGCGTGTATCACGTATGGCACTTAACTGACTGGCTGTGGCTTATTTAAAGCTGAAATATATTCTGGATTGCAAGAATAATTCATACCTTTGCGAGGAAACATTACATTAACAGTTTTTTTTCTTTTTAAATAACAACAATTTTTTTTTCAAATACAAATCCTACAAATCTACAGATGGGGAAGGGGTGGATTCATAATTTTCGCGTCAGTGAATGTAATGAATTCGACTGGAATTCGAACTCATCTCTCCGACTTCTTATTCCATCCATTTACGCCACTCGCACATCTTTCTGTTAGCCAAAGTAAACAGTTTCATCCAAATCCTTCGAAAATTACTACATACGGAACATATATCTGACGAAGTGCAGAGGAGATACCTCTCGAAACAGCATGAAGATAATGCTAGTATGAAAGAATCCACGAATAGTTCTAAAATTTCAGACTTTAATGCAACGACTTTCAACTGGGTTGTAGTAACAAATATTTGGAATTTCGAAAAGTTTTAAGTCATAACAATTGGTAAAAAAAGTCTGTATTCGCAAAAAATATATTTTTTTTTACTATTGCCAACTCAGCAAAAGGCCCAAGAGCCACTCGAGATAGAGAGGTAATTATATGAGGTTGTTGCAAGAGCACACAGTGGTGGAGAATAAAAGGTGCATACTATGAGGATATGTAGGATAGATAACGGTTGGCCCTAGACTTAAAATTGTTAAAATTATAGTGATCGGGGAAGCATCCGCTTCGGACTTCACCATGCAGCAGTTCCATTGTATTGAGAAAACGCATTTATCACAAGTTTGTAGCTGGGATGATTTTTTAACTAATTTTTTCGTGATGACATGGTTGCAATAATTGCACAAGGGAACACGTATATGATTGAATCATATTTTTAGTTCTATAGGGGATTTGAGTGCACGGAACACGAATTTCAAATTGGTTTGACGATATCAGATCTTGATTCTTTTAAACAGCCTGTGTCATTTTCCAGGTTTTTCAAATTAGGACTAAAAATGATTTCCTCTGTTAACTTTTTTTTCACGTTTCATGAATAAAAACAGCTTAAACTACACTAAAATTACATTATAATAATATCAGTCAGTGAAGTACCATACGTGATACACGCTTGGGCGATCATGTCTCTTTCGAGACATGACTGACTGGGCAGAAGATTATCCCGCATTAGGTTGCCATTGCTATCTGCGGTAGACTGGTTGCTATCCAAGGCTATAGAACCCATTCTGTCCTATTATTTAACCCATAACTAGAGAGAGATTAATACCTTTTCCAAGGGTATTTGCGCGTAAGTGAATGCAAGGAATTCGACTGGAATTCGAACTTATAACAATATAAGTGACTTCAAAAATATATATATGAAACTTTGATTGTGGCAAAAATCTTTTACGTTGATGTGGAAGTGTAAAATTCCCACTTATAAAACAAAACGATTCAGGGATTTTATATTTGAACATTCCAGTGCTAAGTGACATATTGTTTGATTACTGAGCCAATTTGAAAAGGTATTTAAAGTCATCAGTTCATATTAAATTCTTAAATACATACACAAAAATAGGTTTAAATTGAGATATGATGGAAAATAAAACTACTCACTAAACCATATCTTCTTTTTCGTGTGCCGTGTCCCTTCAGGACGTAGGCGATCATGGACTTTAACTTGGCTCTGTGTCTTGTCGCTTTCAAAATTCTCCCTCTTGGTATCTTCTCCAAACCCCGCTCTGACATCCATTTGCTAAAGCCTATCAAGTATGTCTCGCACTGCTTTCTTCTGTCTATCTTTCCTTCTATCCGTCCTGTGAGTATTAACTTCTCCAGACACTCCTTCCTCAAGACATGTCCCAGAAACCTCATCTGTCTCTTCCTTATGTTAATTGGGAGTTTTCTCCTCGTTTCCAACCTCTCCAATACTTCGTCGTTAGTCATGTGCTCAGTGTATGTTATCCCCAGTATCCTTCTGTAAAACATTTCTGTTACCTCAAGCCTCTCCATCATCCTTGAGGAGATCGTCCAATATTCACTGCCATTCAGAAGGACAGATATCACATAGCAATCCAGTACTCGCTTTTTTGTTTCCAAAGAGATTTTCCTACCTGTCAGTACTTTGGTTAGCTTTTGAAATGCGCCCTTGGCCATGCCAATGCGTCTTTGGATCTCGTTATTGCACTTTCCATCTTCTGACAGTACGCTTTCTAGGCATCTAACTTTCTTTACTTTTTCATTTTAGTTTCTCTAACCTGTTGTTGGCATTCTGGGGTCTTCTTTTTGCAGTTTTCTTGAAGTTTATGCTTAGTCCTTTCTTCACACTTTCTCTTGCTACCTTCTGTAGGAGGTCTTTCCTTTTCCTTTCCGTGTCTGCTATCAACACTGTATCATCTGCGTATCTTACACTGTTGAGATTGTGGCTGCCAATGACTAATCCTGGCAGGGGTTTTATTTCTCTCAGAATTGATTGCTGTATAAGTTGAATAGATTTGTTGAGAAAACACATCCTTGTCTTACTCCCCTTTCTATTTTTGTATATCTGCTGAATTCACTTCCTATTTGTAAGCAAGCAGTTTGCTGTCAATATATATTCTTGATTATCCTAACATCTTTTCCGAAAATGTCGAGGTTGTTGAGCATCTCTATCAAGTCTTTGTCTTTGTTAAATGCCTTTGCATAGTCTATAAAGCACAGATGAAGGTCCTTCTGCATTTGTATTGCTCTTTCAGTATTCCGAGCATGAATATCGCATTCCTTGTTCTGGTATTTTTAACAAAGCCACACTGTTCTTGTTCTATCTCTTGTTCTTCTCGCTTTCTCTTGCTACCTTCTGTAGAAGGTATTGCATTTTGCTTTGTCTGCTATCAGCACTATGTCAGCTGCATATCTTACATTGTTGAGACTGTGGCCACCAATGACAAATCCTGGCAAAGGGTTTTATTTCTCTCAGAATTGATTGCTGTATAAGTTGAATAGATTTGTGGAGAAAACACATCCTTGTCTTACTCCCCTTTCTATTTTTGTATATCTGCTGAATTCACTTCCTATCAGTACGCAAGCACTTTTCTGCCAATATATATTCTTGATTATCCTAACGCCTTGTCCGAAAATATCGAGGTTGTCGAGCATATCTATTAAGTCTTTGCAGCGTACTTTGTAAAATGCCTTTGCGTAGTCTATGAAGCACAGATAGAGGTTCTTCTGCATTTCTGTTGCTCTTTCAGACAGCATTCCGCCAATTCAAAATTATGTTGATGTCTAAACTTAATGAACTTACTGACTGATTGAATTGGTTGATTAAGATAATTCATATACCAATAGACTTGACATTGTGTAATCTTTGACTAACATTGACATCGATGGAACCGAATATTAAAAAGATTCGAAGAGTAATCTTAACTACGGGGATTTCATTGAATAAATCTGCACATTTTTAATCTATTCTCACTCATATATTTTAAAATATTCTATTATGACTTATTTTACTAGTGTACATAAATGTTTTATACAATTTAGTTGTTAAATATGACTTGAAATATTAAATTAGTTTTACTTCAAACTAAAGCAGAAATATTTACTGTTTCTATAATACAATTATTAGACTTATTTATGAACTAGCAGTATAGCCCGGCGTTGCTCATGTGTAATGAAAGCTTTAAAACTAATACATTAAATGGAGCTCAGACTCTTTGGACGTTGGCACGAAAGACTAAAAAGCAATAGTTGTTTCCAGTTAAAGCGAAACCGTAGACTGAAAGAAAAATGAATGGATGTAAGTCAAATTTTGATTTCCTGGTATCGATATCAAATAAGTTTTTTTCGTCGTAAACTGAATTTTGAAGACTAAATAAGTCCTCTGAGTAAATGGTATCATGGCTGAGACTAAGAACTACAATTATACCTACTTAGAGCCAAACCCGAAGCAAAAATTTAAAAAAAATACAGACATACAGGCAGATAAACAGACACACGCACAAACATCTTGCCTTTTATATATATATATTATCGATTTTCTGCACTATTGTAAGAACTGCAACCTTGAAACTTCTGAATATCGTTTCTTATGTCTTTGTTTATGAGTGTATCAAATTTGATTAAACTCAGACTACTCCTTCTATAACCCGATTTTTTCGATTATCGATTTTCGATATTTATCGGGGGTACCTCGACACAAAACATAGCTAAGAACACTCGCCGACGTTTGTAGTACAACTGTGTAAATTTTCAAGAAAATCGGTTTAACCGTTTCGGAGTCTATAAATAACGGACACACACACACACACACACACACACACACACACACACACAGAAATACATACACACACATACAAATTTCCATTTATAAATAAGTTTATATATATATATATATATATATATATAAACACCATATTGGTTTCATAAGTAGCTAGTATGTTAGTGGTGAATATGTCGTTAATTAATTTGTTGCTGGCTCTGCATATTCAATTCTTTTGATTGCGTATTGAGCACTTTTTTAAATAGCCCTATACTGGTCTAACTGTTACTTCTTTTAGTGTTGTATATATATATATATCTATATATATGTAGTGGGGGGAAATGAGTGTTCGTACGCATGAAAATATTTAATATTTTTACTGGTAGTGGACAAAATGATTATACATTTATAATATTGCATACTGCCAACATATGCATATGAAACTAAATGATATTAAATGTTTAAGAATATATTGCAAAATCGTAATTTTCAAGGGTGAAAAAAATAATTGTACTGCAGAAAAAAACATGTAATCTCCATTTAATACTTTGTAGCAAAGCCTTCATTAACTTCAACAGAAACCGATCTCTTCCTGCAAGTTTTTAATTAATAATTCGCATAATTTAGTAGATATTTTATTATTTTTAAATGTCGCCACAAGTTCTCTGTTGGATTCAAATCCAGTGACTGACTCGGCCATTGCAAGATGTCAAAGTTGTTTTCAGCAAGCCACTTCTTCGTAGTCTTAGCAGTATCTAACCAGAAGGAAGCCCAAGGATCTCTACAGAAGGCACTAAATTTTCTCTTAGGATCTGTTGATAATTTTTTACATTCATTTTATTGTCTATAATTGACATATTACCAATACCACTCGCAGAAAAGCTGCCTTAAAAATGATACTACCACCACCAAATTTGACAGTCGGTATTGTGTTCTTGGGTGGGTATGCTTCGCCATCTTTCCTCTGCACATGATTCAGAAAATTACAACCAAACAACTCCATCTTAGTTTCATCTGTCCATAAAATTCTTTCCCAATACGAATTTGGCTTATTATTGGGTTCTTTTGCAAATGTGAACCTCGTATATCTGTGCCATTTCAAGAGGAGAGGTGTCTTCCTTGATATGCGCGACTTTAGACTGTCTCTGTCTAGCGCATGACATATTGTTCGCATGAATTCGCGGTGAATTCCTGATAAACGCAAATTATTCTGCAAATCTTCTCAGGTGACCATCAGATTTTTAATGTGTCGTTCCAACATTCACCATAATCTTGGAGAGACCTTCAATGGTATCATGTCTTTTAAATCTTTTTATGAATGGACTAATTGTATTAAATTAGATGTTCAGGTTACTGGAAATATATCTGTAATGTTTTCTATTTTATCAGAGCTTCAAAACCACTTCTTTTTGTGTTAGTCAATTCTTTACGTCCAGCCATAATTGGAACCGCTTTCTGTGAGTAGTAATTGCAAAAAACCTCCAGTTTTTATCTAGAGGTAGACTAAACATAAACTACAAGAAAATTGAATGCATGGTCATCAGTAAAAAGAGGAGACCAAAGTTCTAATTACAAGTTGGAGACACTAAAACCAAAGCAGATACAAAGGCGAGAAGGGGGACAGTAAAATTCCTATATTGTCATGTCAAAAGATACATTCCAAAAGATAAGTAGAGTATTGCGAGACAGGACTGTTATGTGGTTTCTGTCCTCTTTTATGACAGCGAATGCTAGGCAATTTCATCAAAGATGAAGAAAAGTCTCGAAGCAAGAAAAATGTGGAAACATTTTGAATATACCATGGACCGAAAATGTGAGCATCGACGAGGTTTTGGTGAGGGTGGAAAAGAAAAACATCTGATACTTAGCATCAGGAAAAGACAGATGTTGTCTCTGGGAAATATAATGAGGAAAAAGGACACGGATAGCGGGAAGAAAAGACTGGGGAAAGCAAAGCGTGACATATTTGATGGGCTTGAACAAAGGAATACAGAAGATGTTTTGAGGGAAATAATAAGACGACGTAAATTAAGAGGAACAAGAGACTTGAAAAGATGAAGGGCCATGGTCGGCTGTGTTCTGAATGGATACGGCACATAAAATAAGAAATTATCAGGGAAGCAAGAAATCATAAAGGAATTCCACGAGTGAGAAATGCCAGAAAAGTCATTGTTGGAGAAGTGACGCTTTCATCTAGCTATTTCAATTATAAAACGGTGGGACCTAATTGTCAATATAGTAGCATGATTAATTTCATGTAGTTGGTGAATATTCTACTTTGAAGTTTCACCAAAATCTACCGCTAATATAATCAAAAATCAATTCTGTACGATCATTTTTTATTCCCAAAACATGAAAATGCAGATAGTTTTCATTCGCCTCCAAAATATATGTATAACATTGTTATTTGTGTTTTTCATTTACTAGAAATGTGCTTAACAAGCAATTTTTGGTGTACAAGCACTTATTTCCTCCCTATATATATATATATATATATATATATATATATATATATAGTAAGTATATTTTAGTATCATCTTTTCTTTTAAACAAGTTGTGTTAAACGATAGAGACAACATAGTTTCATATATTTTCTTTTAAATTTTTTCATATTTTCTGATTAGACTTTTTATTTCTGAATTATATTTGTATAAAAATTGTCCAAAGATTGTCCTAGTACTTACGAACGTCATCGTTCATCATCAGGGACTATATTAGAGTTTCAAAATCAAATATTACCTTGTAGCAGGAAAAGTGTTACAACATTTTAAAAGAAAATAAATAAACGTTATGAAGAATTTTTAAATTCAAAGGCAGTAATAATGTAATGGGTTCATAATGAGGTCGATAATTAGCTAGCAAGTGCAGTGAGTGCCAATAGGATTGTCGTTCGTCTTGGAACAGGGTCTTTTAACATTTTTTTTTGTTTGATTATGCAAGAATCTAGTTTCATAAAAGTAGTTGATTAACCTGTTTTAAAGAATATTGGTTTTTAATGTTAGTGAGATATAAAGGAGATAAGTAGGTGATACTTTTCAGGGTATTTAAGAAATATGTTTTTTAATTTAATCTTATTTATTAAATATTGCCTACTACTAAAATGTTAGAGGCAAGGAAGCCTGTGTTTTATAAAAAATAAAGCATAAACGGTGCTGTGAATATCTCAGAAAATCTAGAGCCTAAGAAATAATGAGTAAACTTACGACAGCAGGAAACAATATAAGAACCAATTGTAAAAAGAGAAAATTATAATTTGAATGGGTAAATTTAAGATGAATTTAAAAAGAGAGAAACTGCTTTGAATTAAAATGCCTCAAAATACGAAATAATTACATCCGAACAAACACGTCGAGACGAAACTTTGTGGATTGAAGAATATGGCTGCCAACTGTGACGTGTGAGTGTAAGCAGCTGATTTGCCAGAATCCAAAATGGGATAAAATCTTGATCCAGTAATCAATACGGACACGATTGATTTGTCTTTGAGCGGATTGGATGCGATGAGGTATAAAAGAAAAAAAGATAGCATTTGACAGAGAATTCTTTGTCTGTCTTGCTTTCTTTCCCAGTTTGTCTATATGCTTGCTTTTTCCCCAGTCTATCTATCTATCTATCTATCTATCTATCTATCTATCTATCTATCTCTCTCTAACTTCACATATATCTATCTCTCTATTTGTCTCTTCGTTAACTATCTCAGTCAATTCCTATAGATAGACAGATAAAAAAATATTGAGATAAAAGAATAAATGCAAAGGAAATGCCCAAGAATGATAGATAGATAGATAGATAGATAGATAGATAGATAGATAGATATGAACAGGCTGAGATAGATAGATAGATAGATAGATAGATAGATAGATAGATAGATAGATAGATAGATATGAACAGACTGAGATAGATAGATAGATAGATAGATAGATAGATAGATATGAACAGACATAGATAGATAGATAGATAGATAGATAGATAGATATGATAGATATGAACAGACTGAGATAGATAGATAGATAGATAGATAGATAGATAGATAGATAGATATGAATAGACTAGAAATAGATAGATAGATAGATAGATAGATAGATAGATAGATAGATAGATAGACAGATATGAATAGACTGAAATAGATAGATAGATAGATAGATAGATAGATAGATAGATATGAACAGACTGAGATAGATAGGTAGATAGATATGAACAGACTGAGATAGATAGATAGATATGAACATAGATAGATAGATAGATAGATATGAATAGACTGAAATAGATAGATAGATAGATAGATAGATAGATAGATAGATAGATAGATAGATAGATATGAATAGACTGTAGGCAAAGAAGACTATGACTTCTGGTCAATAAGGGTTTGGGTGGGTGAGGAAATGACTGATAAGGCCAATCTTCGCACGGAAGAGTCTGTTGCAGCAAGGGCATAGGATCCAGGAGGCAGACCCAAACTGGTAGGTGGAGTTTTTGGGCTCCTTCCTTTTCTGACGCCTCTCTGAGAGCCCTGATGCAACCCTCTTCAAATTTTGCAACTCCAGATTTCATTTGGGATGTCCAGGCAGCTCTTTCTTTAGCAGTGGATTCCAAGGAAGAGTATGGGATGTCACAGCACTTGATGCCGTCCTTTTAGCTGTTTTTGTAACTCAGCTTTGGCCGACTAAGCCAATGTTTCCCTGTGGAGAGTTCGCCACAGAAGAACTTCTTCAGTAGTGCGGTATGTATGACTAGCTCACCGAAGTTGAGAGCGCAGAAGTATGGCATGAATGCTGTCACACTTGGCACGTTCCAGCACTTCTGAGTCTGGAATTTTATGGTGCCATTTGATATTGAGGAGGGCACGCAGACGCCTCATATGGAAGGCATTCAGTTGTTTTGCATGCCTGCTATAGACTGTCCCTCTTTCGCAAGCATAGAGCAGGGATGGAAGGACTACATCTCCATACACTTGGAGCTTTGAGTCTATACTCAATCCAGACTCTCTCTCTCTCTCTCTCTCTCTCTCTCTCTCTCTCTCTCTCTCTCCCTCTCTATCTCTCTCCCTCTCTCTCCTCTCTCCCTCTCTCTCAGTTTGCTATATGTTGTGCTGGCTTTTACTCTCCTGTGGGTGACCTCTACATCGATGTTTGTGCAGCGTGATAATGTGCTGCTAAGTTAAACAAACTTGTGTGTAGCTGTCAACCTCTGTCTATTTACAAAGAAGATTGGTTCAATGTAAGGGACTGTCGGTGCTGGTTGGTGCAGGACCTCAGTTTTCCTAGTGGAGATGGTGAGGCCAAAATCCTTGCAAGCTGTAACAAAGAGATCCATGCTTCTTTGCATATCTAATTGGAAGCTGGCGTTTAGTACACAGTTGTCAGCAAAGTCAAAAGCAATATCCGTTTTCACCTTTGTTTTGGTCTGCAGCCTCCGGAGGTTGAACAGACCGCCATCAGTGCGGTGATGAAACCTAATAACCACATCTCCATTCTAAAAGGCATCCATGAACATTGCAGAGAAGACTATGCTGAACGGAGTGGGGGCCAGTACACAGCCCTGTTTTACTCCGTTTGTCACAGGGAAAGGCTGGGAGTACTGACCATCGTCCTGCACACTGGCATCCATGCTGTTGTGAAAGTCTCTGCATATATATATATCAGAAAAAAATTTAGGCACACATGTTATTTCATGGTAAATCGGAAGTATAGGCCTATTTCAGGCGAAGCATCTCACCTTCCGTCTTTATTGTACAGAAGATTTTACACGAATATTTGCTATATATATATATATATATATATATATATATACACATATTTAGAACTCTCTTGGAGAGTTATCCTACCACTGTATGTAGAGGATACTCCTTTGGATTCTTCTATATCTACACCGTATGCTTATATATATATATATATATATATATATATATATATATATAGTCATCCGCAGACAGATCTGTTTTGCTGTATCACAGCTCTTAAGTACGGATAGACAGCCGATTGCTTTTTACCCAGGATTGAGACCCGACCGAATTGGCGTCAGTCGGCGATTCTACCTCTGAGCTACGAGCGCTCGGTAGAAGGAGGCAGACTTTTTTGCGTGTATATTATCATTATACACGGCCAATAGCTGAGAGTGTTCTAATTCATTGCTGAATGAACGATGCTTAGATGCCAGAGTAGCTACCATTTTCAAAGTCTACCATTCTTCCAGAGTGCTCATTCAGGGTGTGAGGGCGTAAATAGTCATCCGCAGACAGATATATTCTACGTACCACGTGATACTTGCAGCACTGAACCACTAATTACTTGAAAACGAAGTCGACTGTGTTTGCTACCTGGCGATCCGTGTTTAAAGTCAATTTTCCGAAGTGACATTTTATTTCCTATATGACACCTCCTCTCAGAGATGACTTTCTTTGGATTCGATATTTCTTCAGCTTCTGTTTAATTTTTAGTAAATCTGTTGCTATTCTTTTTCAGTCAGTTACGTGACACACGTGAAACACGCTTGGGCGATCATGTCTCGAAAGAGACATGACTGACTGGGCAGAAGATTATCCCGCAGTAGGTTACCATTGCTTTCTGCGGTAGATTGGTTGCCAGCCAAGGCTATAGAACACAATCTGTCCTGTTATTTAACCCAGAACTGGAAGGAAGAGACAGATTAATACATTTCCCAAGGGTATTTGCGCGTAAGGGAATGCAATGAATTCAACTGGAATTTGAACTCGGCTCCCCGATTTCTCGTTCCGAGCCGATATCCACAGCACCGCAACGCACCTCCTCACTTGCCTTAAAACATTGGTTCAACAATTTATGATGGCGTGGCTACGTCAAACGTGTCATACAATATATTTCCATATGTAAATCTTTGTAGAGACTTTTTAAATCAGTGAGTCTGCGTTTTAACTGATTAAGGTGTCGCTCATTTTCTCACCTTTGTCCCTTTTCCTTGTATGCCATTTTGCCAATCCGGTTTTTTGATAACGTCAGCTTTCCAGAATTCTTTTCCACGTTGATATATTTTTAAAAATACCTTATCTTCAGGTTTGAAGTATTTACTTATATTGTTATCTCTTTATGCTCTTGCCTTACATTCCGGTAGTAATTTGTTAAAAACGAACTTAATTTTCCTGGTGAAAGTCAACTCTGTAGGCCATTTTCTTGGTTGGTGTTATTCTGAAAACCCCGAGAAATTGTTGTAGCATCCCTTCATTACTTCATCTGACTCCTTTCCTTCCGACATTTTAGTACCCTTTTAAACGTATCAACAAACCGTTCCGCTTGCCTGTTTGATCTTGGGTGATAAAGAAGAGTTGTAATATGTTATTGCTAATAATTTACAAAAAGCCTTGAATTGTGTCTCATTACCTGAATCAATAGATTCAGGTCTGCAGAACTTTGCAAAAATCTCGTGTAAGAAATTTATCGTTACCGTGGTCTCCTACATTTTAATATTTTTGGCCATTTAGTATAACTATCAACTACCACTAGATAGTATACTCCGTTTAACAGCCCTGTGAAGTCTATATGAATTCTAGAACATGGCGTATTGGTTATCGGGCAAGGTTGAAATTTTAGAGGTGGTGACTTCGCTACTAGAGTGTAGCCTCTACATGATTTCACTAAATTTTCGATATCTTTATCCATTTTTGGACAATACGTATAACACCTCATTAAGGATTTCATTCTAGAAATTCCTGGATGTTCTATTTGAATTTTTTTTCCGTTTTTGCAACGATGCTGGTATTACAATGATTTCTGCGTACATAAGTACATTATTTCACAATGAAAAAAGCATAATTTTCAGTAATATTCACTTTTCTAATTTTTCCTTTAAATGTTATTTGCATCTTCATTTCTATTATAAAATCGTCGTTTTTTTTTTTTTTACTTAATTCTTATTTCATCCAATGTTATGGGAAGTTCCATTACAATATGGTCAGGTACTGGGTGCGTCCTGCGATAACTTGGTTGGTGGATGGAGTTTCGATATCATGCTGGACTGTGAAGCCTTTCTCTTCAACCACAAGTGTCTGGATGCAGGTAACCTGGAAATGCCAGTCATCGTAACCAGCCGCAAACCAACGTGTTGAAAGTGTGGAAGAACTGGGCACTTTCTTGGAGGTTGTCGCCGTCAGGAAAGCAAGTATATGGAAGGTAGTTCCACAGGCGGGAAGTGAGAGAAAAGAAGCTGATGGAGTAGAATTGTCGGCTGCATTTGGTTGATCTAACTGTGAATGAGTGGGACCCAGTTGCCAGTCTGGTTGCACAAGTAACCTCATGTGGCAGGGGCATCAGTGACTTCAGTTCGTTGAGAAAGTAGCTGGAGTCAAGCTGCCAAGTCGGGACCAGTCACATTACAGATTCTTCTCTGGAGCCTGTCGAGAACACTGAGATGAACAGCAGGGGCGCCTGACCAGATATGACAACATTATTCCATGCACGGTCGGATGGTTGATGTGCAAAATGGATTCAGGTGGAAAAAACATCCTGTCCCGACACAGTGACCCAAAATTCCTAGCACTGGATATTGCTATTGATTCAATGTAATCATTCCACTTGAGGCCGGAAGATAGGGTAAGGCCGAGAAGGCGCAGTGTATTGCTTTCAGGGAGACTTGCTTGGTCTATGCTTATGGGTGGCAGGAGTGATTGCCTGTGATGGTTGACAGATAGGAGTTACATTTTAGAAGCGTTGAAATTGACTTTTCTTTTAAATTCCTGGAGGTTGTAGCCGTCAGGAAAGCAAGTATATGGAATGGAGTTACACAGGCGGAAGCGTAAGAAAAGAAGCTGATGGAATAGAATTTTCTCCTGCATTTGGTTGATCATTTGGTTGGAACTTGCCAGAAGGTAAAGGGGGTGATCACTAGTAAATAAAATATAGACTATTTATTAATGAAAAGAAATTTCAAAAGTGGGGTTGTTCTGTAGTAAATAACACCCACTCACGATGACACAAATGGACTAGTGTGGACGTTAGAATGCAGGCGTCTTTGTAGTGTAAATGGAACCGTTGGAATCAGTCTTCCGAATATTTCTTAGAGAGCCTAAGCAGACTTATATATATACTAGCAGTATAGCCCGGCGTTGCTCGGGTGTAATGAAAGCTTTAGAACTAATCTATGGTCGTGGAGCTCAGACTCAGCCGAAAGAATATTTGTGTGAAGTTTGGTGAGAATCGGATAAAAATTGTGGATTTGTATAAAGGACACACAGATAAACAGACAAAAACTTGCCTGTTATATATATACGTAATGTAAACAAACGCGTCACGTGATGTAAACAGACTTTTCACAGACGCTCTCGCGAAATTCAAATTTTAAAATCATTTGTTTCTGATGAAGGACCGAGGGTGGTCTGAAATATAAAATATAATAGCAGAAATAAGCAAATACTGTAAAAAAAAAAACACATTTTAAAACTCAAAACGTGTTAATATTCTTTCCTATATATATATATATATATATATATATATATATATATATATATATATTATCGATTTTCTGCACTATTGTAAGAACTGCAACCTTGAAATTACTGAATATCGTTTCTTATGTCTTTGTCTGAGTGTATCAAATTGGATTAAAATCAGACCACTCCTTCTATAACCCGATTTTTTCGATTATCGATTTTCGATATTTATCGGGGGTACCTCGATACAAAACCTAGCTAAGAATACTCGCAGACGCTTATAGAATAATTGTGTAAATTTTAAAGAAAATCTGTTCAGCCGTTTCGGAGTCTATAGGTAACGGATACACACACACACACACACACACAGACAAAGTTCCATTTATAAATAAGTTTAGATTAGATAGATAGATCAATAGACTTAGATGCGAATAGACTTAGATACATTTTTGTTTTTTGATCATATCACTCCAAGCCAGGCAGTCTACTGCCACTGTTTTGAAAGGGGTTACATAGGAGGAAAGTTATGAGAAAGAGTGACAGATTACAGGGGGGTGTCAGGAATTGGGTAGGAAAGGGATGAGAATACTGATGAGAGCTGAGTGGACGGAGAAAGGAGCATGAGAGAGAGAGAGAGAGAGAGAGAGAGAGAGAGAAAGAGAGGATGCAAGTTAGTGAGATAAGAGATGACTATTGACTTTACGTTTAAACTCCTGCAGATTGTAGCCGGCGGGGAAGCAAGTAAACGAAAGGGAATTCCACAGGCGGGAAGTGCGAGAAAAGAAGCTAATAGAGTAGAATTTGTGTTTACATTTTATTGGTTTCACAGTAAAAGGGTGGGACCATATCAATAAACTTAGATAACTAGCTAAATAGATAGATATGAATAGAAATAAATAGATCGATAAATAAAAATCTGGGATTGGTATAGATAGAAAAGAAGTTGATAAAATGATATATGGGTGTATTTTTATCCCTTTAAACGTTATGTCAGTGGATGCAAATATTTGAGTAGATGCCCCGTTCATTTATTATATTCATATATTTTCGTATACGTTCTTGAATATTCAAGAAATCTTATTAAAGAAAAATATACACTCTCTGGCAGGATTTAAACCTGCGTCCCGCTTTGAAGGAGAAACCTTCGCGACATCCGCCATGTTTTAGACTAACCTAACCACGAAGGGTCTCGCTTACCAAACAAAACCGATTAGGGCCTTAAAAATGCAAATTCTTACATCTCTTTTGTTTCGTATCCGAACATGAACAAAGCAATTTCTAAAGAAGTAATAGACTTTTTTAAATTTATTAATCCGATAGATTTTATCACTTTAAACATTATATTAGCGGATACCCATATTTGAGTAGATGTTCTGTTTTTTATTAAACAGTTTATTTATTTTCATTTACCGGCCTAAATATTCGTGCAAGATTATTAAAGAAAAATATACGCCCTCAATCAAAATGGAAAAATCAACGTTAGATCCGAGAGGGTAGAGATTATATATATATATTGTGTATTATGGCAGCATTTTTTCATTAATACAGGTTTCATTGAATAATATAGACAAGTTCTGTCTATTTATTTTGTGTAAGATCCGTTCGTATGATCTGATTAGCTTGATAGTGTTGTCATGGAAAGACGACAAGAAATCGCAATAATTACTCTGTATAACTCCACTCTGTTAATAATAATTTAAATGTTCTATGTTCACTGAACATTAAATGTTCATCCTTTGATAATGGCTTATGTTAGCCGAAAGCTCAGACCTGATAAAAAAATCAACAATTATTGCGATTTCTTGTCGTCTTTCCATGACAACACTATCAAGCTAATCAGATCATACGAACGGATCTTACACGAAATAAATAGACAGAACTTGTCTATATTATTCAATGAAACCTGTATTAATATATATATATATATATATATATATATATATATATATATATATATATATATATGGAAGATCAGTCGGTTACGCTACCATAGTTCTCCAACTAAATATCTAAATATTTTACATGTTGAAACTTCTTCTTCAGACATGTATTGACCAGTTTCGAATACAACCGTTTATTGGTCTTATTTAATTTAAATCTGACCTATAATTGTTCAGTATATATACATATATTAACTTGTGTCTGTGTATAAAAGTTTATATATGAATGTAATTTATCTGTTAAAAGACAGTAAGCATGAAGATTAATGAAACCTTTTAAAGATTTTCTTTTGGTTAGCATGTCTTTTTAATAAAGTCCCTCAGTCTGCGAAATATCCTTAAGTATATGAATCTTAGTCCACATATTAGTCCACATGTATCAAATTGGATTAAAATCAGACCACTCCTTCTATAACCCGATTTTTTTCGATATTTATCAGGGGTACCTCGACACAAAACTTAGCTAAGAACACTCGCAGACTATTATAGTACAACTGTGTAAATTTTAAAGAAAATCGGTTCAGCCGTTTCGGAATCTATAGGTAACGGACAAACACACGCACAGACACACACACACACACATACCCACACAAAGTTCCATTTATAAACAAGTTTATATATATATATATATATATATATATATATATTTAATCATCTCACCCCAGGCAAGGCATTCCACTGCCACTATTGCGCATGGGGCTACATAGAGAAAGGTAAAGAGAAGGAGTGGTTAGACATAGGGAATGTCAGGAGGAAGGTGACAGATGAGTAAGCATAGCGAAGATGAGGGTTGGGCAGATGGGAAGAGTGTTTGATAGAATGGGAGCAGGTTAGTGTGTTAGGAGGTGTCTATTGACCTTACATTTAAACTCCTGGAGATTGTAGCCGTCGGGGAAGCAATCGTGTGGAAGAGAATTCCACAGTCGGGAAGTACGAGGAAAGAAACTGTTGGAGTAGAAGTTACGGCTGCATGGATCTAGTTGCTAATCTAGTATCTCGTTCAAATTCGTATTTAGGGGGCACCAGTGATCTAAGTTCATCGGAGCAGAAGCCGTGAAAGTGTTTATAGAAATTATACATATATATATATATATATATATATATATATATATATATATATAATTTAATTCTCTTTATGAAAGCAGAGTACCGCCGCTGTGGTTATTACTGATGCAATATTTTCTACTGTCCGGACATGTTCTAACATCCGCTTTCTTGGGACGCAGATCTCTTATCAATCATTCGTTGACGCGCAATAGCGGAAGTAGTTGTAGGCGTCCATGTCTCGGTGTTAATGGAAAATGAAGAAAAGGAATCTAGATTAGTAGATCGCCATCAAGTTTTGTGAGAATATTTATAAAATTGCTAGTGAAAGGTGAACCATATATCATTTTTTCTTGCTGAACATGGCATGAAGAACACTAGACGTTCTATAAGGAAAACAATTCTAACGTCCGCGTTAATTTTTCGGATGTGTCCATAAAATAACCTTTGTATCAAAGATCTTGTCATATAATAACAACTCTTAGTAGAAGATTGGAATTCGCCTATCTGATAAACAATCCCGAGTCCTCATTTGGAGTCCACTAATTTGAATTCCACGAATTTAGAATCACCAAATTTGGAGTCCACAAACAGAATAAAATAGTCGTGAGAAGCTTTTTAAAAAATTCAGTAGATATTTGACGAAGCAACAATTCAGTGCAAATGTTTGTTTCTTCTCCTCTAGCCAAGTGGTTGATTTATTTTTGGCGGTTTATCAACCCTTTGCTGGGTATTTAAAGCCAGCAAATACTTTCAAATTGTAAGGATTTTTTGTAATGATAGTTAAGTGATACGAGTTTTACTAATTAACCCATAACTGTGAAGAAAATGAGTATTCATACCTTTTCCCAAGGGTACATGCTTGTAAGGAGGTATGGTGGAGTAATGAATAGCGGCTTTTATTGAGAAATCGGAGAGCCGGGTTCGAATTCCAGTCGAATTCATTACATTCACTTACGTGCTAATACCCTTGGATCCATCTATGAGTAAAATAACAGAGCAGACTGGGTTCTATAGACTTGGGTGACAACCAGAAGGAAAACTCTGACTTCAAACCAGCCTGGTAAGGGTTGGGTTGTGACCTTTGCCAGAAGCCATGAAGGCTTCTCCACTCAAATATGACGTCATCAAGTGTAGTCAAGCTAAAGGGCGACAATTCATTTAAGCGCAGATACTGATTGTTAAGTTCAATGATTTACCAAGTGATTAAAATTTTAAAAATTGAATTAATGACAATAAAAAAATGAAAAAGCACAATAAATATATAAAAACGTTTTATTTATTTATTTATTTATAAAATATTTCTAATTTTCTTTTTTTTATATTTAAGCTTTTTCCCATTATATTGTCATTTTTCTTTTTGCAAAAGTTATTTAATATAGCATTTATAGAAGTCTAACACCGATAATTTTGCTATTTTTTCTATATTGTGACAATCATCACAAGAATCTACATGAAATGAAATATCATAATCATTTTTTCTATATTGTGACAATCATCACAAGAATCTACATGAAATGAAATATCATAATCATTTTCTATATTGTGACAATCATCACAAGAATCTACATGAAATGAAATATCATAATCATTTTTTCTATATTGTGACAATCATCACAAGAATCTACATGAAATGAAATATCATAATCATTTTTTCTATATTGTGACAATCATCACAAGAATCTACATGAAATGAAATATCATAATCATTTTTTCTATATTGTGACAATCATCACAAGAATCTACATGAAATGAAATATCATAATCATTTTTTCTATATTGTGACAATCATCACAAGAATCTACATGAAATGAAATATCATAATCATTTTTTCTATATTGTGACAATCATCACAAGAATCTACATGAAATGAAATATCATAATCATTTTTTCTATATTGTGACAAATATACAGAATCTGAAATGAAATATCATAATCATTTTTCTATATTGTGACAATCATCACAAGAATCTACATGAAATGAAATATCATAATCATTTTTTCTATATTGTGACAATCATCACAAGAATCTACATGAAATGAAATATCATAATCATTTTTTCTATATTGTGACAATCATCACAAGAATCTACATGAAATGAAATATCATAATCATTTTTTCTATATTGTGACAATCATCACAAGAATACATGAAATGAAATATCATAATCATTTTTTCTATATTGTGACAATCATCACAAGAATCTACATGAAATGAAATATCATAATCATTTTTTCTATATTGTGACAATCATCACAAGAATCTACATGAAATGAAATATCATAATCATTTTCTATATTGTGACAATCATCACAAGAATCTACATGAAATGAAATATCATAATCATTTTTTCTATATTGTGACAATCATCACAAGAATCTACATGAAATGAAATATCATAATCATTTTTCTATATTGTGACAATCATCACAAGAATCTACATGAAATGATATCATAATCATTTTTTCTATATTGTGACAATCATCACAAAGTCTACATTTGAAATGAAATATCATAATCATTTTTTTCTATATTGTGACAATCATCACAAGAATCTACATGAAATGAAATATCATAGTAATCATTTTTTTCTATATTGTGACAATCATCACAAGAATCTACATGAAATGAAATATCATAATCATTTTTTCTATATTGTGACAATCATCACAAGAATCTACATGAAATGAAATATCATAATCATTTTTTCTATATTGTAGCAATCATCACAAGAATCTACATGAAATGAAATATCATAATCATTTTCTATATTGTGACAATCATCACAAGAATCTACATGAAATGAAATATCATAATCATTTTTTCTATATTGTGACAATCATCTCCACAAGAATCTACATGAAATGAAATATCATAATCATTTTTTCTATATTGTGACAATCATCACAAGAATCTACATGAAATGAAATATCATAATCATTTTTTCTATATTGTGACAATCATCACAAGAATCTACATGAAATAAGTATATATAATTTTTCTATATTGTGACAATCATCACAAGAATCTACATGAAATGAAATATCATAATCATTTTTTCTATATTGTGACAATCATCACAGAATCTACATGAAATGAAATATCATAATCATTTTTTCTATATTGTGACAATCATCACAAGAATCTACATGAAATGAAATATCACTCATCATTTTTTCTATATTGTGACAATCATCACAAGAATCTACATGAAATGAAATATCATAATCATTTTTTCTATATTGTGACAATCATCACAAGAATCTACATGAAATGAAATATCATAATCATTTTTCTATATTGTGACAATCATCTGAAATCTACATGAAATGAAATATCATAATCATTTTTTTTCTATATTGTAATAAATCATCACAAGAATCTACATGAAATGAAATATCCATAATCATTTTTTCTATATTGTGACAATCATCACAAGAATCTACATGAAATGAAATATCATAATCATTTTTTCTATATTGTGACAATCATCACAAGAATCTACATGAAATGAAATATCATAATCATTTTTTCTATATTGTGACAATCATCACAGAGCTCTACATGAAATGAAATATCATAATCATTTTCTATATTGTGACAATCATCACAAGAATCTACATGAAATGAAATATCATAATCATTTTTTCTATATTGTGACAATCATCACAAGAATCTACATGAAATGAAATATCATAATCATTTTTTCTATATTGTGACAATCATCACAAGAATCTACATGAAATGAAATATCATAATCATTTTTTTCTATATTGTGACAATCATCACAAGAATCTACATGAAATGAAATATCATAATCATTTTTTCTATATTGTGACAATCATCACAAGAATCTACATGAAATGAAATATCATAATCATTTTCTATATTGTGACAATCATCACAAGAATCTACATGAAATGAAATATCATAATCATTTTTCTATATTGTGACAATCATCACAAGAATCTACATGAAATGAAATATCATAATCATTTTTTCTATATTGTGACAATCATCACAAGAATCTACATGAAATGAAATATCATAATCATTTTCTATATTGTGACAATCACATGCAAGAATCTACATGAAATGAAATATCATAATCATTTTTCTATATTGTGACAATCATCACAAGAATCACATGAAATGAAATATCATAATCATTTTTTCTATATTGTGACAATCATCACAAGAATCCACATGAAATGAAGTATCATAATCATTTTTTCTATATTGTGACAATCATCACAAGAATCTACATGAAATGAAATATCATAATCATTTTTTCTATATTGTGACAATCATCACAAGAATCTACATGAAATGAAATATCATAATCATTTTTTCTATATTGTGACAATCATCACAAGAATCTACATGAAATGAAATATCATAATCATTTTTTTCTATATTGTGACAATCATCACAAGAATCTACATGAAATGAAATATCATAATCATTTTTTCTGTGACAATCATCACAAGAATCTACATGAAATGAAATATCATAATCATTTTTTCTATATTGTGACAATCATCACAAGAATCTACATGAAATGAAATATCATAATCATTTTTTCTATATTGTGACAATCATCACAAGAATCTACATGAAATGAAATATCGCAATCATTTTTTCTATATTGTGACAATCATCACAAGAATCTACATGAAATGAAATATCATAATCATTTTTTCTATATTGTGACAATCATCACAAGAATCTACATGAAATGAAATATCATAATCATTTTCTATATTGTGACAATCATCACAAGAATCTACATGAAATGAAATATCATAATCATTTTTTCTATATTGTGACAATCATCACAAGAATCTACATGAAATGAAATATCATAATCATTTTCTATATTGTGACAATCATCACAAGAATCTACATGAAATGAAATATCATAATCACATTTTTTCTATATTGTGACAATCATCACAAGAATCTACATGAAATGAAATATCATAATCATTTTTTCTGCTCATTGTGACAATCATCACAAGAATCTACATGAAATGAAATATCATAATCATTTTCTATATTGTGACAATCATCACAAGAATCTACATGAAATGAAATATCACATCATTTTTTCTATATTGTGACAATCATCACAAGAATCTACATGAAATGAAATATCATAATCATTTTTCTATATTGTGACAATCATCACAAGAATCTACATAAAATGAAATATCATAATCATTTTTTCTATATTGTGACCATCACAGAATCTACATGAAATGAAATATCATAATCATTTTTTCTATATTGTGACAATCATCACAAGAATCTACATGAAATGAAATATCATAATCATTTTTCTATATTGTGACAATCATCACAGAATCTACATGAAATGAAATATCATAATCATTTTTTTCTATATTGTGACAATCATCACAAGAATCTACATGAAATGAAATATCATAATCATTTTTCTATATTGTGACAATCATCACAAGAATCTACATAGTAAAATATCTGTAATCATTTTTTCTATATTGTGACAATCATCACAAGAATCTACATGAAATGAAATATCATAATCATTTTTTCTATATTGTGACAATCATCACAAGAATCTACATGAAATGAAATATCATAATCATTTTTTCTATATTGTGACAATCATCACAAGAATCTACATGAAATGAAATATCATAATCATTTTTTCTATATTGTGACAATCATCACAGAATCTACATGAAATGAAATATCATAATCATTTTTTTCTATATTATTATCAATCATCACAAGAATCTATGAAATGAAATATCATAATCATTTTTTCTATATTGTGACAATCATCACAAGAATCTACATGAAATGAAATATCATAATCATTTTTCTATATTGTGACAATCATCACAGAATCTACATGAAATGAAATATCATAATCATTTTTTCTATATTGTGACAATCATCACAAGAATCTACATGAAATGAAATATCATAATCATTTTTTTCTATATTGTGACAATCATCACAAGAATCTACATGAAATGAAATATCATAATCATTTTTCCTATATTGTGACAATCATCACAAGAATCTACATGAAATGAAATATCATAATCATTTTTTCTATATTGTGACAATCATCACAAGAATCTACATGAAATGAAATATCATAATCATTTTTTCTATATTGTGACAATCATCACAAGAATCTACATGAAATGAAATATCATAATCATTTTCTATATTGTGACAATCTGTATCACAAGAATCTACATGAAATGAAATATCATAATCATTTTTTCTATATTGTGACAATCATCACAAGAATCTACACATGAAATGAAATATCATAATCATTTTTCTATATTGTGACAATCATCACAAGAATCTACATGAAATGAAATATCATAATCATTTTTTCTATATTGTGACAATCATCACAGAATCTACATGAAATAAATATCAACAATCATTTTTTCTATGTGTGACAATCATCACAAGAATCTACATGAAATGAAATATCATAATCATTTTTTCTATGTTAACATTAATCATCACAAGAATCTACATGAAATGAAATAATATAATCATTTTTTATATTGGCATGACAGTATCCTGCAAAGATCTACATGAAATGAAATATCATAATCATTTTCCTATATTGTGACAATCATCACAAGAATCTACATGAAATGAAATATCATAATCATTTTTTCTATATTGTGACAATCATCACAAGAATCTACATAAAATGAAATATCATAATCATTTCTATATTGTGACAATCATCACAAGAATCTACATGAAATGAAAATATCGCAATCATTTTTTCTATATTGTGACAATCATCACAAGAATGTGAAATGAAATATCATAATCATTTTTTCTATATTGTGACAATCATCACAAGAATCTACATGAAATGAAATATCATAATCATTTTTTCTACATATTGTGACAATCATCACAAGAATCTACATGAAATGAAATATCATAATCATTTTTCTATATTGTGACAATCATCACAAGAATCTACATGAAATGAAATATCGCCTTAATCATTTTTTCTATATTGTGACAATCATCACAAGAATCTACATGAAATGAAATATCATAATCATTTTTCTATATTGTGACAATCATCACAAGAATCTACATGAAATGAAATATCATAATCATTTTTTCTATATTGTGACAATCATCACAAGAATCTACATGAAATGAAATATCATAATCATTTTTTCTATATTGTGACAATCATCACAAAATCCTATGAAATGAAATATCGCCAATCATTTTTCTATATTGTGACAATCATCACAAGAATCTACATGAAATGAAATATCATAATCATTTTTTCTATATTGTGACAATCATCACAAGAATCTACATGAAATGAAATATCATAATCATTTTTCTATATTGTGACAATCATCACAAGAATCTACATGAAATGAAATATATAATCATTTTTTCTATATTGTGACAATCATCACAAGAATCTACATGAAATGAAATATCATAATCATTTTTCTATATTGTGACAATCATCACAAGAATCTACATGAAATGAAATATCATAATCATTTTCTATATTGTGACAATCATCCCGCAAGTCTACATGAAATGAAATATCATAATCATTTTTTCTATATTGTGACAATCATCACAAGAATCTACATGAAATGAAATATCATAATCATTTTCTATATTGTGACAATCATCACAAGAATCTACATGAAATGAAATATCATAATCATTTTTTCTATATTGTGACAATCTCACAAGAATCTACATAGAAATGAAATATCATAATCATTTTTCTATATTGTGACAATCATCACAAGAATCTACATGAAATGAAATATCATAATCATTTTTTCTATATTGTGACAATCATCACAAGAATCTACATGAAATGAAATATCATAATCATTTTTTCTATATTGTGACAATCATCACAAGAATCTACATGAAATGAAATATCATAATCATTTTTTCTATATTGTGACAATCATCACAAGAATCTACATGAAATGAAATATCATAATCATTTTTTCTATATTGTGACAATCATCACAAGAATCTACATGAAATGAAATATCATAATCATTTTTTCTATATTGTGACAATCATCACAGAGCTCTACATGAAATGAAATATCATAATCATTTTTTCTATATTGTGACAATCATCCCACAAGAATCTACATGAAATGAAATATCATAATCATTTTTCTATATTGTGACAATCATCACAAGAATCTACATGAAATGAAATATCATAATCATTTTTCTATATTGTGACAATCATCACAAGAATCTACATGAAATGAAATATCATAATCATTTTCTATATTGTGACAATCATCACAAGAATCTACATGAAATGAAATATCATAATCATTTTTTCTATATTGTGACAATCATCACAAAAAAGTCTACATGAAATGAAATATCATAATCATTTTTTTCTATATTGTGACAATCATCACAAGAATCTATGAAATGAAATATCATAATCATTTTTTCTATATTATTGTGACAATCATCACAAGAATCTACATGAAATGAAATATCATAATCATTTTTTCTATATTGTGGTAATCATCACAAGAATCTACATGAAATGAAATATCATAATCATTTTTCTATATTGTGACAATCATCACAAGAATCTACATGAAATGAAATATCATAATCATTTTCTATATTGTGACAATCATCACAAGAATCTACATGAAATGAAATATCATAATCATTTTTTCTATATTGTGACAATCATCACAAGAATCTACATGAAATGAAATATCATAATCATTTTTTCTATATTGTGACAATCATCACAAGAATCTACATGAAATGAAATATCATAATCATTTTTTCTATATTGTGACAATCATCACCGAAATCTACATGAAATAAAATATCATAATCATTTTTCTACCTTGCCTTATATTGTGACAATCATCACAAAAGAATCTACATGAAATGAAATATCATAATCATTTTCTATATTGTGACAATCATCACAAGAATCTGAATGAAATGAAATATCATAATCATTTTTCTATATTGTGACAATCATCACAAGAATCTACATGAAATGAAATATCATAATCATTTTTTCTATATATTGTGACCAATCTATCACAAGAATCTACATGAAATGAAATATCATAATCATTTTTCCTATATTGTGACAATCATCACAAGAATCTACATGAAATGAAATATCATAATCATTTTTTCTATATTGTGACAATCATCACAAGAATCTACATGAAATGAAATATCATAATCATTTTTTCTATATTGTGACAATCATCACAAGAATCTACATGAAATGAAACATCATAATCATTTTTTTCTATATTGTGACAATCATCACAAGAATCTACATGAAATGAAACATCATAATCATTTTTTCTATATTGTGACAATCATCAAAGAATCTACATGAAATGAAACATCATAATCATTTTTCTATATTGTGACAATCATCACAAAATCTACATGAAATGAAACATCATAATCATTTTTTCTATATTGTGACAATCATCACAAGAATCTACATGAAATGAAACATCATAATCATTTTCTATATTGTGACAATCATCACAAGAATCTACATGAAATGAAACATCATAATCATTTTTTCTATATTGTGACAATCATCACAAGAATCTACATGAAATGAAACATCATAATCATTTTTCTATATTGTGACAATCATCACAAGAATCTACATGAAATGAAACATCATAATCATTTTTTCTATATTGTGACAATCATCACAAGAATCTACATGAAATGAAACATCATAATCATTTTTTCTATATTGTGACAATCATCACAAGAATCTACATGAAATGAAATATCATAATCATTTTTCTATATTGTGACAATCATCACAGAATCTACATGAAATGAAATATCATAATCATTTTTTCTATATTGTGACAATCATCACAAGAATCTACATGAAATGAAACATCATAATCATTTTTTCTATATTGTGACAATCATCACAAATCTACATGAAATGAAACATCATAATCATTTTTCTATATTGTGACAATCATCACAAGAATCTACATGAAATGAAACATCATAATCATTTTCTATATTGTGACAATCATCACAAGAATCTACATGAAATAAAACATCATAATCATTTTCTATATTGTGACAATCATCACAAGAATCTACATGAAATGAAACATCATAATCATTTTTTTCTATATTGTGACAATCATCACAAGAATCTACATGAAATAGAAGCTTATCTATAATCATTTTTTCTATATTGTGACAATCATCACAAGAATCTACATAGGGAAATGAAACATCATAATCATTTTTTCTATATTGTGACAATCATCACAGAATCTACATGAAATGAAACATCATAATCATTTTTTCTATATTGTGACAATCATCACAAGAATCTACATGAAAATGAAACATCATAATCATTTTTTCTATATTGTGACAATCATCACAAAAGTCTACATGAAATGAAATATCATAATCATTTTTCTATATTGTGACAATCATCACAAGAATCTACATGAAATGAAATATCATAATCATTTTTTCTATATTGTGACAATCATCACAAGAATCTACATGAAATGAAATATCATAATCATTTTTTCTATATTGTGACAATCATCACAAAAATCTCACATGAAATGAAATATCATAATCATTTTTCTATATTGTGACAATCATCACAAGAATCTACATGAAATGAAATATCATAATCATTTTTTCTATATTGTGACAATCATCACAGAATCTACATGAAATGAAATATCATAATCATTTTTTCTATATTGTGACAATCATCACAAGAATCACATGAAATGAAATATCATAATCATTTTTTCTATATTGTGACAATCATCACAAGAATCTACATGAAATGAAATATCATAATCATTTTTCTATATTGTGACAATCATCACAAGAATCTACATGAAATGAAATATCATAATCATTTTTTCTATATTGTGACAATCATCACAAGAATCTACATGAAATGAAATATCATAATCTATTTTTTCTATATTGTGACAATCATCACAAGAATCTACATGAAATGAAATATCATAATCATTTTTTCTCATTGTGACAATCATCACAAGAATCTACATGAAATGAAATATCATAATCATTTTTCTATATTGTGACAATCATCACAAGAATCTACATGAAATGATATCATAATCATTTTTTCTATATTGTGACAATCATCACAAGAATCTACATGAAATGAAATATCATAATCATTTTTTCTGTTATTACATACGTCTCCCATGAAATGAAATCTATCATAATCATTTTTCTATATTGTGACAATCATCACAAGAATCTACATGAAATGAAATATCATAATCATTTTCCTATGTGTGACAATCATCACAAGAATCTACATGAAATGAAATATCATAATCATTTTTTCTATATTGTGACAATCATCACAAGAATCTACATGAAATGAAATATCATAATCATTTTTCTATATTGTGACAATCATCACAAGAATCTACATGAAATGAAATATCATAATCATTTTTTCTATATTGTGACAATCATCACAGAATCCTGCATGAAATGAAATATCATAATCATTTTTTCTATATTATGACAATCATCACAAGAATCTACATGAAATGAAATATCATAATCATTTTTCTATATTGTGACAATCATCACAAGAATCTACATGGAAATGAAATATCACTAATCATTTTTTTTCACTGTTGTGACAATCATGCAGAATCTACATGAAATGAAATATCATAATCATTTTTTCTATATTGTGACAATCATCACAAGAATCTACATGAAATGAAATATCATAATCATTTTCTATATTGTGACAATCATCACAAGAATCTACATGAAATGAAATATCATAATCATTTTTTCTATATTGTGACAATCAGCTCACAAGATCTCCATGAAATGAAATAATACAATCATTTTTTCTATATTGTGACAATCATCACAAGAATCTACATGAAATGAAATATCATAATCATTTTTTCTATATTGTGACAATCATCACAAGAATCTACATGAAATGAAATATCATAATCATTTTTCTATATTGTGACAATCATCACAAGAATCTACATGAAATGAAATATCATAATCATTTTTTCTATATTGTGACAATCATCACAAGAATCTACATGAAATGAAATATCATAATCATTTTTTCTTATATTGTGACAATCATCACAAGAATCTACATGAAATGAAATATCATAATTATTTTTCTATATTGTGACAATCATCACAAGAATCTACATGAAATGAAATATCATAATCATTTTTTCTATATTGTGACAATCATCACAAGAATCTACATGAAATGAAATATCATAATCATTTTCATATTGTGACAATCATCACAAGAATCTACATGAAATGAAATATCATAATCATTTTTTCTATATTGTGACAATCATCACAAGAATCTACATGAAATGAAATATCATAATCATTTTTTCTATATTGTGACAATCATCACAAGAATCTACATGAAATGAAATATCATAATCATTTTTTTCATATTGTGACAATCATCACAAGAATCTACATGAAATGAAATATCATAATCATTTTTTCTATATTGTGACAATCATCACAAGAATCTACATGAAATGAAATATCATAATCATTTTTTCTATATTGTGACAATCATCACAAGAATCTTACATGAAATGAAATATCATAATCATTTTTTCTATATTGTGACAATCATCACAAGAATCTTACATGAAATGAAATATCATAATCATTTTTTCTATATTGTGACAATCATCACAAGAATCTACATGAAATGAAATATCATAATCATTTTTCTATATTGTGACAATCATCACAAGAATCTACATGAAATGAAATATCATAATCATTTTTTCTATATTGTGACAATCATCACAAGAATCTACATGAAATGAAATATCATAATCATTTTTCTATATTGTGACAATCATCACAAGAATCTACATGAAATGAAATATCATAATCATTTTTTCTATGATGACAATCATCACAAGAATCTACATGAAATGAAATATCATAATCATTTTTCTATATTGTGACAATCATCACAAGAATCTACATGAAATGAAATATCATAATCATTTTTCTATATTGTGACAATCATCACAAGAATCTACATGAAATGAAATATCATAATCATTTTTTCTATATTGTGACAATCATCACAAGAATCTACATGAAATGAAATATCATAATCATTTTTTTCATTGCATACCAATACAAGAATCTACATGAAATGAAATATCATAATCATTTTTTCTATATTGTGACACCATCACAAGAATCTATGAAATGAAATATCATAATCATTTTTTCTATATTGTGACAATCATCACAAGAATCTACATGAAATGAAATATCATAATCATTTTTTCTATATTGTGACAATCAAGAATCTACATGAAATGAAATATCATAATCATTTTTTCTATATTGTGACAATCATCACAAGAATCTACATGAAATGAAATATCATAATCATTTTTTCTATATTGTGACAATCATCACAAGAATCTACATGAAATGAAATATCATAATCATTTTTTTTCTATATTGTGACAATCATCACAAGAATCTACATGAAATGAAATATCATAATCATTTTTTCTATATTGTGACAATCATCACAAGAATCTACATGAAATGAAATATCATAATCATTTTTTCTATATTGTGACAATCATCACAAGAATCTACATGAAATGAAATATCATAATCATTTTTTCTATATTGTGACAATCATCACAAGAATCTACATAAATGAAATATCATAATCATTTTTCTATATTGTGACACCATCACAAGAATCTACATGAAATGAAATATCATAATCATTTTTCTATATTGTGACAATCATCACAAGAATCTACATGAAATGAAATATCATAATCATTTTTTTCTATATTGTGACAATCATCACAAGAATCTACATGAAATGAAATATCATAATCATTTTTTCTATATTGTGACAATCATCACAAGAATCTACATGAAATGAAATATCATAATCATTTTTTCTATATTGTGACAATTTATCACAAGAATCTACATGAAATGAAATATCATAATCATTTTTTCTATATTGTGACAATCATCACAAGAATCTACATGAAATGAAATATCATAATCATTTTTTCTATATTGTGACAATCATCACAAGAATCTACATGAAATGAAATATCATAATCATTTTTTTCATATTGTGACAATCATCACAAGAATCTACATGAAATGAAATATCATAATCATTTTTTCTATATTGTGACAATCATCACAAGAATCTACATGAAATGAAATATCATAATCATTTTTTCTATATTGTGACAATCATCACAAGAATCTACATGAAATGAAGTATCATAATCATTTTTTCTATATTGTGACAATCATCACAAAGAATCTACATGAAATGAAATATCATAATTCATTTTTTTCTTGTTGGCCAGACAATCATCACAAGAATCTACATGAAATGAAATATCATAATCATTTTTTCTATATTGTGACAATCATCACAAGAATCTACATGAAATGAAATATCATAATCATTTTTTTCTATATTGTGACAATCATCACAAGAATCTACATGAAATGAAATATCATAATCATTTTTCTTATATTGTGACAATCATCACAAGAATCTACATGAAATGAAATATCATAATCATTTTTTTCTATATTGTGACAATCATCACAAGAATCTACATGAAATGAAATATCATAATCATTTTTTCTATATTGTGACAATCATCACAAGAATCTACATGAAATGAAATATCATAATCATTTTTTTCTATATTGTGACAATCATCACAAGAATCTACATGAAATGAAATATCATAATCATTTTTTCTATATTGTGACAATCATCACAAGAATCATATGAAATGAAATATCATAATCATTTTTTTCTATATTGTGACAATCATCACAAGAATCTACATGAAATGAAATATCATAATCATTTTTTCTATATTGTGACAATCATCACAAGAATCTACATGAAATGAAATATCATAATCATTTTTTCTATATTGTGACAATCATCACAAGAATCTACATGAAATGAAATATCATAATCATTTTTTTTCTATATTGTGACAATCATCACAAGAATCTACATGAAATGAAATATCATAATCATTTTTTCTATATTGTGACAATCATCACAAGAATCTACATGAAATGAAATATCATAATCATTTTTTCTATATTGTGACAATCATCACAAGAATCTACATGAAATGAAATATCATAATCATTTTTTCTATATTGTGACAATCATCACAAGAATCCACATGAAATGAAATATCATAATCATTTTTTCTATATTGTGACAATCATCACAAGAATCTACATGAAATGAAATATCATAATCATTTTTTCTATATTGTGACAATCATCACAAGAATCTACATGAAATGAAATATCATAATCATTTTTTCTATATTGTGACAATCATCACAAGAATCTACATGAAATGAAATATCATAATCATTTTTCTATATTGTGACAATCATCACAAGAATCTACACAAAATGAAATATCATAATCATTTTTTCTATATTGTGACAATCATCACAAGAATCACATAAAGATGAATCTTGCCAATGTTTTTTCTATATTGTGACAATCATCACAAGAATCACATGAAATGAAATATCATAATCATTTTTTCTATATTGTGACAATCATCACAAGAATCTACATGAAATGAAATATCATAATCATTTTTTCTATATTGTGACAATCATCACAAGAATCTACATGAAATGAAATATCATAATCATTTTTTCTATATTGTGACAATCATCACAAGAATCTACATGAAATGAAATATCATAATCATTTTTTCTATATTGTGACAATCATCACAAGAATCTACATGAAATGAAATATCATAATCATTTTTTTCTATATTGTGACAATCATCACAAGAATCATGAATGGCTCATCTATAATCATTTTTCTATATTGTGACAATCATCACAAGAATCTACATGAAATGAAATATCATAATCATTTTTTCTATATTGTGACAATCATCACAAGAATCTACATGAAATGAAATATCATAATCATTTTTTCTATATTGTGACAATCATCACAGAATCTACATGAAATGAAATATCATAATCATTTTTTCTATATTGTGACAATCATCTTAGAATCTGCATGAAATGAAATATCATAATCATAATCATATCGCCGATTTATTGAATAAAGAAAACAAGTGTCTTTTCTTAGTTTAACCAAAACTACATAATTGCAGAGAAACAAATTTGCTGTCGTATCATTGGGGTGTAGCAGGGAGCCTTTGTTAATCCCCTGAAGATAACAGTTACTTTCAGGGATTTGTTCTACATTGTCTGTCATTGCTCCAGTTATTAAATCGTTGCATTTTACTTTTTTGAAAACTGCATGACAACAATAACCTGCTAAGTCGACTATTACAGGAAAAACCTCCCTACATTTAATAATATCATCATCTGTTACATCTATATTAAATTCATGAATATCTGTTGCACATCTGTTATATCATTCCAGTTAATTTCTTGTAAATTACTGAGATCAATACTTTTGTTATTAAGTGGCAGAATTAATTTGAAAACTGAGAACATTCTGATGTTTTTTTTTCACACTCGAATAACTGACGTCTCGATATATTATACTGATCACCTGAAAACTGTCGATACTGGCCAAATCTTAACTCCAGGTGATCCGTTTGGAATTTGCCTGGTAATATATATTTCATTTTTAATTCTTGTTGTTATAGCGATGGTTGAGATTGAGCCCCTCACCTCAAAAAACACTTATGCTCTACGACTCGAATCTGGATATGAATATCTTTTTTTTAATCGTATCACCCCGAGCAAGGCGGTAACGCCACTGATGTGCAGGGGGCTACATAAGAGTAAAAAGATTAGGTAGGAGGAGAGTGAAGAGAAAGACGAACCAGTTAGAAAGGAGCAAGAGAAGGATGGGAATACAGGTGTGATGACAGTTGCAAAGGTGGAGAGAAAGGAAAGGATATACAGGTTGTTGTGGAGAGAACTAGAGTCAAGTGGTTAAGAGATGGGTACTGACATTGCATTTAAATTCCTGGAGGTTGTAGTCGTCAGGAAAGCAAGAATGTGGAAGGGAGTTCCACAGGCGGGAAGTGCGAGAGAAGAAGCTGAAGAAGTAGAACTGTCGTCTGGATTTGGTTGGTCTAACTGTGAATGGGTGAGACCCAGTTACCAGTCTGGTTGCACGAGTAAACACCTGTTGCAGAGGCACCAGTGATTTAAGTTCGTTTGAGGAAAAGCCATGAAAGCATGTATAGAACAAAGGGAAGTTACATCCGTCGGTGGGGAAGCGGTTGGAGTCGATAAACCAAGTCGGTACCTGTCACACTACCGATTCTCTTTTGGAGCCTGTCAAGAACACTGAGATGAGCATGTGTAAGGTAACGTAATATAATGAACCCAACCGGAATTGGAACCCGGCTCTCCGAGTAACAATTATCTGTTACACCAACCACACATCTAAGCTTACAGAACTTGGCATTCCTGCTATAATAATAAAAAAATCTGGCACTGAAATAATTTTACAGTCAGTAAAGTTTACATTAAATCCTGGAAAATGGCGACCAATACTTTGAGTACTGGGGGATGACGTCAGTTATAAATTTGGCTTGAATGTCCCCGCAAGACTGACAGGAATAACCATAATGCGAACGTCATTCGATCTAACAGACTTTGTTCCAATGTTGGCTCTCGTATTTTCTTTCTTTCTATTCTACTTCTGTTTATTTTGGTACGAAGACAAAAATGATCTTCTTCGTATGGAATACGTCTGTTTGAAGAAACAGCGACGGATTATGTCTTTGTGCACTTGAATTCGAAAAATGATTGAAAGATCAAAAGGTTTCCAAATGACACAGTCTAATTCGATACGCATCAGTTCATTCTTCTGAATATCGGTTTCACTCGATCGAACAAAAGTTTTACCTGCATCTGTTCACATCAATCCGTCTCAGTCCGATCAGCTCCGTCGTGGTCTGTTCATGTCATTCTATCTTTGTTTGCTCACTTTCATCTCAATCTCTTCATATATAAATAGATTTATATCGTTCTCAATCTGTCTATATCTATCAAATTCAATTTCATTTTGTATCTATGCTTGTATCTGTGTAGATCACATATAGTTTTTATCCGTTACCAACGGGGGATATGTTTTAAAACTTTCTAACGTATGCCTGAAACTACGCATTGAATTAAGCTTTATATGATTTTTTTTCTATACATTTATACATAGGCATGTCAAAGATTAATTATAAATGAAAAACCTGAATAAATTTACAAAAATAGCTAATAATAAAATAGAACAATTCCAACAATAGACTTTAATAAAACTTATATGACGGATAGAAGATTCGTTCCGACCGTAGATTTTGTTGGGCATAAACGATAAACAGTAATTACTAATAATAAAATAGAACAATTCTAACAATAGACTATAATAAAAGTTACTAGCAGTATATTTTCGCACCAGAACCTATCTTACACTAGCAGTATAGCCCGGCGTTGTCCGGGTGTAATGAAAGCTTTAAAACTAATCCATGGTCCTGGAGCTCAGACTCTTTGGACGTTGGCACGAAAGACTAAAAAGCAATAGTTGTTTCCAGTTAAAGCGAAACCGTAGACTGAAAGAAAAATGAATGGATATAAGTCAAATTTTGATTTCCTGGTATCGATATCAAATACGTTTTTTCGTTGTAAAGTGAATTTTGAAGGCTAAATAAGTCCTCTGAGTAAATGGTATCATGGCTGAGACTAAGAACTACAAGTATGCCTACTTAGAGCCAAACCTGAAGCAAAAACTAAAATAAAACGGCTGAAAAAAATAGACATACAGGCAGATAAACAGACACACACACAAACATCTTGCCTTTTATATATATATATATTATCGATCTTGTGCACTATTGTAAGAACTGCAACCTTGAAACTTCTGAATATCGTTTCTTAGGTCTTTGTCTATGAATGTATCAAATTTGATTAAAATCGGACCACTCCTTCTATAACCCGATTTTTTCGATTATCGATTTTCGATATTTATCGGGGGTACCTCGACACAAAACCTAACTAAGAACACTCGCAGACGCTTATAGTACAACTGTGTCAATTTTCAAGAAAATTGGTTCAGCCGTTTCGGAGTCTATAGGTAACGGACACACAGACACACAGGCACACACAGACAAAGTTCCATTTATAAATAAGTTTAGATATGACGGATAGAAGATTCGTTCCGACCGTAGATCTTGTTAGGCACAAGAAAAGATTACCCCCAATCACGAATGATCTAATAGGACAATTGTAAATTCTTCTTCTTCTATGTGCCTTGTCCTTTCAGGACGTAAGCGATTATGGCCTTCCACGTCTCCCTATCCCTGGTGGCTTTTAACACGCTTTCTCCTGTAACATCTCGCAATCCCCGTTCTGTCATCCACCTGCTCAGGCCCTTAAAATATGTTATCCGCTACTTTCCTCTGTGTCTTTTCCCTCTATCTGGCCTGTAACAGGTTCGCTAAGCCCTCCTTCCTTATTGCATGTCCGAGAAACTTTAGTTGTCCCTTCCGGATGCTCAATATTAGTTTCCTTTTTGTTTCTATCCTTTCCAAAACCTTATCATTGCTCACATGCTAGGTCCACGATATCCGCATCATCCTTCTGTAGAATCACATTCCAATTGCTTCAAGTATTTCCTTCATCTTCGAATATTGAAGAAGTGACATCACATAGCAATCTAGTACTCTCTTCTTTGTTTCTAATGAAAGTTTCCTTTGTCTTAGTACTTTACTCAGCTTCTGAAATGCGTCCTTCGCCATGCCAATTCGCCTTCGGATCTCTGTGTCGCACTTTCCGTCTTCTGTTAGAACACTTCCCAGGTATTTAAATTTTTGTACCTGCTTGATTTTAGTATCTCCACCAGTATTTGGCATTTGGGGCTGCTCTTTTAGTTGATGAGCATGCATTCGAACAATAGACTGAAATAAAAACAAAAAAAAAGCATGATTTATATTCTCCAAGGTCTTGTTATTATGATCAACATAAACATTCAGTCAGTCAGTTACGTGCCATACGTGATACACGCTATGGACAATCATGTCTCGAAAGAGACATGTCTGACAGGGCAGAAGATTATCCTGCAGTAGTTTGCCATTGCATTCTGCGGTGGACTGGTTGCCAGCCAAGGCTATAGAACCCAATCTGTTCTATTATTTGACTCATAACTACAAGGGGAAGAGATGTATTATATTAATAAATAGTAATAAGTGGGGGATCAGTTTCTTACTTCATAACAATAGAAAGCTGATCCCCCACTTTATGAAGTTTTAAATATGTTTCCAACTATCATATTCAGTCAGTCAGTTAAGTGCCATACGTGATACACGCTTTGGGCAATCATGTCTCGAAAGAGACATGTCTGACTGGGCAGAAGATTATCCCGCGGTGGGTTGCCATTGTTTTCTGCGGTAGACTGGCTACTAGTCAAGGTTATAGAACCCAATCTGTTCTATTATTTAACCCATAACTGGAGAGAAAAGATGAATTAGTACCTTTCCCAAGGGTATTTGTGCGTAAGTGAATGCGAGGAATTCAACTGGTCTTCGAACTCGGCTCCCTGATTTGTCGTTAAGCGCTAAAAAATATATATTTCCCGAACTTGCATCAAAGTAAATAAGTGGTGGTGTGAGGGGGTCTAAGTTGTGAAAATATTTTGTTTTGCAAAGATTTTCAAAAAACCAACATTTATAAAATAATTTTATTCAGTTCTGAAAGTTTTTGTTTTTTTTAATCATTTCACCCCAAGCAAGGCATTCCACTGCCACTATTGCGCATGGGGTTACATAGGGGAAGGTAAAGAGAAAGTGTGGTTAGATATAGGAAATGTCAGAAGGGGGGTGATAGGTAGTTGGGAGGATGGGAAGAGTGTTTGAAAGAATGGAAGCGAGTTGTTGTGTTAGGAGGTGTCTATTGACCTTACATTTAAACTCCTGGAGATTGTAGCCGTCAGGGAAGCAGTCATGTGGAAGGGAATTCCACAGTCGGGAAGTGCGAGAAAAGAAACTGTTGGAGTAGAAGTGGCGGTTGCATTTTATCGGTTTCACTGTAAAAGGGTGGGATCTAGTTGCTAATCTAGTATCTCGTGCAAATTCGAACCTAGGGGGCACCAGTTATCTAAGTTCATCGGAGCAGAAGCCATGGAAGTATTTATAGAAAAGACACAGGGAAGCCACGTCGTGCCGGTGAGAGAGAGACTGCAGGCGGTCTGCCAAGTCAGTATCGATCACATTACAGACCCTCCGCTGTACCTTGTCGAGAAGCCCAAGGAGAATAGCAGGGGCACCCGACCAGATATGGCAACAGTATTCAATGCACGGGCGGATGGTAGATTTATAAATGTGCAGGATAGATTCAGACGGAAAAAAACCTCCGGGCCCTGCACAGAGAACCGACTTTCATAGTAGCGGTTTAGCAATGGATTCGATATAGTCATTCCACTTGAGGTCCGCTGAAAGTGTGAGACCAAGGAGGCGCAGTGTTTTACTCTCTCGGAGGCAAGCCTGGTCCATGCTAATGGGAGGTAGGTGAGATTGTCGATGATCGTTAATTGAGAGTAGCTTCGTTTTATAAGCATTAAAATTCTCATTTTTTTAGTGAATATTTGGAGGTACCTTAATAAAAGTGATGTGACGGATAGAAAATGCTTCTTACCGTAGATCTTATTAGGAACAATAAAATATTAGCAAGAACTAATAATAAAATAGAATTATTTTGCAATATATATGATGGAAAGAAGATTTGTTCACACTGAAAATTTTAAAATCTATAGTGAAGCTTCTTTTTCTTTGATTAAATCATGTTTACTTTCTCAATTAAAGGTTTACGGCTTCACTTTTTACACGCGCACACACACACACTCTCTCATACACACAGACACACACACACACACACACACACTCTCTCTCATATATATATATATATATATATATATATATATATATATACTAGTTTGAAAAACGGTAAAATCAATTAATATAAATAACCCGAAGATACCGAAATATTGAGACCTAGGTTGCTGAAACAACTCATTTTCAAATGAAAAATATTCAAAAGTTTTACAATATAAATGTAATACAATTATATTTTTTAATACAACTGTGTACTGGTTTAATTTAATTATGATCAATAACTAACTAATTATATATATATATCCACACAGACACACACACACACATATATATGAAATGATTTGTTTGAATATTATTTTCGATCGATACTCATATTTAAGTAGATATTCTGTTTTTAATTAAACAGTATTATATATTTATATATACTGGCCTGATTATTTACGATAATTTTTTATTACGAAAATGTGCGTCATTCGGCAGCATTGTGAACCTGCGACCACGATCCACATCGGGGAAGCTACCATTTGATCTGGCAACGTCTTAGACCTCTCGACCACGAATGACCTCCAGTCCACTCAGAAAAAAAACTAGATAGGTGGAATTAATAAGTAGGTAGCAATCAATGTATATTTTAAGATTTTGGACAACATTACTTTTAGACTGAGTTGTAAATAACACTGATGTCGTATTTTAACAGATCAGTCAGTTAAGTGCCATACGTGAAGCACGCTTGGGCGATCGTATCTCGAAGGAGACATGACTGACTGGGCAGAGGATTGTCCCGCAGTAGGTTACCATTGCTTTCTGCGGTAGACTGGTTGCCTGCCAGGGCTGTGGAACCCGGTCTGTCCTGTTATTTAACCCATAACTGGAAGGAAGAGACGGATTGATACCTTTCCCAAGGGTATTTGCGCGTAAGTGAATGCAATGAATTCAACTGGAATTTGAACTCGGCTCCCCGATTTGTCGTTCCGAGCCGATATCCACTGCACCACAACGCACATTATGTTAACCAAAACAACACAAAAATATCTTGAATACTAAAGAGTAAATTTAGTCAATAAATTCACGGCCTTCAGAAGACTTCGGAATCTTCTGAAACTCTTCTGGGCGGCCTCCTTGTTTAAGTTGGTAACTGCTGATATAATCCTTGCCTTCAGTTCATCTCGTTCTTTCGAGCTGGTGTCACCAAATTAAGACCGAATAAGACCAGTTTAAGACCAGTTTAGAGCATTTTTGAACCTATCCACCGCGGTGGATAGGTAATGTTTTGACCAGTACCTAGGCGTACGCGCTCAGGTTCCCCACGTTAAAATAGACCTTGTGTCACATCTCTCTCAAGTGGGGGAGAAGGGTAAATATTGGTGTTACAAAGATTTCTGTTGGACACTCGCTCAACCGCACCCCAAGCACAGGAAAAATTTTAAAATTTGGTTTTGTCTCGCTCTTAAAAGCGGGGAAAGGGAAGTAAAGGAAGTGGTGTTTGACAGGGACGGGGGCTGAAACAAAATGGAAAGAAAAGGAAAAAGAAAGGGGGAAGGGAAAAAAAGAAAAATAAAGAAAAGAAAAATTTCATACACGTAAATTTCATACACGTAAATTTCATACACGTAAATCTTTCTTTTCTTTATTTTTCTACCGGGATAGCATATTTCCTTTATATACGTTTCTTGAGTGCTCTGACCAGTTGACGCGGCTTTTATCCTCAAAAATGCATCACAAAGTTACAGATTGCAGCAGTATCATGTCTGAGAGGGGTATGAAAATCACGAAAAAAGTCTGATTCAGCAGGAATCAGTGCACGTATAGAGCTGAACTCTGAAACAAGGACGCCTGGAAATTTTACAGTCCAGAGAGAACACGCAGAATCCCTTGTAAACTGGAAAATGAAAGAGAATATGTCAATGCTTAGATAGACTCGGAAGTTAACTTGACAATGTCCTGGGTTGTACGTATCAAGGATGTCTTCAATAGGACACATGGCGTCTTGTTTCGTGTAGACTTGAAAAACGAGAACTCATTCCGATAGATAAACGAACCAAGAAGTTAATGTTTAAGGTTTTACATATCACTTTTTTTTTTATCGTTTCACCCCAGGCAAGGCATTTCACTGCCACTATTGCGCAGGGGGTTACATCGGGGAAAGTGATGAGAAAGAGTGACAAATTATAGGATGTGTCAGGAAGTGAGTAAAAGAAGGATGAATGTGGCCATAAAGTGAGGGATCAGTTTATATATTGATTGTAATGTAGAATTGATCCCCAACTTTATATCCACAATAAAATAGTACAGAATTTTTTTAAAATCCTCTCATCCCAAACAAGGCATTCAACTGCCACTATTGCGCAGGGGGCTACATAGGGGAAAGTGATGAGAAAGAGTGGTTAGTTATAGGAAATGTCGGAAGGAGACGGATGAGGGTTGAGTAGGATGAGGGTTGAGTAGATGGGAATTTCAATTTCTGGAGATTGTAGCTGTCGGGAAAGCAAGGCGGAAAGTGCGAGAAAAGAAGCTGTTAGAGTAGAAATTACGGTTACATCTTATCTGTTTCACTGCTAATCTAGTATCTCGTGCAAATTCGTACCTAGGGGGCACCAGTGATCTAAGTTCATCGGAGCAGAAGCCGTGAAAGTATTTATACAAGTGGCACAGGAAGCCACATCACGCCGGTGAGAGAATGACTGCAGCCGGGCTGCCAAGTCGGTATCGATCACATTAGAGATTCTCCGTTGTATTTTGTCAAGAACCCCGAGGAAAATAGCAGGGACACCCGACCAGATGTGGCAGCAGTATTCAATACACAGGCGGATGGTAGATTTATATATGTGCAGGATGGATTCAGACGGGCAAAACTTCCGGGCCCTGCACAAAGAACCGACTCGATATAACATGGGACTTTTTTCCAGGTGAAAAAGACCTTAAATCGTGGTCTCGATGATCAGATGAAGTTGTTAATGATTGTTTTTTCTACACTTTAATGTACGAAGATGAATGACACCCAGCGATTCTATGTGAAAAGTATGAAGGAAAAAAATTCCCATGTAGCTAATTCACACTTCCGGTGAAGATAACCAGAAAGTACCATTTATTCACCTGGTTGGGCTATTTTATGTCAATCGTTATTTTTATCAATACAGCCATTTTTTATTCCCATATTTTTCGGTTTCATTTGTCCATTTTGTTTTTCTTAATGAGAAAGATGATAAAAAATAGGATGGCCGAATTTTCTTTCAAAAGGAAGCTTTTTTTTTTCATTCTTTATTCTTTGAAGAAGCGATTAATATGACTTAGTGAATCAAAAGGATTTATCAGTTGTTAGCCGTTTTTCGTTGGCCGAATTCCGAGTGGTATTTTTACGAAACCTGCTTTGCATGCATAGCCCAAGTCTTAAAACCATCGGCCTCAGTGTTTTATCCCAAGGTCAAGGCTCAAGCAAATACAAAATGGAAAATATCTAGGAAGCGTTTAAACATTTCAAAATCCGATAACTTATTTGGATAGCATTATATGCCTTCCTAAACATAAGCAACGTATTAAGAAAAAGGAAAATTTCGTTAAAAATAACGAAAAAATTACTTATCTGTTATGTAATATCGGTCTTCCTGTATGACAGAAAACGTCTATCAATCTCAACACAGATGAGGAAAAGACTAGGAGGCAGTAGAAATTTGGTTCTACAGAAGGTTATGGAGAATACCATGCACTGAACATTTTGTCATGTATTACCTTGAAAAGCAGAGGTAATTGACTGGTGCATCCGGTCGCAGGTGAGGTCGGTAAAGGACAAGGGTAATTGACAGATATATCCGTCCGTAGATGGTGTCAAAGTGCAACGAAAAAAGTGAAAAGCGTCTTGAAAAGCAATTGACCGTTGCATTTAATTGACATCCGGCCGTCACAAAGCGACAACCTGAAAAAGCAAAAATGCGAGGGATTTTTAAGAATATATAAAGTCTAGAATTTGGAGCTAAAGATACAGAGAACTCTCGCTAGCTTCCAACTCACGACGGTATCTTCGTGTGCGCAACTCTCTTCGGCTGCCCTCCTGTTTCACACAAGCGTCCTCGACGAAAAATAAAAAGATAAGATTATATTTTTATATATACGTGTTCCTCGTTTTTTGTCAATTTGAGTAATGACGAAGTTTTAGAGAAAATAAAAATGGACACTTATACTTAATATCAGAAAGAGTTAGTGGAAATTTTCAGGGATTAGAAAATTTGACAATACATTAAAATACATATTCTCGATTTTTAAAATCTTACAAAAATGAAATATACATCTGTGATACATTATTTTTAGAAAATTAGCAAATTTTATATTAAATTAATCTGAGTTACACAAGTATTACTTATTTACAGCGTGAAATTTAGAATAAAACTATTTCTTATTGACAGATTTAAACTTTTTGACCTATCCGCCGTACATCAAACGTATTGACAGGTTCTGGATTAGTGATAAGATAATAGTGTATGGCGTTCACAAAAGACAAAATTGTACAATTTTTTTTTTCGGGTAAGGGAAGAAACTCTGACCTTTTAATTTGCACATAGAAATTACCATACAAAAGTGTGGATTCCGGGTGAGGAACTGCACAAAATAATGAACAACAAAAACAGGTATGGAGATAGAAAAGTTATATTGAACGTAATATACCAACTTGAACGTAGGTTAGTAAATCCAGGAATACTATTAGTAAGAAATAAATATATACAAGTCTTGAAGAGAAGTCGTTGGAAATAGTATATCCGTGTATATTATTCTAGCTGAGTGGAACTTACAGATAGTCTGACTTCTGATGCGGTAGTCTCTAGGTAAGTTCGGTAATTTACGTATCAGTTCTGGTACTCTCCGATAACGCTAACGGATCTCTACGAATATTCTCTCTACTCTATGGTAGAAGTATATATATATATATATATATATATATATATATATTTTAATCATATCACCCCGAGCAAGGCGGTAACACCACTGATGCGCAGGGGGCTACGTACTAGTGAAAAGATTGGAAAAGAGAAAACCGGAAACAACATCCTAAACAAGGAACAAGGGATGAGCCTCTTCACCTGTTCAATAGACGTGGGTGAAGTGTGAACCGGGCAATAGTTTAGTCTATCTACTCCAATTGAAAAAAAAAAAAAGAGTGAAAAGATTGGAAAAGAGAAAACCGGAAACCACATCCTAAACAAGAAACAAGGGATGAGTCTCTTCACCTGTTCAATAGACGTGGGTGGAGTGTGAACCGGGCGATAGTTTAGTCTATCTACTCCAATTGAAAAAAAAAAAGGAGTGAAAAGATTGGAAAAGTGAAAACCGGAAACCACATCCTAAACAAGGAACAAGGGATGAGCCTCTTCACCTGTTCAATAGACGTGGGTGGAGTGTGAACCGGGCGATAGATAGATCTATCTACTCCAATTTAAAAAAAAAAGAAGATAGAAAGATTGGAAAAGAGAAAACCGGAAACTGCATCCTAAACAAGGAACAAGGGATGCGTCTCTTCACCTGTTCAATAGACGTGAGTGGAGTGTGAACCTGGTTCAACCATTGAGATCTCTTGTAATCGCCATCTGTTGGTTCTACTGTTAGGGTCTTTGGCGCTGGTTACACTTATACAGGGTCCACGTATTCGATTTTGCCGCTAAGAGTGGCCCCAACAGGAGTTTCGAACTACCAACAGCATTGCCCTCAGTCAATGGAACATGCAAGCTGCCCCAAGATATATTTAATAACTTATTCTATATCGATGATCTCATACACTTGGCAAAAAACGACAATGATTTGAAAAATTTATTCGATAGGATAAAAAAAAATCTTCACTGATTATATCGGTATGAAATTCGGATTAGATAAATTTATAAAAATAAAACAAAATAAAATCACTCAAGAAAGGGAGAATTTATTTCCGTCTACCGGTCCGAATATTTGAGAAATCATTGCTTAGTCAGGTGGTTCTTTGTTGCAGAGAGGTCAGTGCACGTCGGATCTAATGACGTCAGATTCTAGGGAAACGCTCGTTCGAATCTGCCAATTTTCCTAATCAAATTTCTTGAATATTCATATCCGTAGATAGAAATAAATACATTTTTTAACGAATAGATAAAAATAGAGCATCAGCTCAAATATGGATATTCATTAAAAAATAATAAAAAATAATAAAATAATAAAAAATACATAAAAATAATATAAAATAATATAAAATAAATAAAAAATAAGAAAAAATAAATAAAAAATAAGAAAATAAGAAAAAATAAATTAAAATAAGAAAAGTAAACGAAACAATCGGTTCAAAATCTTTAAAAAGTTCTAAAGATATTTTCATTTAAAATAAGGTAATTTTGAAAGCGTAGCTTAAATGTGGCACCAGGCCGAAAGTAAGGGACACCCAGTGAGAATATAACTCACTACTCAATTGTAATGATTCTAGCGTGACAAACTTGCTAACAAATATACCACCCCGAGGTGACCTTTTCATTTAAAATAAGTAAAAATTGAATAAGAAAGGATAAAAGAAAATCAAAGAAAAAATCTTTAAAAAAAATCTTTGCTTACGGTCATATCACGTTGAATACACCGGTTCTCGTTCAATCACCGAAATTAAGCAACGTTCAGCCTGGTCAGTACTTAGATCGGTGACCGCTTGGGAATACCAGGTGCTGTAAGCATTTTTTGACGCATGTGCGTTGTGGTGCAGTGGATATCGGCTCTGTAAGAAAATTCGATGAGCCGATTTCGAATTCCAGTTGAATGCTCTGCATTCACTTACGCGATAGTACCCTTAGGAAAGGTATTAATCCGTCCCTTCCCTCCAGTTATGGGTTAAATAACAGGGTAGGATTTGATACCCTGCCTTTAACCAAATTCCAATGAAAATTTCTCCGTCGGGGAAGAAGCTGGCTCAACTCACCTAGGGGTGCATGCGGCTTGGACACAAAGAAAAAATCTAAAAGAAAATCAGAGACATTTAGAAAAAAGAAACAAAAAACGTGAGGACGAAAGAGAAAAACAAAAAGTAAGCAAAAATAGAAATGAAGAAAGAATACAGAAAGAGCCATTAATAACAAGAGAAAGAAAATGATTGAGAAAAAGTGACATTGCAATAAAAGAAAGAAGAAAAACATTGACATTAAAAAACGAAAAGAGAAAGAAGTGTCCTCAAGAAGGAGAGAATCAAAGAATTAAGAAAAGAATAAATGAAAATCTTTAACAGTAAGAGAAAGAAAGAAATGAAAGAGAAAAGAAATGAAAGAGAAAAGTGTCATAACAATAAAAAAAAAAAGAAAAACATTAATAGACAATAAAAAACGAAAAAGAAAAAGTGTAATGAATATGAAGAGGATCAACGAATGAAAAAAAAGGAAATAAAAATCTTTAACAGTAAGAAAAAGAAAGAAAATGAAAGAGAAAAAGAAGTGTCATAGTAATAAAAGAAAAGAGAAAAACATTAATTAACAATAAAAACAAAAAAAAGAAGAAAAAATGTCATTAATAAAAAGAGAATCATTGAATGAAAAAAGAGGAAATGAAAATTTTTAACAGTAAGAGAAAGAAAGAAAATGAAAGAGAAAAATTTTCATATGAATAAAAGAAAGGAGAAAAACATTAATTAACAATAAAAAACGAAAAATGAAGAAAAATGTCATTAATAATAAGAGAATCAAAGAATGAAGAAGAAAAAGAGGAAATGAAAATCCTTAACAGTAAGAGGAAGAAAGAAAATGAAAGAGAAAAAGTGTTATAGCAATAAAAGAAAGAGAAAAATATTAATTGACAATAAAAAAACGAAAAAAGAAGTAAAAGTGTCATTAATAAAAAGAGAATCAAAGAAAGAAAAAGAAAAAGAAGAAATTAAAATCATTAAGAGTAAGAGGAAGAAAAAAGGAAATGAAAGAGACAAGTGTCATAGCAATAAAAAAAAGAAAAACATTAAGAAAAAGTGCAATGAACAAGAAGAGGATCAAAGAATGAAAAAAAGGAAACAAAAACCTTTAACAGCAAGAGGAAGAAAGAAAATGAAAGAGAAAAAGTGTCATAGCAATAAAAGAAAGGAGAAAGACATTAATTAACAATAAAAAAACGAAAAAAGAAAAAAATGTCATTAATAAAAAGAGAATCAAAGAATGAAAAAAAGAGGAAATGAAAATCTTTAACAGTAAGAGAAAGAAAGAAAGAAAATGAAAGAGAAAAAGTGCCATATCAATAAAAGAAAAGAGAAAAACATTAATTAACAATAAAAAAGAAAGAAAAGTGTCATAGTAATAAGAGAATCAAAGAATGAAAAAGAAAAAGAAGAAATGAAAATCCTTAACAGTAAGAGGAAAAAAGAAAGAAAATGAAAGATAAACATTGTCATGACAATACAAGAACGAAACTTTCAATGTCTTTTTCTTCTTCACACTTGATTCTACTGTATGACAGAAATTTAAAACGAAGAAAAATTACATATGATTAGAAAGAAACCCGTCTAGAAAGAAAGAAGAAGAGAGGTAGATAGAGAGAGTAGACAGAAGGAAAGTGATGAAGAGAAGAAAAGAATTTAAGAAACATGACGAAAGAGAAAGAGGGAAGAAGAAAGTAGAGAGAGAGGGGGGAACTATGAAAGAAAGAGGGGGAAAATAAAGAAAGAAATATTTCGACAGACAGACAAAAATTAAAAAAAAAAGGAGATATAGTGAAATGTGTAAGTTGAGAGTGAGGGGGAGGGCAACCCCTTCGTCTTGATCCGCGTTTAAATCCTTACTTTGTTTTAAGGGTGCTAAACCGATGATTACGAGTCAAACTGCGTGATATAACGACTGACAAATTCGACCTTCATGAAAGATTAACATGCGTGCAGAATAGGGACGACACCTTGGAAAACACGGACTGGATTAGCAATCTGCGCAAGAACAATGATTTGTTGGTTGGTTGTTTTGTTTTTATGGCACATCAACCTCGGCGGGTCATCTATTGCCAACTAAATTTTATTTAGTTATTGCTGGTAATATCATTGGGATTTGTTTTTAAGTGCAGGTTCCCCAAGTCCTACCGTGTTATTTAACCCATAACTGGAGGGGAGGGACAGATTAATACCTTTCCCAAGGGTACCAGTGCTTAAGTGAATGCAGAGTATTCAACTGGAATTAGAACTCGGCTCACCAATTTCTCTTTCCGAACCGATATCCACTACACCACAACGCACATCCATCACTAAACGCTTACAGCATCTGGTATTCCCAAGCGGTCACCCATCTAAGTACTGACCAGGCTCAACGTTGCTTAACTTTGGTGATCGAGCGAGAACCGGTGTATACAACGTGATAAGCCATAAGCACGCACATCCGTCACTAAACGTTTACAGCACCTGGTATTCCCAAGCGGTCACCCATTTAAGTACTGACCAGGGTCAACGTTGCTTAACTTTGGGAATCGAGCGAGAACCAGTGTATTCAACCCTATAAAAGACTTACTGATTTCTCAAAGATTTCAATATCATTATTTTAGTTTTTCTTCTTTATCTTTAGCATAAACATTTGTTACCAATAAAAATGATAAAAAAATCATGTGTTATATTTGTGCAATTTACGAAGAGAGCAATAGTTTTATTTGGTTTGTCTTTTTTACGGTTTATCAATTTTTTTCAGGTTAGTTAGATATTTTTAGAGTGTACTGCAAGGGCGGTACAGGGTGTGTGGTAACGTCCTATCAGTTCGCGTGAAGCGATTCTTAAAATTACAAAAGCTTAGCGAACCGGTTGTCCGAAAATAATCTTATATATTAATAGCCGATATATAATAGCTGAATAGCCAATACCGTTGCTGTAAATTCTGCGGAGGCTGAAAAAGGCATTTCTGTGGTGAACATAATTTATTCTGAAAAAAAAGAAAGAAAGAATCTTGAAGTTAGAAATGTGGCAAATCTTCTAGTCATAAATGTTATCGATCTTCCATTTGATCATTGGGACAACAGCGATTCAGTTCGAACGTAGCAAAGAAACGATAAGCTGTAGACACTTCTTCTTTTATGTGCCTTGTCCATTCAAAACATAGGCAATCATGGCTTTCCACGTCTCCCTATCCCTAGTGGCTCTTAGCACCTTTCTCCTGTTACTCGACCGTAACCCCGCACTGCTATCCACCTGCTCAGGCCCTTCAAATATGCTTTCCTCTGTCTCTCTTTCCCTCTATCTGACCAGTGAGTAACACCTTCTCCAAGCTTTCCTTCCTCATCACTTGTCCCAAGAACTTCAGCTGTCTTTTCTTGATGCTCAGTATTAATTTCATTTTCATTTCCATCCTTTCCAAAACCTCGTCATTACTCACATGCTTGATCCATGATATTCGCAGCATCCTTCTGTAGAACCACATTTCAGTTGCTTCAAGTTTTTCTTCATTTTTGATGATATTGTCCAGAATTCATTGCCATATCGAAGAACAGACATCACACAGCAATCCAGTACTCTCTTCTTTGTTTCTAGCAAAATTTTCCTGTCTCTTAATACTCTGCTCAGCTTCTGGAATGCGTCTTGGACCATTCGAATTAGCCTTCGCATCTCACTGTCGCACTTTTCGTCCTCCGTTAGAACACCTCCCAAGTAGTTAAATTTTTGTACTTGTTTGATTTTAGTATCCCCAATCTGTAATTTGAATTTTGGGCTCCTCCGTTTGCTGATGACCATACATTCGGTTTTCTTGTCTATTTGTAGTCTTTTCGACTTTCTTCATCTACCTTTTTTAGAAGGTTTTTGTAGTTCTCTTTCCATGTCAGCTATCAGCACTGTATCACCGGCGTATCTTATGTAATTCAAATTATGACAGTCAATGACGAATAGCTGGCATAACTTCTAGGGTCCTCAGAACAGTCTCGCTGTACAAGTTGAACAAATCCGGTGAAAAGACACATCATTGTCTTACGTCCCTTTCTATCTTTGTATATCTGCTGAATTCGTTTCCTGTCCGTATGCAGGTGGTTTGCTGCCAGTAGAGGTTCTTGATTAATCTGATGTCCTTGCCAAATATGTCGCGGTTGCTAAGCATTTCTATTAATTTCTTGTGGCGTATTTTGTCGAACGCCTTAGCATAGTCTACAAAACACAAGCAAACTTTCTTTTTCATTTGTATCGCCCTTTCTTTATCCTAATCATAAATATTGCATTCCTTGTTCCAGTGCCTTGACGAAACCGCACTGTTCTTGTCCTATCTCTGTCATGATTCTGCTTCTCGCTCAATTCATCAGGATTCGGACAATGAGTTTCGTTATGTGGCTCATCAAACTGATTGTTTGGTGGAGTTCGCATTCGATTGCACCTGGCTTCTTAGGCAGAGCTATGAAAATTGATTTGCTTTGGTCATCTGGTATTACACCACTGTTGTAGATTTCATTTATTATTTCCGTAATTTTCTTTATGCCAAAATCTTCTAAGGCTGTCAACATCTCTATTACAATGCCGTCTGGTCCAGTTGCTTTGTTCCTATTGCAGCTTTCACTTCGGATTTTAATATTTCCGGTCCGTCAGCATCTTTATCTATTATCGGTTGCTCTCACTTATTGTGAAAGAAATCTTTTATATATATTCTTCCCATCGTTGGAGTATTTCCTCTTTCTCTAATATGATCATTCCATCCTTGGATTTTATACATCTTGTTGAGGAGCATGTTCTTTGTCCTGTCAGTTCCTTTATTTCTTTATGCTTTTCTCCTTTATTATTCTTACTCAATCTTTCTACTTCGGCACATTTGTTGTTGAGCCATTCCTCTTTAGCCTGTCTGCAATTGGTCCTTATTGTGTAGTTTCTTCTATTCCGTTCCATGTCTTAGCTTAGTTTTCTGTCTCCTTTGCGTGATGTCAAGAATCTCTTCAGTCATCCACTCGTTTTTTCTTCTGCATCTGATTTCCTCCGGAACCATGTTGCTTGCTGATGTCTCTAGCGCTTCTGTAAGTTCGTCCCATTTCGAATTTCCATTTCCCATTTGATCTTCGTATCTGTTTCTTACACTGTCAGTATATTTTTTCTGCAGGTTGAGGTCAGTCATGAGCGTGTTGTATTGCAGTCTTGGTGCTGCCCTAGGCTTCTTCAGTTACCGAAGTTTCGCCCTTAGTTTGTAGATAACTGAAAGGTGGTCGCTTCCACTGTCGGCACTTGGATAGGTTTTGCACTGAATCACTGTGTTTCTGAATCTTTTGTTTGTAGTTCAAAACATCATATTTCTGAACACAAATAAGATAAGAACAGAATTCCAATCTGAAAATATCTTAAATAAATTATTTCTATTAAATTATCAAAATGCCTTAATCTTTTTTGACACTATAAAGTGATTTGTTTCCATTCTAAGATCAAAAAGAAAATAAGCAGAATGAGTTCTTAAAGATTACCTTCCTTTATAGAACCGATTCCTTGGAATTTAGGATGACATTATGGGGTGTATAGTATCTTTGTAGCAAAGCGGTCGACCTTGCTTTTCTCAGGAGAATTGGGATGCGGGACTGTGTTGGTCCACAGCGTACATCCTACTCATTTATGAAAGTCGCATGAGTACTGCTCAACCAAAAAGATTGTTTGTATACTAAAGCGACTTATGGAATTTAAAGTCTTGCACACATTCTTTAATATCGGGGTCTGTCGTGCCATTGAATTTAAGTTTCTCTCATAATCAACTGAAGAAGTTTCATATCGATGGCAACATGAGATGTTGAATTAAACTTTCTACTCCGTCGGCATTATCTTGGGGTGTAGGGCCTCGTTCATAGTCCTTAACATCCTGTTCCGTTGAGACATCAGTTTAAATCCCTGTGTAAGTCAGGATAGGGAAGATTCAGTGTCATCTCAATGGCATTTCTGGATGCACAAGACTTGTATATTAGGTCTTACCTTCTTGTTTCGTCGAGTTAATCTCTTCTCTTGTTCAGCAAAGATTCTGAACATTTCGCATAGTCAGTAACATTCTAGTCCAGAGTTTTGCAACTTTTTGGAAAGATCGGACCAGAAAGCTATGCAATGTCTCCGAAGATGACCCTGATATCAATTGTACCATAATAAATTGTCTCGACTTTTGACCGTTCCGTCCAGGAGGCTACCTTTGTCTGGAGGTTTAAAGAAAAAAAAAACTAAGTGATGTTAATGTTATATTATTTAAGCAAGTTTCCTTATTTTACTTCAGGAATAACCGGAAAACTCAATCAACAAGCAAAAATATATATATATATATTATCGATTTTCTGCACTATTAAAAGAACTGCAACTTTGAAACTTCTGAATATCGTTTCTTATGTCTTTGTCTATGAGTGTATCAAATTTGATTAAAATCGGACCACTCCTTCTATAACCTGAATTTTTCGATTATCGATTTTCGATATTTATCGAGGGTACCTCGACACAAAACCTAACTAAGAACACTCGCAGACGCTTATATTACAACTGTGTAAATTTTCAAGAAAACTAGTTCAGCCGTTTCGGAGTCTATAGGTAACGGACAAACACACACACAGACACAGACACACACACAGACAAAGTTCCATTTATAAATAAGTTCAGATTAGATAACATCGCATCAGATGAGATATTTCAGGTGGTCATCACTCAACCTTGTTCTTAAAGCTATTTCAATATATTTGCCATCATATCTTCTTGACGCCCATCTTTTTCTCGGCAACCCTTGTTTCTAGTTCGCCCTACTCTCACGCAGCTCTCTTCACACCAGTGTTTCTTTCCTTCTCTTACCCATTCCCCGATACCCCCTTTGACCTGTTCCTCTTTCTCTTTACTCTCTTCTTATGTAACCCCTTACTGCCTTGCTTAGGGTGAAACGATTATAAAAAAGAAAATTCGCAAAAGGTTGCTCACAAGCATATGTGCTTCCAAATAATGATACCACCATTTTTGCATTAATTAGCAGGCTTTTGTATTTTCCGTGTGGCAAAACATATTTCTTGTAGAAGTTAGTAGTGAATTTGGAATTAAATTGATTAGATAATTATTGTCCGGGTGTTAGTTAAGTTGGTGGTCCGGACAAGTATCCATCGCGGGAAGGGTGTTGCCCAGGGCCGGTACGTTCCCGCCCCTGTTCTAGTCTGTAGAATCGTCGATTGAAGTTCCTGATTTGGCCAAATAAAGTATTGTCCTTTATCGCCAACATGGTGTTTCTGACATTTAATGCTTTGTAAGATAGCCTGAAATTTCTGGCGCGCCTGTCAACAAGGAAAAGTGGAAATGTCGACACTATTCAGATTCGACTGGTAAGCAGAAGAGACAAACATATTGTCATATATTACCCTGAACAGCAAAGATATGATTAACAAAAACATTCAGCCGTGGAGCGTGGCGGCTGGGTGCAACATCAAAGACAGAAACACATGCGACAACTGACTTGAAATGCGATAGCCGGCGAAGATGACTGACAGATATATCTGGCCGTAGATGACGTCAACTAAGCGACAACCGGAAAGCAAAAATGCGTATGAATTTGGGGGTTATATAAGTCTGGGGTTTGGGGCCAAAGACAGAAGACAGAAGAGAAGGCAGAAAAAAAAAAAAACAGAGAGTGAAATGCCGCTGGCTTCCGACGCCCGACAGCTCCTTCGTGTGTGCGACTCTCCCCGGCTGCCCTCCTGCTCCACACAAGCGTCACAGACGAAGAATAAAAATATAAGATTATATTTTATATATACGTGTTCGTCGTTATTTGTCAAAGCGTAATATAACAGTATATCCGGTTCATATGTTAATCTTCCAATATCCACCTAGAAGTAAACACATTTTCTGAGAGGTCTCGCCATTTTGCTTCGGATGCAATCGACGTATTTTAATCCACAAAGGCAAGGCAGTCAAATATTCATACAAACAGACATGGTTAAGTGCCATATGTGACACACACTTGAACGATCATGTCTCTCTCGAGATATGACTAACGCAGTAAATTGCCATTACTTTCTGTGGTAGACTGGCTGCCAATCAAAGCTATAAAACCAAATCTGTCCTGCTATTAAACCCATTACTGGAGGGAAGAGACGGATTAATACCTTTCCCAAGGTTATTTGCACGTAAGTGAATGCAACGAATTCAACTGGAATTCGAACTCGACTCTCGGATCTCTTGTTCCAAGCCGACATCTACTGCACCACAACGCACATTATAGACCAGTATAGATAAGTATCATTTGATTGTTTGTTTTTTTCTTGCAAAAAATTGGTGGCTACAGTAAAATTAGGTCAATAACTATGTGAAACAACGAGCCTAATGATAGACCTACAGACGGTAAACTCGTCGCCTTTTAAAATAAGCAACGTGAATAAAATTAATGAAGTGGCCTTCAACAGAGCGTCCCGGTACCGTGTCTTGAGTGGACGTCAAGTTAACCGATTCGGGTCACGGGATATAAAGACGAATCACGCGTCAACAGGCCGCTCGGCCCGGAGGCTGGGATCAAAGTGTAGTATCTGTTTTCAGATACTCACTTTCTGGCTGCCGGCCGAGTTGAAGCTATGACCAACTAAGACTAGCTAAGACTAGCTTTCGACCAACTTTGACAAGCAATGAGCAGCTTTGACAAAGTTAAGACCAGTTTTGGTATCCAGTTACAAGGTAAGCGAGGGCTTACCTGGGCGTACGCGCTCAGGGTCACCACGTTAAAAACTGACCTTGTGTCTCGCTCTAGTGGGTGAGACGGGTAAATATAAAAACTAAGCAGAAACCAAATGCAAGTGATAGAGCCTCTCTATCTTACTCTTTTTCTCTGTCTGTCTCTCTCTCCCTCTCTCTCTCTCTCTCTCTCTCTCTCTGTCTGTTTCTCACTTTTTCTGTCTGTCTGTCTGTCTGTCTCTCTTTCTCCGACTGTCTGTGCCTGTCCCTCTCTTTCTCTATCTTACTCTTTTTCTCTGTCTATCTCTCTCTCCCTCTCTCTCTCTCTCTCTCTCTCTTTATGTCTGTCTGTTTCTCACTTTTTCTGTCTGTCTGTCTTTCTGTCTGTCTGTCTGTCTCTCTCTCTCTCCGACTGTCTGTGCCTGTCCCTCTCTTTCTCTATCTTACTCTTTTTCTCTGTCTGTCTGTCTCTCCCTCTCTCTCTCTCTCTCTGTATGCCTGGCCCTCTCACTTTCTCTACTCCCTCTCGCTCTCTCTGTATGTCTGTTTCTCTCTTTCTCTGTTTGTCTGTTTCTCTTTCTCTCTTCGACTGTCTTGTGTATGTCCCTTTCTCTCTCTCTGTCTCTGTCTCTCTATCTCCGTATCTATCTCTGTCTCTCTCTTTCTCTCTCTCTGTATGTCTGTCACTCTCACTTTCTCCTTTCTCTCTTTCTCACTGTCTCTCTTTTTTTCTCTCTGTCTCCGACTGTCTGTGTCTGGCCCCCTCTCTCACTCTTTCTCTCTGTCTCTCTCTCTCTCTTTGTCTCTCAGTTTGTATGTCTGCATTTTCCTTTTTCTCTCCCTGTTTCTTTCTTTGTTTCTCTCTCTCTCTTACTCTTTCTCTCTCTCTCTCTTACACTTTCTCTTTCTCTTACTCTCCCTCTCTCTCTTTTTCTCTCTTTTTCTCTCGCACACTTTTATTTTATTCAACCGGACATAATGATTCAACTGCAATATTTACCTGTACTAAAATCAATTCTGATTCTTTTTAAGCGGATTTAACAATTTCACCATTTTAGCAGAACGAAAATAAACTGCATTCTCTCTTTCTCCATCGTGTCGCTTGGCAACAGAAAATTCGGCCAAAGTCATGACGGCTGCTCTCTGCCCTTTTACGCAAAATTTTCAGTAATAACGCCGATGGCCAGGTAGCGGGCAGGATTCAAACTACGGGATAAACAGCGCCGTTCAATTCCGCTAAATAAATTAAAAATGACACGAATAAAAAAAAAACAAAAAAAAAAACAAAACAAGACAAATGAAAATTACAGGCCAAGTTTATTTTACTCAGAGACGATCATCTATTCATGCGTTTCGTTACTCCTAGAACGCATGTAACTTTTCACCTGATGATGACCATAGCTGAAACTGATCTAAAAACACAGTTAATAAAAGAAAAATAATAATATACATTCTACTGTGTCTTAAATGTAATTTTTTAACAATTATTGTTCAGGGCACACACACACGCACGCACACACACACACACACACACACACACACACACACACACACACACACACACACATATATATATATATATATATATATATATATAGCACTCTGGCTATTGGTCGTGTATAATGATAATATACATGCTAAAAGGTTTGCCTTCTTCTACCAAGCGCCCATAGCCCAGAAGTAGAATCGCCGACTGACGCCAATTCGGTCGGGTTTCAATCCTGGGTTAAAAGCACGAATTAGAACACACTAAGCTAAGTATAATGATAATATACATGATAAAAAGTATTCCTTCTTCTACCGAGCGCCCATAGCACAGACTTATAATCGCCGACTGACGCTAATTCGGTCGGGTCTCAACCCTGGGTAAAAAGCAATCGGATGTCTAACCGTACTGATGAGCTGAGATACAGCGAAACAAATCTGTCTGCGGATGACTATATATATATATATATATATAGTCATATATATATATATATATAGTCATACATATATATAGTCATATATATATATATATATATATATATATATATATATATATATATATAGTCATATATATATCCAGGAGAAGTGGATTCAAGGTTTTGCTATTTTGAGTCCCCTGACATTTATTTTTTTAAATAAACAGATCTTAATACAATAAATATTGTAGAGCTTAATATAATCATATCATTATGAAGTAAATGTGCATTACGACACCGAAATTTCTATGTTTCGAGATAGAATTTCGTTGTCATATTTGGTTTTGATTGTAAAAATGTTTTACATTGTAAATGTAAAAGTGCAAACAACAACACATGTACTACAGTATTATATATTTATTTTTACTGGCCTGATTATTTTATTAGTTTTTTTACGAAAATGTGTCATTCGCCAGGATTCGAACCTGTGACCCCTATCCACATTTGTTCAAACAAATCATTTCAAATTGTCCGTTGTTTATAACCAGTTTCCTTAATCTTCGTTAATTTCCGTAAAATGTTTACATTTGTTGACATTACGATGCATTTCAGAGCAGATACGGTTATTACGATGAATCGAAAATTGTGTTATATAGGCTTGATTTGACTTTGTTTAGACCGGTCACCATTCGTGGTCGAGAGGTCTAAGATGCGCTAGATCAATTGGTGGCTTCCCCTATGTGGATAAGAGCCGCAAGTTCAAATCCTGCCGAATGACATACATTTTTGAAAGAAAAATTCATCGTAAATAATCAGGCCGGTAGAAATAAATATATAATACTGTTTGATTATAAACAGAATATCTACTTAAATACGAGTATCGATCAAAAATAATGTTCAAACAAATCATTTTAAATTGTCGGTTGTTTATAACCAAGTTTCATTAATCTTCGTTAATTTCCGTAACATGATGATTATCGTAAATAATCAGGCCAGTAGAAATAAATATATAATACTATTTGATTATAAAACAGAATATCTACTTAAATACGAGTGTCGATCAAAATAATGTTCAAACAATTCATTTTAAATTGTCGGTTGTTTATGCGTCCTGTTTTCGTTAATCTCTTCGTTAATTTCCGTAACATGATTATCATCATAAATAATCAGGCCGGTAGAAATAAATACATAATACTGACTAAAAACAGAATATCTACTTAAATACGAATATCGTTCAAAAATATTGTTCAGACAAATCATTTCAAATTATCGTTTGTTTATAACCAAGTTTCGTTAATCTTCGTTATTAATTTTTGCAACATGATGATTATCATAAATAATCAGGCCGGTAGAAATAAATACATAATACTGTTTAAAACAGAATATCTACTTAAATACGAGTATCGATCAAAAATAATGTTCAAACAAATCATTTTAAATTGTTTATTGTTTATAACCAAGTTTCGCATGACTTTCGTTAATTTCCGTAACATGATTATCATCATAAATAATCAGGCCGGGTAGAAATAAATACATAATACTTCGTTTAATTAAAAATAATATTCACTTAAATTATTTATATCGATCAAAAATAATGTTCAAACAAATCATTTTAAATTGTCGGTTGTTTATAACCAAGTTTCGTTAATCTTCGTTATTTCCGTAACATGATTATCATCATAAATAATCAGGCCGGTAGAAATAAATACATAATACTGTTTAATTAAAAACAGAATATCTACTTAAATACGAGTATCGATCAAAAAAATAATGTTCAAACAAATCATTTTAAATTGTCGGTTGTTTATGACCAAGTTTCGTTAATCTTCGTTAATTTCCGTAACAAGACGTCATCATAAATAATCAGGCCGGTAGAAATAAATACATAATACTGTTTAATTAAAAACAGAATATCTACTTAAATACGAGTATCGATCAAAAATAATGTTCAAACAAATCATTTTAAATTGTCGGTTGTTTATAACCAAGTTTCGTTAATCTTCGTTAATTTTCGTAACATGATTACTCTTCCATCATAAATAATCAGGCCGCAGTAGAAATAAATACATAATACTGTTTAATTAAAAACAGAATATCTACTTAAATACGAGTATCGATCAAAAATAATGTTCAAACAAATCATTTTAAATTGTCGGTTGTTTATAACCAAGTTTCGTTAATCTTCGTTAATTTCCGTAACATGATTATCATCATAAATAATCAGCCAGGTAGAAATAAATACATAATACTGTTTAATTAAAAACAGAATATCTACTTAAATACGAGTATCGATCAAAAATAATGTTCAAACAACCATTTTAAATTGTCGGTTGTTTATAACTAAGTTTCGCGGACTTTTCATATTTTGTAACATGATTATCATCATAAATAATCAGGCTATATAAAGCAATACATAATACTGTTTAATTAAAAACAGAATATCTACTTAAATACGAGTATCGATCAAAAAAATAATGTTCAAACAAATCATTTTAAATTGTCGGTTGTTTATAACCAAGTTTCGTTAATCTTCGTTATTTCCGTAACATGAGACTACTTTCATAAATAATCAGGCCGGTAGAAATAAATACATAATACTGTTTAATTAAAAACAGAATATCTACTTAAATACGAGTATCGATCAAAAATAATGTTCAAATAAATCATTTTAAATTGCCGGTTGTTTATAACCAAGTTTCGTTAACTTCGTTAATTTCCGCATTATTTTGATTATCATCATAAATAATCAGGCTATATAAAATAATGCTATTACAATGATTGCTGACTATTAAAAACAGAAATATCTACTTAAATACGAGTATCGATCAAAAATAATGTTCAAACAAATCATTTTAAATTGTCAGTTGTTTATAACCAAGTTTCAGTTAATCTTCGAAAGCATTTCCGTAACATGATTATCATCATAAATAATCAGAAATGGTAGAAATAAATACATAATACTGTTTAATTAAAAACAGAATATCTACTTAAACATATATCGATCAAAAATAATGTTCAAACAAATCATTTTAAATTGTTTAAAGGTTATGAACCAAGTTTCGTTAATCTTCGTTAATTTCCGCAATATTGATTATCATCATAATGAATCAGGCCGGTAGAAATAAAATGTTATTAATACTGTTTAATTTAAAAGCAGAATATTCATTTAAATACGAGTATCGATCAAAAATAATGTTCAAACAAATCATTTTAAATTGTCGGTTGTTTATAACCAAGTTCGCTAATCTTCGTTAATTTCCGTAACATGATGATCATCATAAATAATCAGGCCGGTAGAAATAAATACACAATACTGTTTAATTAAAAACAGAATATCTACTTAAATACGAGTATTGATCAAAAATAATGTTCAAACAAACTATTTTAAATTGTCGGTTGTTTAATCAAGTTTCGTTAATCTTTCGTTATTTCCGTAACAAAGGATTATCATCGAGAAGAATCAGCTTGGTGGAAATAAATACATAATACTGTTTAATTAAAAACAGAATATCTACTTAAACACAGCATTTGATCAAACAGTGCCGTTCAAACAAACGTCGGAAATTGTCGGTTGTTTATAACCAAAGTCGTTAATCTTCGTTAATTTCCATGATCATCATAAATAATCAGCTGGTGAGAAATAACACATAATACTGTTTAATTAAAACAGAATACTTACTTAAATACGAGTATCGATCAAAAATAACGTTCAAACAAATCATTTTGAAATTGCTTCTGCTGTTTATAACCAAGTTTCGTTAATCTTCGTTAATTTCGTACGATCAATTGTACCAAATAATCAGGCCGGTAGAAATAAATACAACACCGTTTGTTCAAGTTATAATGACTGTATTTCTCAAATATACGGAGTACTGACTCAAAATAATGTTCAAACAAATCACTTAAATTGCCTTATTGTTTATAACCAAGTTTTCAGCATCTTTCGCTGTTAATTTCCGTAACATGATTATCATCATAAATAATTCAGGCCGGTAGAAATAAATATAATACTGTTTAATTAAAAACAGAATATCTACTTAAATACGAGTATCGATCAAAATAAAATACCAAACAAATCGGTTTCGGAATTATTTATTGTTTATGTTCAAGTTTCGTTAATCTTCGTTAATTTCCGCAGTCATGATCATCATAAATAATCAGGCCGTAGTAGAAATAAAAGGTAGTACTGCTTAATTAAAAACAGAATATCTACTTAAATACGAGTATCGATCAAAAATAATGTTCAAACAAATCATTTTAAATTGTCGGTTGTTTATAACCAAGTTTCGTTAATCTTCGTTAATTTCCGCAACATGATTATTTCATCATAAATAATCAGGCTGCAGAAATAAATACTAAAGAAATACCGTTTAATTGAAATAAATATCGTATCAAATACGAGTATCGATCAAAATAATGTTCAAACAAATCATTATATTTTGGGAATTGTCAGTTGCTTTATAACCAGCTGCGAATCTCGTTAATTTCCGTAACATGATGATCATCATAAATAATCAGGCCGGTAGCAATACACATTAACGTTTAATTAAAAACAGAATATCTACTTAAATGAGTATCGATCAAAAATAATGTTCAAACAAATCATTTTAAATGGTTGGTTGTTTACAACCAAGTTTCGTTAATCTTCGTTAATTTCCGTAACATGATTATCATCATAAATAATCAGGCCGGTGGAAATACATATGTAAATACTGTTTAATTAAAAACAGAATATCTACTTAAATACGAGTATCGATCAAAAAAATAATGTTCAAACAAATCATTTTAAATTGTCGGTTGTTTATAACCAAGTTTCGTTAATCTTCGTTAATTTCCGCAACATGATCATCATAAATAATCAGGCCGGTAGAAATAAATACATAATACTGTTTAATTAAAAACAGAATATCTACTTAAATACGAGTATCGATCAAAAATAATGTTCAACAAATCATTTTAAATTGTCGGTTGTTTATAACCAAGTTTCGTTAATCTTCGTTAATTTCCGTAACATGATTATCATCATAAATAATCAGGCCGGTAGAAATAAATACATAATACTGTTTAATTAAAAACAGAATATCTACTAAATAATAAAATATCGTTCAAAAATATTGTTCAGACAAATCATTTCAAATTGTCGTTTGTTTATAACCAAGTTTCGTTAATCTTCGTTAATTTCCGTAACATGATGAGTAGTAGTTTTACTGATAAACGATATTTTGGCAAGCAAGTTTTTGTTGTAAAGTGCTCAATAACATGGTGGAGATAGAACGTTAATACTTAATGCAAAACAAATTGTCACTTTAGCTGAATAGGTTCATGTCGACTTCCAAGTTTCGTGAGGAGAAAACTAGAGACTGTAGAAATGTGGTCACCTGACGAACTTGTGTGAACGGATGGCGGAAAGAAGACCGCTAAAGGCCACCTGATTGTTTTCCAACAATAATAAATCCGGGTAAGACTTCGAGTTCTGCTATTATAGGTTTACTATATTGTTTATATGTTACTGGATGTGTGTTGTGGTGCAGAGAATATAGGCTCGGAACGACAAACCGGGGAGCCGAGTTTGAATTCCAGTTGAATTCCTTGCATTCACTTACGCACAAATACCCTTGGGAAAGGTATTAATCCGTCTCTTCCTTCCAGTTATGAGTTAAATAGCAGGACAGATTAGGTTCTAAAGCTTTGGTCGGCAACCAGTCTCCCGCAGAAAGCAATGGCAACCTACTGCGGGATAATCTTCTGCCCAGTCAATCATGTCTCTTTCGAGACATGATCGCCCAAGCGTGTATCACGTATGGCACTTAACTGACTGACTGAATGTAATAGAAATATAATTAAAACTGCTACTGGGTATAAAGTGGAGGTTCAGTCTTATATTGTTATGAAGTAATAAACTGATCCCCCACTAATTACTACATAATAATATGATACAGCTCTTCCCCTTCTAGCTATGAGTCAAATAACAGGACAGATTGGGTTCTATAGCCTTGGTTGGCAACCAGTCTACCGCAGAAAGCAATGGCAACCTACTGCGGGATAATCTTCTGCCCAGTCAGTTGTGTCTCTTTCGAGACATGATCGCCCAAGCGTGTATCACGGATGGCATTTAACTGACTAATATTGTTTAAATGACTACGATAATAATACGCATCATTGTCTTACCGACAATTTTTATTTTTGAATACTTGCTCAATTCATGGTGGAGATTTGCTCTCAGGAAATGTTTTGGATTTTTCTAATAAATGAATAATACCAACGTACAAGTATATGGGGGTTAATTTCTATTTCCTCTTTGTCCTTTTTCTTTTCTCATTTTTTCTTTCTTTTTTTTTACGTCTTTTTTCTTCTCCTCTCCCCTTTCCTCTTCCTCATCTTCTTCTTTCTCTCTTTTCTCCTCCTTTTTCTTACTCCTTTTGCGCCTTCTTTTTATCTTTCTCTTTTTTATTCACATTTTTCTTTCTCCTTTCTTTTGTCTTCCTCTTCTTTTTCGTCCCTTTTCTATCTCTTTTTCTCCCGCTATTTAATTTTGCCTTTTCCTCCTTGTTTTTACGCTAGTCTTCCTCCTTTTTTCTCTTTTTCTTGTCTTTTGTGTGTGTGTGTGTGTGTGTGTGTGTGTGTGTGTGTGTGTGTGTGTGTGTGTGTGTGCGTATCTCCCTCTCTTCCTCCCTCTATAAAACGTTCTTCTTTACCTTTCTTTCGATTTGGTCGTTTCTTCACAGTAGATTTTTCGCTTTCTCCCCGAGACCCCCGAGAATTACTAAGCTTAGCCTTTGTCACAAGGCAGTAGGAAGATTGAGTTACATCAATATGCCAAGTCGGGAGAGTCAGCCTAACTAGGAAATAACGCATTTGAAATCCTAGCTTTAGCCATAGCTCGGACACCGACCTATGGCAATAGCAGGAAATTTGAAAATTGTTTAGTTAGAACTCATGATAATTTTTCTTTTTCTTTCTTTTTTTAACATTGATGTATTTACTCAACTTTGCTAAAGGTTAATTAAGAGTGAAAATATTTTATTACGCTAATTTTCCCAGTAGGGAGTGCCTGCCCGAAAAAAAAAAGGCCATACTAGAGGCAGCGACTTTTATCTGAGATTGAACACCGGCTTCTGGTACCAATTAAAAATTATCTATTTCAGTCGTAATTTAGGCATATTTGGTTTATATTTCCTTTTATATATCTAGCGATAGATTTGATTTTTTTATGATTTATCAACATTTTTCAGGTTATTTAAAACCAGAAAATATTTTTTGATTATAAGAATATATATATATATATATATATATATATATATATATATATATATATTGTTTTGGCGGGAGAGATAATAATAATTATCTACTACAAGTCTTACTTTTGGATCAGCCTGTGTCTTTCTTCATTGATCCAAGAAATGTTATTTTTTAAGTAAATTCAAATCCTTATTTAATCCTTTCATAAGTGATTCTATTTTGAAAATGTATTTCAACTCCGATCTGCATCTTTCTTGTCAACTCATAAATGAAAATGATAAAAGCCCACATTTGATGACATCATGGAACGGTTTTTTATATTGTGTGAGTACCGGGGCGTGTGAAAAAGACACTAAATCTATATATAATAAGAAGCACACATGAACCATGTTTCTCTTTATATATATATATATATATATATATATATATATATATATATATATATATACTAGCAGTATAGCCCGGCGTTGCTCGGGTGTAATAAAAGCTTATATATATATTATCGATTTACTGCACGATTGTAAGAACTGCAACTTTGAAACTTCTGAATATCGTTTCTTATGTCTTTGTCTATGAGTGTATCAAATTTTATTAAAATCGGACTACTCTTTCTATAACCTGATTTTTTCGATTATCGATTTTCGATATTTATCGCGGGTACCTAGACATAAAACCTAGCCAAGAACACTGGCAGACGCTTATAGTACAACTGTGTAACTTTTCAAGAAAATCGGTTCAGCCTTTTCGGATTCTATAGGTAACACACACACACACACACACACACACACAGTTCCATGTATAAATAAGTATATATATATATATATATATATATATATATATATATATATATATATATATATATATATATATATATATATATATCCGAGTGGGTACAGAACGAAGAAAGAATTTTTTCCGTCCAAAATATTAATTTAAAACTGTGCTCGATATATGATGTATAGAGCTGTGAATATTTATTATAAATTATGTTTTAGAACATGTACATTATTTTTTAATATATGTCCTCGACAATCATATGTTTGTTTCAATGTTGGGTGCCCAACGTTTCTTCGGGAGGTAAAAGCAAAACTGAATTCGTCTGCTCCCTATATTTGGTTCATTGTTGTTGTGGGAGGTTGGTTTGGTTTATTGATAATGGAGGGAATGTGTCTTGTGTTGTCTGTTAGAGTTTTGAAGAGCCTGGTTTAACAACAATAAACTAAATACAGGGAGCAGACGAATTCAGTTTTGCTTTTACCTCCTGAAGAATCGTTGGGCACCCAACGTTGAAACAAACATATGATTGTTGAGGACATATATTAAAAAATAATGTCAGTCAGTTAAAGTGCCATACGTGATACACGCTTGGGCGATCATGTCTCAAAAGAGACACAACTGATTGAGCAGAAGATTATCCCGCAGTAGGTTGCCATTGCTTTCTGCGGTAGACTGGTTGCCGACCAAGGCTATAGAACCCAATCTGTCCTGCTATTTAACCCATAACTGGAAGGAAGAGATGGATTTTAATACCTTTCTCAAGGGTATTTGAGCGTAAGTGAATACAATGGATTCAACTGGAATAATGTACATGTTCTAAAACATAATTTATAATATATATATATATATATATATGAGAGGTATCTCTTGTTAAATACATGACCTTAGACGAAAAATAATATTTTTGTTACTTTAACATATAAATAAGAAATAATAATATAAAATACTATATTTAATAAACATTTTAAAGAGAATTCAGTGAAACTCTACTTACCTTCCCAGAAAATAATCTGTAATTTTGTAGTCAAATAGACTTTTCCAGAAACATCTATATGTGCTACTGATTGTCGAATGCTTTACATACTGGCTGACTTTGATCTTCCCAAATTTTCTTCCCCAAAGATTTCTTTTACAAGTGTTTTATCATTTTATCGTAAAACAAGGTTAATAGAATTTTAATTTTACATCTCAGTCGTACAAATATTCAGAGACGAATATCTTCTTACAAGTTTCAAGTGCTCATTATAATAGATGTGAATTCACTGAGTTTCCATAAAATTTTGTCTGTTATAATTAATATAGAAATTGGTAATAGAAGTTGTTTGATTAAAAAAGGTTCATTCATTGATCGACCAATCAGTGCTACTGTTATTTCAATTTACAAAATATTTATTTTAAAACAGTTTTTTCAGAAATATTGCATTCTGATGGTGATTTTTAAAGCGTATTTTAGATGTGGCACAAAGCCGAAACTATGAAACTCCCAGTGAGAACCGAACTCACTACTCAGTCGTAGGTTTCTTATGTTAGGTTATCGTTATTGCTCTTTTGAGAACAGATAGGGGATTCCTTTTTAACCTTTTGTTTTAAGTCGAGTGGAAAGTCAACATCTTGAATACGTCATTATTTTCTCGTTGAGTTTGCCAACACCCTCATACTTCACTCGCTGAAATCCATTTTAAAATATTGATCCTAGAAAGTAGTTGGATATAGCTGGCAGTTTAGATATTTCTGGACGGCTTTAGGGATGAACAGGACATCCATATGAAAGTCCCAATCTATTTAAAAACATCACCCGTGTTTTCATGTTGATGTTTTGTTTCAAAGAAAGACGCAAAACGTTTGGATCTACATTCTTTACTTGTTCAAAGTCTTTTTTAACTATTAATCTATGTTACAGTCTTCGTAAAACGAGATCTCCTTCTAATTCATGTCACACAAAATCCACCTCTGGCCGAATGTGAACACTCCGAAACCCAAGGATGAACTAAAAACTTCGTTAACTGCGCACAGGCTCCGCATATAACCTCGATTTCACTTACATACTCAAAACAAAAATAAAATAAAATTCAGAATTTTCACTAATAGTACCCACTCCCGCTTAAAGAAACAAAGAACAATTAAAGCCGATCTGAGCCTAAGAAAGGATATAAAAACCCATCAAAAGGACTTCTTTGGCAGTTGGTCGGTAGACCAGTCACGACTCACTGAGTTCACCTCGACGAATCTCCCATCTTCCGCTAAAAGCCGTCGCCACTGTAACAACTTATCCTCCCTCTTCTACCGTACAACTCTGTGAACGTATTTTTCTCTTTAATTCAACGAAAGACATTCACACTGATTTGCCACTTGACTTCTTTTTTGTTCTGCCACCATACGCTTAATATAACAGAACCCACGCGTTAAAAATTTTCTGTGCCGCATTCACTTACATACCCACCAAAAAATACAGTTCACAATTTTCACCAATAACACACACTTCCACTTAAAGTAACAAAGAGAAATTGAAGTTGATCTGAGTCTAAAAACAGGATATAGAAATCCATCAAAGATACTTCTTCGGCAGTTGGCCGACACACCAACCACACTTCACAAGCAGCGACCTCCCATCTCTAAGAACACTCGCCAAAGATTGTCGCCACAGCTCACCCTTCTCTTCTACTGTACACCCTCACCAACGACTTTTTATGACTCTATTTCTTTCTTTCTTTCTTTCTTTCTTTCTACCCTCCTTTCTTTCTTTCTTTCTTTCTTTCTTTCTTTCTTTCAACGAGAGACATTCACACTGATTTACCACTTTTTGTTTCTTTTGTATACAGTTATTTATTTCCTAAACCTCCGCCGTTTCTTCTTTGTTCTGCTACCATATAATATAACAACCTTAGAAAGAGTTTGTAATACAGCTAACAGTTTAAATATTTATGAATATGATTTTATGATAACGCTTAATATAACGAACCCACGCGTTAAAAAAAGGTTCTGTGCCGTATTCGGAACGAGGATGCGTTCTGTTAGCTTAAATTTTTTCATCTATTTTCATTGAACTCGAACACAAATTTCTTCCATTCTGTTCTGTCTTCAATGGTCTTTAATTATTCACCTTCCTAAAACCAGGGATCTTGATTCATGTTACACAAATTTCTACCACTGGCCGGATGTGAACACCTCGAAATCAAAGGCTGAAGTAAAACTTCGTTAACTGCGCATAGACTCCGTACATAGCTCCCATTTCATTTACATACTCAATGAAAAATACAATCCAGAATTTTCACCAATAGAACCCACTCCCGCCTAAAGAAAAAAAGAAAAATTGAAGCTGATCTGAGCTTAAGAAAAGGATACAAAACTCATCAGATGCAGTCGGTAAGCAGACCAGCCACGATTAACAACGTCTCCTCGACAGACCTCCCATCTCCAAAAACACCACCAAAGGCTGCCTCCGCAATAATTTACAACTCATTCTCCCTTTCCTACCGTACAACTCTGTGAACGTCCTTTTCTCTTTCTTTCAACGGAATACATCCACACTGATTTTCCAGTTGTATTATTTTTCGTTAATACAGTTATTTATTTCTTAAACCTCCGTCGTTTCTTCTTTATTTTGCCACCATATAATATAACAACCTTATAAAGAGTTTGTATATAGCTAACAGTTTAAATATTTCTGAATATGATTTTGATGATTCTTAAGCGCCAGTCTACAAGGTTCAGAGAATAGTGGCCTTCAGTAAAATAAACAAGCTTCAATATGTTCAACTTAATGTACAAAGGTAGGATGTGCGTTGTGGTGCAGTGGATATCGAGAAATCGGGCAGCCGAGTTCGAATTCCAGTTGAATTCATTGTATTCACTTACGCGCAAATACCCTTGGGAAAGGTATTAATCCGTCTCTTCCCTCCAGTTATGGGTTGAATAACAGGACAGATTGGGTTCTATATTCATGACTGGCAACCAGTCTACCGCAGAAAGCAATGGCAAACTACTGCGGGATAATCTTCTGCCCAGTCAGTCATGTCTCTTTGGAGACATGATCGCCCAAGCGTGTTTTACGTATGGCACTTAACTGAATGTATAAAGATATTTTTTAATACTGTAGGGATATTTTTTATATCACGAAAGTAATTTCTTTGTGCTCGTCTCTACCCCTGTTACCATGACAAGTAATCACCCTTGACCCAGAGGCACAAAGCATATAACGTCTGCCCTAAAAATATTACAACTATTTTTATTAATTTAAGATTTTACTTTCTAATTTCATCTTAAAGTTTTTACTTAAATCAACTTAAATTATACAATTATAAAATTAAAAATAGCATCTCAGTATTATAAAATATTATTACTGGTTGAATCGTGTGACGAACGGACGGACACGGCTCTGATTATAGCATCGATATGAAATAGGTAGCACTTAGTCTAGTATAGATTTAGTATTTTTATCAAACTTTGCAAAGGGTTTTCCCTGTTTCTGGTTTATTGTTTCCATTTTAGTTCCAATTTGAAGGATTGGTTTTGTTTTTTTAGCAAAAATTTCTTTGAATGGTGGATTTTTTTATCTTTATTTTATTTTTCCCTAGTCTGTTAGTGAGTCTCTTTCTTTCTTGTCTTTGCCGGCTGTATTTTAGTTCCTTTGGTGTAAAGGTCACACTGGCTATTTAATTGACCCTCCCATGCCTCCTCATTCTCTGGCCAAAAAGTTAAAAATTATTTTTTTTCAACTCACTGGCAGTAACAATGTGTTTTGGGATGGAATCAACTGTCTTGAATATTGTTAAAAGTAAGCCATTTTTTTTGTTCGTTTTTGCCTACTTTTTAAATTTTTATGCCTAATTGAAGGATTGGTTTTGTTTTTTAGCAGAAATTTCTTTGACTGGACTTTAACTAAGTTAAAACTTAGCAAGTCACCAACCTTTTTTTTTTTCAATTGGAGTAGATAGGATAATATATCTTCGGATTCACACTCCACCCACGTCTATTGAACAGGTGAAGAGGCTCATCCCTTGTTCCCTGTTTAGGATGTGGTTTCCGGCTTTCTCTTTTCCAATCTTTTTGCTCTTTTCTCTTTTTTTTTTCAATTGGAGTAGATAGATTAAACTATCGCCCGGTTCACACTCCACCCACGTCTATTGAACAGGTGAAGAGGCTCATCCCTTTTTCCCTGTTTAGGATGTGGTTTCCGGCTTTCTCTTTTCCAATCTTTTCACTACGTAGCCCTCTGCACATCAGTGGCGTTACCGCCTTGCTCGGGGTGATATGATTTAAAAAGAAATTCGATATTTACAAAGAATGGCTCAAGACAATATGGCAGACATTCAGCGTAGATTTATTATCCAGTCATTTTTTTGGTTCTGAAATTCTATAATGGAATATTTGTCAAACGATTTTCCCAGAATGTTATGTAGAGAAATAATGCATCATATTACGTCACGGCAATCCTTCAATCTGCTTTGAAAATTAACATTCGCGAGGTTGTTGCTGGGATCGAACACCGACCACGACTGTCGGTAGCAATTATCAAATAATGTAACCCACCAAACAAGTTCAGCTCGGAATGAAAAACTGGAGAGCCGAGTTCGTATTCAAGTTGAGTTCGTATTCAAGTTGAGTTCGTTGCATTTACTTACTCGGAAATACCCTTGAGAAAGATATTAATTCATTTCTTATCCCTCCAGGTATGGGTTGAACAGCAGAAAAGATTGGATTCTGTAGTCTTGGATGGCAATCAGTCTACCTCAAAAAAATGGAACCTTATCGCGGGAAAGTTTATGCCAAGTCAATCATGGATCAAAAGAGTCATGATCGCCCAAGCGTATATCTTTTTACACTGCTTCTTCTTCTTGTAGATTTTACTGTAATAGTAGTAGTCGTAATAGTAGTAGCTGTAGCAGTAGTATAGATAGTGTTAAACTCATTATATTGAGCACTGTTTATCTAAACTTATTTATAAATGGAACTTTGTGTGTGTGTGTGTGTGTGTGTGTGTGTGTGTGTGTGTGTGTGTCTGTCTGTCTGTCTGTGTGTGTGTGTGTCCGTTACATATAGACTCCGAAACGGCTGAACCGATTTTTTGGAAAATTTACACAGTTGTACTATAAGCGTCTGCAAGTGTTCTTAGATAGGTTTTGTGTCGAGGTACTCTCGATAAATATCAAAATCGATAATCGAAAAAATCGGGTTATAGAAGGAGTGGTCCGATTTTATTTAAATTTGATACACTCATAAACAAAAACATAAGAAACGATATTCAGAAGTTTCAATGTTGCAGTTCTTACAATAGTGAAGAAAATCGATAATATATATATCTATCTATATATATATAAAAGGCAAGATGTTTGTGTGTGTGTCTGTTAATCTGCCTATATGTCTGTATTTTTTTCAGCCCTTTTATTTTAGTTTTTGCTTCGGGTTTGGCTCTAAGTAGGTATCATTGTAGTTCTGAGTCTCAGCCATGATACCATTTACTCAGAGGACTTATTTAACTTTCAAAATTCAGTTTACGACGAAAAAAACTTATTTGATATCGATACCAGGAAATGAAAATTTGACTTACATCCATTCATTTTTCTTTCAGTCTACGGTTTCGCTTTAACTGGAAACAACTATCGATTTTTAGTCTTTCGTGCCAACGTCCAAAGAGTCTGAGCTCCAGGACCATGGATTAGTTTTAAAGCTTTCATTCCACCCGAGCACCGCCGCGCTATACTGCTAGTAATAAAATAAATGCCAGAATACTCAAAATAAAAAAACAAAACAAGAGTCCTCTTCGCTTGGAAATAAGTACAGTATATCAATTGTTTTTGTTTTTTGTTTTTTTTTTGCCCATTGGCCTCTGCATTGAGAGGATGAGAAGCGATATCGACATTTAATGGGAAACACAATCTGTTAATCGACACGAGGCACTGGTTCACTTATTCCTATTCACTTCTGCTCGATAATCTCTCCTATTTTTTTTTATTTTGAGTGGGGGAAAGTGTTACTATATTATTTTTCTTCCATTATTTTTGGTTAATTGTTCGCGTTTCGTATTATTCTTGACAGATGTTTCTATTTTTTCCTTTTTATATTCGCTCTGGTAACGAGTTCGCCGAATGCCTTCGATCAAATGCCACAGTATCATTCAAAGTATTGGTCATTCTTATAAATTGCTACGTTGAGTGTCGCGTAGCGGTGTCAGAATTAGCATACCGTCCATCAGACGGTTGTGTTGAGAGTTCGGTCTTTAGGTTCTCTAGCCTTGTGTCTGTAGGCCTACAGAAGGTAGCTGAAGAAAGCGGAAAGAGAGAACTACATATAAACTACAAAAAAATATCCTGAATGCATTGTCATCAGTAAAAAGAAGAGCCCAAAAGACAACTACAGGTCGGGGATACTAAAATCAAGCCGGTCCAGGAATTCAAATACCTGGGAAGTGTTCTAACAGATGGCTATAAGTGCGACACTGAGATCCGAAGGCGAATTGGCATGGCCAAGGATGCGTTCCAGAAGCTGAGTAAATTACTGAGAGACAGGAAAATTTCGCTAGAAACAAAAAAGAGAGTACTGGATTGCTATGTGGTGTCTGCAATTCAATATGGCAATGAATACTGGACAGTCTCTTCAAAGATGAAGTAGAGTCTTGAAGCAACCGAAATTTAGTTCTACAGAAGGATGATGAGTATACCATTGACCTAACATGTGATCATCGACGAGGTTCTGGAAATGACGGAAGCGAAAAGGAAACTAATATTTAATATCAGGAAAAACAGCTGAAGTTCCTGGGGCATATAAAGAGAAAGGAGGGCTTGGAGAATCTGATACTCACAGGTCAGATAGAGGGAAAGACATACAGGAGAAAGCAATGATGAGCTTTAACAAATGGATGGCAGGACAGGGTTTGCGGGGTAACAGGAGAAAATACATGTTGTGGATCTTCGTTGCCAATTTGTTGTGGAGTTGTTGTGGCGAAACTTTGCCGCAAAGTTCTAGTAGCCGGTTTGGCCGGAAGTAAGACACGGAACACAGAAAGTAGGTTCAAAACAGTGTATTAGTATAACAAGAACAACATATACAAAAGGTAAGTGTTAGTAATAAGTAGAAATAAGTAAGTCCGAACGGTACAGTTACGCTGCTTATTGCCTGAATCGTAGCTGGCGTTCACAGCCTTTCAACTGCTTACCGAAAAAATAGGAGAGAAAAAATAGGAGAGATTATCGAGCAGAAGTGAATAGGAATAAGTGAACCAGTGCCTCGTGTCGATTAACAGATTGTGTTTCGCATTAAATGTCGATATCACAGGTAATTATATATAATAACAAGAAGCGTTCATTCCTCGTAGGAGGGTACCATAACAGTGTACTAAGAGCTACTAGGGATAGATAGATGTCGAAGACCATGATCACCTGCGTTCTGAAGGAACATGACACATGAGAGAAGAATTAGTCTCGTGTCAGTCTAACCAAAACCTATTTTGTACGCTGGTTTTACTCAAAACAAAGCATCTCTCAGGCTAGAGGGTTAGTATTAAAATGCCAATGATGAATTAGGTGTGTGATATGAATGTAACAGAAGATGGTAAGAAATGCAAACCGTGAATAAGCCTGAAAGATGACAATTCATTTTTATATAATCATATCACCCCAAACAAAGCATTTTACTACCACTGTTTTGCAGGGAGGAAAGTTATGAGAAAGAGTGACAGGTTATAGGAGGTGTCAGGAAGTGTGTAAGAGAAGGATGAGTTAATAAAATGTAAGCGCAAACTCTACTCCATCAGCTTCTTTTCTCGCACTTCCCGCCTGTGGAATTCTCTTCCGTTTACTTGCTTTCCCAACAGCTACAATTTCCAAGAATTTAAATGTAAAGTCAATAGTCATTTCCTATCTCACTAACCTGCATCCTTTCTCTCTCATGCTCCTTTCTCCGTTCAATCCACTCTTATCAATATTTTCATCCTTCTCTTGCCCACTTCCTGACACCTCCTATAACCTGTCCCTCTTTCTCATAACTTTCCTCCAATGTAACCCCCCTGCAAAACAGTGGCAGTAAACTGCCTTGCTTGGGGCGATATGATCATAAAAATAAAATCTCTGCAACTGTAATAAAAAAAATTATTCAAAACAAAAACGTAACAAAAAAATAATAACAATCAAAATTGAAAATGACAGATCGCGGCTGGTTATCTTTATTTTTACTAGTGTTCACCCCCAAAAGTGCCCAGAGCCACTCAAGGTAGAAGATAACTAAAAGAGGCTGTTGTAAGGGCGTACCGGGAGAGAACAAGAATTATATATTTTGGGGATATATAGCGTAGATAGGATTTGCGTTGTGGTACAGTGGATATCGACTCGGAACGACAACTCGGGGAGCCGAGTTCAAATTCGACTTGAACTCCTCGCATTCACTTACGCACAAATACCCTTGGAAAAGATATGCATCCGTCTCTTCGCTCCAGTTATAGGTTAAATAATAAGACAGATTGGGTTCTATAGCCTTGGCTGTCGACCGCAGAAAGCAATGGCAAACTACTGCAGGATAATCTTCTGCCCAGTCAGTCATGTCTCTTTCGAGACATGATCGCACTTGACTGAATTGATAGCGTAGATGACGGTTGTATTTAGACTTAAGGTGAGGATCGCGGAAGCATTCTTTCAAGAATTGGTTTCAGTTTACAACAATTCCGAAGAAGCTGCTTGTTGGAATTGTCTTCTTACCACTGAAGTGAGAAGGTCTGAATAGATGGAATCAAGAAAATTGGTTTCTCCGAATTTCATCCATGAAAATAGTGATGGAATAGGGAGAGGCTAGCAACCTTTCGTCTACGGGGAAAGTGGTTGTAAGGTGGAAATCAATATATCACCCACAAATTTATGCAAACTTTTTTAAACTCTATTATGGCTGAGAACTAAGGATTAGAGAGCTCCAGCTCAGATGTGACAACAACACTCCAGACCATGGCAGGAGAATTCAAATACTTTCTGAAATGGTACCTACCCTGTACCTGTTTCGGCATTCACTCTGGTCGGGTTGAGCCGGCTTTCTCCCACGCAATGGAGAAAGATTCGTTGGGATTTGTTTAAGCGCAGGGTCCCAAGTCCTACCCAGTATAGACCTCAGGATTTTTTTTAATTATCCTGCAGTAGGTTGTCATTACTTTCTGCGATAGACTAGTTGCCAGCCAAGGTTATAGAACCCACTCCCATAACTGGAGGGAAGGGACGGATTAATACCCTTCGTAAGGGTATTAGCGCGTAAGTGAATGGAGAGCATTCAACTGAAATTCCTTGCTTTCACTTACGCGCAAATACCCTTGGGAAAGGTATTAATCCGTCTCTTCCTTCCAGTTATGGGTTAAATAATGGGACAGATTGGGTTCTATATCCTTGGTCGGCAGCTAGTCTACCGCAGAAAGCAATGGCAGCCTACTGCGGGATAATCTTTTTGCCCAGTCAGTCATGTTTCTTTTGAGACATGATCACCCAAGCGTGTATCACGTATGGCACTTAACTGATTGACTGTATGTAATAGAAATATAATTAAAACTTCTACTGGGTATAAAGTGGGGGATCAGTCTTATATTTTTATGAAGTAATAAACTGATCCCCCACTAATTACTACATAATAATATAATACAGCTCTTCCCCTTCTAGCTAAGCTTCAAATAACAGGACAGATTGGGTTCTGTAGCCTTGGTCGGAAACCAGTCTACCGCAGAAAGCAATGGCAAACTACTGCGGGATAATCTTCTGCCCAGTCAGTCATGGCTCTTTCGAGACATGATCGCCCAAGCGTGTATCACGTATGGCACTTAACTAAGACTGTAAGCCAAGTTAGACGAAACTGCCGGAAATGTTCTATTCCAGAAAAATAGACCTACATTATGATTAATTAGCCGAACTGACTTGCCAAAAAGAGGGGAAAGGGTAAATATTTGAATTTTTTTTTTTTTTTTTTTTTTTTTTTTTTGCAAAATCTGTTGAAAATTGGAAGTAGTTTTCTTATTAAAGTATCCCTTTTTTCCCCGTGGCAATGTTTAATCAGGGGAATCCGTATTGTCTTCGTCTATTTAAGAATGACTTGACACTAACTTAATTCTCACCCACGAGTTATGGTTTTTCTTTATCTTCTCTTTAATCTTTCCGTTTTAGATGTAATTTTTCGTCATATTTTCTTGCTTAAATATACGAAACTTCCATTTAGATTTTAAAATCTACTCCTCCATTCGGCCTGTTTTCACTCTCCCTTTGAGCAGAGCCCTACCACCCATCCATCCTAATTTTGTAACGTCCAGTGTGTTAGAAGCCTTCACGACAGAAGATCTCAGCCACTATATATATATATATATATACATTAAGTTTAAATTTTAACTTTTGATTCTTTCATACAGACGTCATGTAAAGTGATCTTCTAATATCAAGTCATGAATCTGTTTCTGCTTTTTCGTTTTCTTATGTCTGACCGACACATTTAAATAAAAACACTTTTTCTTTCGTTACCCCCAACTTTTTTTAACTTCCTGTGTATGGATATGCTTTTGGACTTCTTCCGGTATAGAAATTTTGTACCATATTTGAATTAATAATTTTTTGTTTTCAATCGTTGCTGATGAAGCGAGAATTTTTTCGCTGAAATGGCCATTCAACGAATGTAAATTTGGAATTTTTCGACATGTCAGATATATTTGTCTCTGTAAATAGATAATATTATTTAAATCGAGCCTTTCACCTTGATCAATTTAATATCAATAACAGTTGGTAATTTGGGCCTAGGAAACCACAATGACCGCGGAAAGAAATCGATCCAATGGTGCTTGGGTGCTCTTGGAATCAGGCCTTGGTTATTATCCAGATAATAACCAAGGCCTGATTCCAAGAGCACCCAAGACGTTTATGGATATGGAAAAACCGAGAAAGAACAAAATTATATAACACAGAACAAAATTTATTATATAACTATTGACGAGGCATTCAGGAATGCAATCCTTTGCTGCGAAATATATCCAAGTGCTGACTGCGGAAGTAACCACCGGCCGGTGATATGCAAACTAAGGAGAAAACTACGGAGATTAAAGGAGCCTGGCGTAGGCCCCCAGACTGCAATACAACAAACTCGTGAACGACCCAAACCTGAAGGAAATATACACAGACAGCTTGAAAAAGAAATACGAAGGACAAATTGGAAACGGAACCTAAAAAATGGGACGAACTAAGAGAAGCTCTAGGGACATCAGAAAACAACATCATCCCAAAAGCAAAAGATCGTCGGAAGAAAAACGAGTGGATCACTGAAGAGATTCTTGACATGATGCAAAAGAAACAGAAAACAATGCCAAGATATGGAACGGAATACAGGAAACTACACAAGGAAATAAAGAGCAAATACAGACAAGCTAAAGAAAAATGTCTCAACAACAAGTGCACAGAAAGACTGAGCACGACAAATAAATGAGATATGCAGAAAAGAATAAAAGAACTAACGAGACAAAAAAAAAATGCTCAGCAACAGGATGTATAAAAATCAAAGCACAGAACGATCATATTAGAGAAAGAAAATACTTCAGCGATTATATCGAATATCTCTCCCACAACAAGAGAGAGCAATTGGCAATACACAGAAATACCGACGGACCAGAAATATTGAAAACCGAAGTGGAAGCTGCACTGACGAAATTGATCAGAAACAAAGCAGCTGGACCAGACGATATTTTAATTAGAGTAAAGTATTAAGAAACAGGACAATTTCGCTAGAGAGTACTGGATTGCTACGTGCTGTCCGTCCTTCAATATGGCAGTGAATGCTGGACAATATCATCAAAGATGAAGGAAAAACTTGAAGCAACTGAAATGTGGTTCTACAGAAGGATGCTGCGAATATCATAGATTGAGCATCTGAGCATTGATGAGGCTTTGGAAAGGATGGAAATAAAAAGGAAATTAATACTGAGAATCAGGAAGAAACAGCTGAAGTTCCTGTGACATGCAATGAGGAAGGAGGGCTTGGAGAACTTGGAGAAGGATGCTAAGGATACCAAGGACCGAGCTAGTGAGCAACGACGAAGTGTTAGAGAGAATGCAAGCCAGAAGAAAACTTATACTTCACACCAGAAAGAGACAGATGAGGTTTCTGGATTATGTAATGTGGAAAAAGGGTTTGGAGAATCTGATACTCACAGCACGGGTAAAGGGAAAGAGAAATAATGGGAAAGCAATACGAGTCATATTTGATTGACTTGAACAAATGGATGGCGCGACGGTGTCCGGAAGAGATGCCAAGAGGAAAAATATCAACAGCGACAAGGGACCGGTTTAGTCCATGACCACCTATGTCTTGAAAAGACAGGGCACATGACGAAAAACACCTTATACCAAATTGGAATCATACTTGCAAATAAGCAAGGACATGATTATTTTATAGTTTTTTTATTAAGTAAAATGTTGTTATTTTCATTTCTAATGTTATTTTTCGTTTTATTTCTAACGATCTTGAGTCGAGACAATGTATTTATTTATATTAGTACAGAAACAAAAACGACAAAATAATAACCATATAATTCGATCAGTTTCCAATGATAAACTAACAGAAAGAGTAGAAAATACATCTGTCAGTTCGTCTTAATCTGTTCATATCTATCTATCTATCTATCTATCTATCAGTCTTTGCACACACACACACACACACACACACACACACACACACACACACACATATATATATATATATGTCTCTTCGTATCTATCTATCTATCTATTTATCTATCTATCTCAGCTTGTTCATATCTATCTATCTATCTAGCTAGCTGTCTATCTATCTCAAACTGTCTATCTCAGTCTGTTCATTATCTATCTATCTATCTATCTATCTATCTATCTATCTATCTATCTATCTATCTCTTCATATGTATTTTTTATAATCGTGTAGCCCTAAGCAAGACAATTTACTGCCACTTTTGTGCAAGGGGTTACATAGGAAGAATGTTATGAGGAGTGAGCGGTTGCAGAGGGTGTCAGGAAGAAAGTAAGAGAAGGAAGAGAATACTGATGAGAGTGGGGTGGACGAAGAAAAAGCATGAGAGAGAGGATGTAAGTTAGTGAGACATGGAGATGACTATTGACTTTACATTTAAATTCTTGGAGATTGTAGCTGTCGGGAAAGCAAATATGCTGAAGAGAATTCCACAGGCAGGAAGTGCTAGAAAAGAAGCTACTGAAGTAGAATTTGCGTTTACAATTGATTGGTTTCACAGTAAAAGGATGGGACCTAGTTGCTAATCTTGTGACTCGAGGAAATTCGTATATAGGGGGTACCAGTGAGCTAAGTTCATCGGAGCAGAAACCGTGAAAGTATTTCTAGAAGAGACACAGGGAAGCCACACTGCGTCGGTGAGAAAGCGTCTGTATCCTAGCTCCCATGTCGGGATCAATCACATTACAGATTCTTCGTTGGATTCGGTCTAGGACACATAAGTGGATAGCAGGAGCACCCGACCAGATATGGCAGCAATATTCAATGCGCGATGGTAGACTTGTATATGTGCAGGATTGTTTCGGACGGGAAAAACTTCCTGGCCCTACACAGAGAACCGACTTTCTTAGCAGCGGATTTAGCTATAGATTCTATATAGTTATTCCATTTGAGGTCTGATGTGAGAGTTAATCCGAAGAGACGCAGTGTTTTACTTTCAGGGAGAGAAGCCTGATTCATGTTCATGGGCGGGAGGAACGATTGTCTGTGGTGGATATTATATAACCGCTTGGTTTTGGAAGCATTAAAATTTACGAGCCATGTTTTACCCCATTCCACCAAGATTCGGAGGTTTTTTTCAAGCTCGGCAGAAAGGTTTGCTTTTTCAGCCTCGGTAGATTTTTGATCGAGACGAGGACGAGAGTAAACCGTAGTGTCGTCAGCGTATTTGTCCACTTGGGATCTTATCTGTACATATAAGTATCTATCTATCTATCTATCTATCTATCTATCTATCTATCTATCTATCTATCTATCCCTATCCCAAATCTATCTATCTATCTATCTATCTATCTATCTATCTATCTATCTATCTATCTATCTATCTATCTATCTCAGCCTGTTCATATCTATCTATCTATCTATCTATCTATCTATCTATCTATCTATCTATCTATCCCAGATTTTTCTTAAATATCTATCTATCTATCTATCTATCTATCTATCTATCTATCTATCTATCTATCCCAGGTTTTTTTTATATCTATCTATCTATCTATCTATCTATCTATCTATCTATCTATCTATCTATCTATCCCAGATTTTTCTTTTTTTAAATATCTATCTATCTATCTATCTATCTATCTATCTATCTATCTCATCTATCTATCACCTGTCCTATCTATCTATCTATCTATCTATCTATCTATCTATCTATCTATCTATCTATCTACCCCAGGTTTTTTTTAATATCTATCTATCTATGGTCATTAGAGAAATATCTATCTATCTATCTATCTATCTATCTATCTATCTATCTATCTATCTATCTATCTATCTGTCTGTATGTATGTCTGTCTATCTGTTATATTTCTTTTCTCGCTTTCTTTTACTAATTCTTTTCGTTCATCGAATGATCATTTATCTTTTCGATTGTTTATTTTACGTCTTCACTTGCGAACTTAGTTTTGTCAACGATATCTGTCAAAGCCGACAATATATTTGACACTGGCATTTTTTTTCTCTTTGGCCTTTTCGTTACACTGCCTTTTAGATGTCATTTCAGGATCTATAATTGTTCTCGTAATTAACGAAGAAACCTGCAATGACATTAATGATGTTTTTTTCGTAAATGTCATCAGTTCAATTGTTATTTATGTTTCTCTCCTTATCACTTTCTCATCGTTTTTCTTCTTTTTTTTAACACACACACGCACACACACAATATATATATATATATATATATATATATATATATATATATATATATATATGTATGTATGTATGGGTATGTGTTTTTATGCCTTTGTGAAGTGATATTTGTATGCGCCTCTGTGTAGGTTATCAAAGCCCCTCACAAACAGCTATTATTAATAAAACGAACCTCTACACACGCATACATGTTCGTCTAGACACACGAATGTGCAAGAACAAACAGAAAAATGACCAGACACCTGCACAAACACACATACATGTGAGTTCGTATGCATGTTTGTGTGTCCTGTCTGTCAAATTTGAACAATGAGCTGAGAATGAGTGAACTTTGACATTTTGTTAATTGATGGAACTTTTGGCAAGAAGCGAGAGTTAACTGGGTAAAGATACAATGGCAGACGCACATTTAATGTGCAAACACAATCACGCAGAAATACACCAAAACACATAGAATTGCGAACACACAAGGCCATTATTATGCATTAACACATGAATATAATAATATACAATTAAGAAATTAAAAAACACACACACGGTGGCCCAAAACAAAGACCAATCGTTTCTTAATTCTTCTTTCGTCTTTCCCGGTACAGCTAAACTTCCGGGAGTCATTTTCTAACAAACTCCAAATTAATATCCAACTCCAAATTGATACCCAACACTTTCTTTACCTTCCTTTATTATACTAAATGCATTGTGATAGCCTTCATACACCTACCCATACATCTAATATATACAAAACTTTTATATATATATATATATATATATATATATATATATATATAAGAAAAATTAAGGCAGACACGCTATTTCATGGTAAATCGGAAGTGTGGGCCTATTTCAGGAGAACCATCATCAGCTTCCATCTTAATTCTATAAAGGATTTTACTCGAATGAAATTCACAAAGACCTAAAGAAAACGAATAAAAATAACGGTCGCTCCCTTAAAAGAGAAAATTTAAAAAAACAAATACAGTAGTAGGATAACTCTCTAAGAGAGCTCTAAATATATATGTATATAAATACATAGAGAGCAAAGATAAGAAAAATTAAGGCAGACACGTACTTCCGATTCCCATGAAATAGCGTGTCTGCCTTAATTTTTCTTATATTTGCTGCATATGTATTTATATACATATATATTTAGAGGTCTCTTAGAGAGTTACCCTATCACTTTATGTGCAGTGTACTCCTTTGGATTCTTCTATACCCACACTGCATGCTGATATATATATATATATATATATATATATATATATATATATATATATATAAACCAAGCCTCTTACCCTGAAGAATCGTTTGTATGAAACCGAGCCTCTTACCCTGAAGAACCGTTCATGTGAAACCGCGGTAGGTGGTGGCTCAATTCTACATTTTTGTGTTGTATTCTCGCTCTACTTTCGTACTTTCGTATCGAGCACTTTGCTGTAAAGTTTCGTCTTGAGTTTATTTTTCTTTCAAACGAGCACTAGACGTATTGTTCTTGTGCTCTGTTTGTTTCTTTTTTTCTCCCCCTTTATTTTACCCACGGGGTAGTCCTCGCCGGGTTAGAAGACGGTTTATATTAGTGTTAGCATTATTTGCGGATATTAATCTGTTTTTATTTGTGATGACTTACTGTGATTAAGTTCATTACTCTCTCTCTCTCTCTCTCTATATATATATATATATATAGTAATGAACTTCGGCTATAATGCGTGACTCTACAGAAATGAATTGATTTCTCTCTGTGACTGGCGTCTGTATACACTGCTTACATACAAGACGTTAAAATTTCCCTTCTCTGACCCCATGCGCCGATGGCTTAGGGAGTAGAGACTCCGACTGACACCAAATCGGTCGAGTTTCGTTCCCGGCCAGAAGCAAGTGAATATGTCTAGCCACAGCGATGTGCTGTGATACAGCGAAACTGGCTTGTATGTGGATGACTAATATATCTATATCTATATATATATATATATATATATATATATATATATATGAAAAACCGATGTTTCACCACTCGGCTACGATGATCTTCATAATTAAACAAGATTCTTTCTCAAAGCAAAATATTCTGTCGTCTTTCCTGAAATTATTTTAAAGAAAATCCTTATTCATTCTTTCGGATTTATACGTTTTAGATCTGGCCTCCTGCTTTTCCAGTCGACAATATGTGTATAAAATAGGATAAATGAAAATAGAACGACGATTTATCTTAAATTCAGTTCAGAAAAGCCGAGGGGATATATACATAAATTCGAACATAAACTAGAATATTTTAATAAAAAATATACGGAATAAATGATATCGCCTTTTTTTAAAAAGTCAGTTCCTTTCTTTTCTCCATCGCGAGAAACGCTAGGTTTGCCAAAAAGGATTAATGATTTATTATTTAAGCGCGCACACACACACACACACACACACACACACATTATTTATTAAGTTTTTTTTTTATTTGATGAAGACTAGAAAAGCGAATCTATTGTCAATGAAGCGGTTTTTCATTTGTCATATTAAAGTAGATAGACTAAACTATCGCCCGGTTCACACTCCACCCACGTCTATTGTACAGGTGTAGAGGCTCATCCCTTGTTCCCTATTTATGATGTGGTTTCCGGCTTTCTCTTTTCCAATCTTTTCACTTGTCTTTTTTTTTTCTCCTCTTTTTCATTTTTTTTTCAATTGGAGTAGATAGACTAAACTATCGCCCGGTTCACACACCATCCACGTCTATTGTACAGGTGTAGAGGCTCATCCCTTGTTCCCTGTTTAGGATGTGGTTTCCGGCTTTCTCTTTTCCAATCTTTTCACTTGTCTTTTTCATTTTTTTCTCCTCTTTTTCATTTTTTTTTTCAGTTGGAGTAGATAGACTAAACTATCGCCCGGTTCACACTCCACCCACGTCTATTGTATAGGTGTAGAGGCTAATCCCTTGTTCCCTGTTTAGGATGTGGTTTCCGGCTTTCTCTTTTCTAAATCTTTTCACTCTCACGTAGCTCCCTGCACATCAGTGGCGTTACCGCCTTGGTCGTGGTGATATGATTAAAAAAAATATTTCAAACTCTGTCACAAAGTCTTGATAGCGATGCTCAACAACCTCGACATTTTCGGAAAAGATGTTAGGATAATCAAGAATATATATTGGCAGCAAACTGCTTGCTTACAGATAGGAAGTGAATTCAGCAGATATACAAAAATAGAAAGGGGAGTAAGACAAGGATGTGTTTTCTCAACAAATCTATTCAACTTATTCAGCGAAACAATTTTAAGAGAAATAAAACCCTGGCCCTTATTCGTCTTTGGTGGCTACAATCACAACAATGTAAGAGACGCCTTAGACACAGTGCTGATAGCAGAAACGCAAAGGAGAATGCAGGACCTTCTACAAAAGGTAACAAGAGAATTCGAGAAGAAAGGATTAAACATAAACTTTTAAAAAACTGAATGCATGGTCATAAGCAAAAAGAAAACTCCAAAATGCCAACTACGAGTCAGAGAAACTAAAATAAAACAAATAAAGGAATTTAAATACCTGGGAAGCGTTCTGACAGAGAAAGTGCGATGTTGAAATCCAAAGACACATTGGCATGGCCAAGGATGCATTTCAAAAGCTAATAATAGAAATGAAAGACAGACAAATCTCACTGGAAAGTAAGAAGAGAGTGTTGGTTTGCTATGTGCCGTCTGTCCTTCTGTATTGCGGTGAATGTTAGACAATGTCCTCAACTATGAAGGAGAATCTTCGGGCAGCAGAAATGTGGTTTTACAGAAGCATGCTGAGGAAAATGAGCACGTGACTAACGAGGGGGTGTTGGAGAGGATGGAAACGAAGAGAAAACTCATACTTAACATAATGAAGAGACAGATGAGGTTTCTGGGACATGTAATGAGGAAGGAGGGTCTGGAGAACTTAATACTGACAGGACGGATAGAGGGAAAGAGAGACAGAGGAAAGCAGCGCGAGAGGTACTTGATAGGTCTGAGCAAATGGATGGCAGAGTGTGGTTTGGGAAAAATACCAAGAGGAAGAATTTTGAGAGCGACAAGAAACAGAGCCATATGGAAGTCCATGGTCGCCTACGTTTCAGAAGGACACAACACATGAAGAAGAAGGGAATCTGTATCCTATTAGATAGATAGATAGATAGATAGATAGATAGATAGATAGATAGATAGATAATGAAGAGACTTAGATAGATAGATAGATAGATAGATAGATAGATAGATAGATAGATAGATAGATAGATAGATATTAGGCGTGATAGATAGATAGATAGATAGATAGATAGATAGATAGATAGATGAATGAATGAATAGATAGATAGATAGATAGATAGATAGATAGATAGATAGATAGATAGATAGATAGATAGATAGATAGATAGATGATAGATAGATAGATAGATAGATAGATAGATAGATAGATAATGAATGGAATGAGATAGATAGATAATGAATGGAATGAGATAGATAGATAGATAGATAGATAGATAGATAGATAGAAGAGATAGATAGATAGATAGATAGATAGATAGATAGATAGATAGATAGATAGATAGATAGATAGATAGATAATGAATGGAATAAGATAGATAATGAATGGAATGAGATAGATAGATAGATAGATAGATAGATAGATAGATAGATAGATAGATAATGAATGGAATGAGATAGATAATGAATGGAATGAAGAATAGATAGATAGATAGATAGATAGATAGATAGATAGATAGATAGATAGATAGATAGATAGATAATGAATCGAATGAGATAGATAGATCATGAATGGAATGAAATAGATAGATAGATAGATAGATAGATAGATAGATAGATAGATAGATAGATAGATAGATAGATAGGACAGAATGGCAGACCCGTAAAGACGGAGAGCATAATCCAAAAATATTTTTACAGACATTATAAATAAATAAATAATTATTTAGATATAAATAGAGACCTCGATGGAGATTATCCATAGCATTATAAAATATTGAAAGGTAAACTCAATGCATATATAGACTGTTATAAATAGAGATTTATTTCGACAATGTAAACTTACATTGTCTCGTTCAGACCGTTGAAAAATAATTATAAAATTATTCATTTTTCAAATTTTTTCGATTTCAAATTTTTTCAATAATAACCGTCTAAATATCCGTTGATTTTCTCGTTCTCTCTTTCCCTATATATATATATATATATATATATATATATATATATATATATATATATATAAATTAAAAAAGGATTAATTCAATGATGTTGAATGACCATTTCGATATGAAAATCCCCACGGGGGATAACACATCACCTCAGCAACAGAAAAATCCTTTCAGAAACTGGAGAAAAATCAGTCTAATTTTTCTTTTTAAATAGATTTGCAAAGAAATTAAAAAAGAAAAGAAAAAAGAAAAAAAGAAAAAGAGAAACCAAAATAAAAACAAATAAACAAGAAAAGAAAAAATTGACATCGTCTGGGTTCACAGAAAAAGAAAAGAGAATTGTAACTTAAAAATTAACAGACGGCCGTGTTGAATTGATGTAAGGTTAACGCAACACGGAAAAAAGTGGGAGATAAGAAAGATAAAGGAAGGAAGGGAGGGAAAAAGAAAAGAAAAGAAAGAAAAATTTTTTTATATATTACAGATGCTGGACATATTCAAAAAAATATATATATATATATTGACCCAAACTTTAAGTAACTCCAGATGGAGTAAACGAAGGAGGCCCACCGGAGAAAAATAATGTTGTGCAATTATGTTATGTTATCATAATTCAGCATACACCTGTCTGATCAGGCGATCAGGTGTATTTGTTTCTTGCGCGCTAAAACCATGCAATCCCCAGTTAGTGTGTACTTGTTTATTTGATAAAAATGGGCATTTAATACATCGAGGGAGGAAAGCTATACCAGTTACTCACCGAGTGGTGGGGAAAATATCCATATAGGTCAAGATCGAAGAAGCAAAACATCACCGCTATTTGATGGAGGGCAACGAGACCAACAATGTCCAATGGCATGGGAACAATAGAACTTCGGCAAAGAGGCGTAACACTGACAGCCAAAAAGTGCTCGACGGTATCTGGTCCTTAAAGTTCCCGTACCAGAGCATGCACTTAAAACAAGTACCGACGACCTGATATCTTTGTACACTAATGCAAAAGAAACTAATTGTCGGTCAGTCAGGTGTACGACGAATTATGATAATATATATATATATATATATATATATATATATATATATATATATAAACAAAAACTTATCACTATACTCGTTTCGAAAAACCCTCCGTGGAAGGGAAAAATGGCTGTAAAAAAAGAAAGAGCTAAGCCCATGAACATCAGCCAATGATATTTAGACAGAGCCAGCACGTAGCCCAAAGAAAAAACCCGAGGCGAGTAATCAATAACAAAAAAGCGCCCAATACTTAAGCAGAGAAGAATAAGTTAATTAAACCAAGTGAGCCAACAAACCTACCAAGGTTTCACCAAAACGGATCTTCAGGGAACGTTAGGTGACTTGAAGATCACTGAAGATCCGTTTAGGTGAAAACTTTCGTAGGTCTGTTGGTTCACTTGGTTTAATTTACACATATATATATATCCGAGTGAATAAGAAACGAATAAAAATTTAACAACGTCCAAAACATCAATTTTTACACAGTATACACTATACAGACTATATTCACTACCCACCCCACTTTCTTCAAGATTCCAACGGACAATTTACAAACTTATTTCCTTATCGGTAACCCCTACCAACATCCCACACACAAATCACCAAATATAAGAAAAGAGGCCTTCCATTCCTTTCCACACCACCTGATGAGACATTGTAATTTCAATGTCGAAACAAAATCTACAATTTGTAATGTATATAAAAAATTTGTACATGTTCTAATATATATATATATATATATATATATATATATATATATATTAGAAAAAGTGCGAGAAGTCGTGAATGTTTTGTTTAAAGTGTAGATTTATTGTTGTTATTATTATCAATATTAATTGTTTTTTTTTGTTTTTGTTTTTTTTGTATATTATATTGTGTCCACTGTGGTATTTATGTCGCTACAAGTGTCTTGAGTTCAAATGTTGATTCTCTTCAGGCAAATACATATCGAAATCCGTTTCTTTGTCTGATGACCAAAATATCGTGTTCATATAGATAAGTGGTGAGCAGGTCAGAAAGTTCGTATGTGTGCGTGTTTATTGTTTTTTTCTTTTTTTCTCCCATTCGCACGTTAAACCTCTTCCGTTTCGGAAGTCAGTCACCTTTCGTTGGCCATAAAAAATTTTTTACACTGAATTGCGAAATTTAATTTCGTCTTTATACTTCTAAATTGTTTGCGAATTGATCATCTAGTTCTTTTTGTTGTTTTCGGGTCATCTAGTTCTTTTTGTTGTTTTTGGAATCCTATTTGTTGCAAATGTCCGCGATTTTTTAAAACGTTTGAATTTAGTGTCTGTGTGTCTTAGGTTTTTCCTGTTTTTTTTTAGGGAAGGCTTGTACGTTTTTATAAATAGGGGAAAAATTATAAAAAAAAAAAATTCGCGAACCATTGCAAAAAATTGTATTCCAAAAAAAACAAAAAGAAGTTTATTTTACTGAGAGATAATCATCCATTCATGCAGTTCATTGCTTCCAGAATACATGTATTTTTTAACTGATGAAAATCGAGGAACGAAATCCATAAAAGAAAAAAAGGTTGGTCTAAAATTTTAATTTTTGAGAAATTAATATTGTTGAACACACACACACACACACACACACACACACACATACACACACACACACACATATATATATATATATATATATATATATATATATATATATATATATATAAACGTGTTTATATATAGTTATACTCGTCTCGAAAACCTTCCTCGAAAACTTTCGAACGAAGGAAAAAAATGGTTTTAAAAAGAAAAAAAGAAAGAGCTTAGGACATAAAAATCAGTCAAAAGTTTTCGGACAGAAATCAGCACGAAGCCCAAAGAAAAAAGAAAAAAAACCGAAACGAGTAACCATCAAACAAAAAGCGCTCAATACAAAGGTAGAGCGAATTTAATAAAACCATAATAATGAGCCAGACCAACCTACCTAGGTTTCTCCTAAACGGATCGTCAGGGGAAAGCTGGCTAAAGAGGCAGAGAAAAAAAATGACATATAAAAAGGTAACTAAGACAAACCCACGTGATCAGGAAATCAAAGAAACTACATAAGACAAGGGAGGTGGGGTAACAATTTCATTACTTTTAATTTTTAATTTTTAATTTTCAGGGGGAGGGGTAAAAGGCAAAGACAAAAAGGTACTATGTCAAGATAGATGGGTCTAATTTAATAGCCAGGGCTTCCTATGCCTACATTTATTCAGGATTTCAGTCTTAGAATTCAGTAGGTTTGTCGGTTGCTTATACAAAACTTTGGCTAGTTTCTCTTCAGTACATAGCCTACAAAATTCCTGGTCAGTTTTGTATCTAGGACATCTCATTAATATCTCCCAATTTAAGATTGGATCCTTATTTATTTCTTGCTTAATAGTTCATGTGTAAGTGGATAATGTTGTACTATGCTTAGTCTTTTCATTACTGAAACTATTTGTGTGATTATAATATCTTTTTTTAACCTGTGTACTCCTATATATATATATATATATATATATATATATATATATATATATATATATATAAGAGACAATGAATGTCTATTTGTTTAATCATGAGTCATTCTAAACATCGTATTTTGGCTTTAATTTCAGGTAAAAATAAAGACAAAAATTGTCCAACCATATATGTTTAGAAAATTATCTGCTGCCTAGATACACTATATGTAGAAATTCAAAATTTACATGATCTTCTGATCATTTCAGCGAACTGAATTCGCTTCATCGGCCATATTTAATATTATGGAAAATTTTAAAATTGTTTGAAGGTCTGTCTGTGGCTAAAGAAGCCGGAAGTAAGCTTGCAAAAAGAAAAAACCGTAGCAAATAGAAAGGGAAAGGAAGAAGGAAAAAAGCGAGGAAGAAAAAAAAGAAAAAAGAAAGAAGAAAAGGGTGAAGGAAAAAGAAGGGAAAAGAAGGGAAAAGTATGTTAGATTTGCAGACATGAGGAAATGTGGGTCAGGCGATCGTTAATATAATGGAACATTCAAACATTGGAGTGTGTGGATAATTAAAACGGAAGGAAAGCGTGCGGAAAGAAAAGGAGAAGCGTAGCGAAAAGTAAAAGAAAGAAAGAAAGAAAGGAAGAAAGAAAGAAAGAAAGAAAGAAAGAAAGAAAGAAAGAAAAAGAAACGGGGAAATAGAAAAGGAAGAAAGAGAAAGCAGAAGTCATGTCAGATTTACAGACAGGAGGATACCCTGACCAAGAGGATGGCGAGATACATTAAAAAAGACAAAAACGAAAAATAGCGAGCTTTACTCGGCTATGGCGATTATTATTTTTTTTTTTTTCAAAATTTGTATAGCGTTTCAAACTATAACAGGGCCTGACTCTTGTTGAGATCAAACTAATTTACATTAAATTTTACTTCAGGAACAAAAAGGGAAAGACATGAAATGAATTATTAATATAAGTAAATAATATATAATAACAGTAAATTATATGCTTAAAGAAAAGAAAAATGACTCTTATAGGAAAAATTAAAATGTAGATAAAGTAAAATAAATTAGAAATTCAAGTGAACATTAACACTTAAGCATTAGTTCTGATATAGATAAATGTCAAATTGGACAAATAATAGAAATGAATTTATAATATATCTATTAAAAATTGTTTATATATATATATATACAAACTTATCACTATACTCGTTGCGAAAAACCCTCCGCGTATATACGCGGAAGGAAAAAATGACTGTAAAAAAGAAAGAGCTAAGCACATGAACATCAGCCAAAGCGATTTCGACTGAGCCAGTACGTAGCCCAAAGTAAAAACCCGAGACGAGTAATCGATAACAAAAAAGCGCCCAATACTTAAGCAGAGCAGAATAAGTAAATTAACTTAGTGAGCCAACAAACCTAGCAAGGTTTCACCTAAATGGATCTTCAGGGAACGTTGGCCAACCCTCCTTGAACATCCGTTTAGGTAAAACTTTGGTAGCTTTGTTAGCTCACTAAGTTAATTTACTTATATATATATATATATATATATATATATATATATATATATATATATATATATCTAAACATATTATAAATAAAACTTTGTCTGTGTGTGTGTTTATGTGTGTGTGTCCGTTACCTATAGAATCCGAAACGGCTGAACCGATTTTCTTGACAATTCACTCAGTTGTACTATAAACGTCTGCGAGTGTTCTTAGCTAGGTTTTGTGTCGAGGTACCCCCGATAAATATCGAAAATCGATAATCGAAAAAACCGGGTTATAGAAGGTGTAGTCCGATTTTAATAAAATTTCATACACTCATAGACAAAGACATAAGAAACGATATTCAGAAGTTTCAAGGTTGCAGTTCTTACAATAGTGCAGAAAATTTGATATCGATACCAGGAAATCAAAATTTGACTTACATCAATTCATTTTTCTTTCAGTCTACGGTTTCGCTTTAAGTGGAAAAAACTATTGCTTCTTAGTCTTTCGTGCCAACGTCCAAAGAGTCTGAGCTCCAGGACCATGGATTAGTTTTAAAACTTTCATTCCATCCGAGCAACGCCGGGCTATACTGCTAGTATATATATGTATATATAGTGTATTTTTATTGAAAATCTTGCTTAATGAATTATTATTCGGAAAATTTTTCTCAATCAAAGCGAAATATTTTTGCCCAATTTACTTTTTTAAAAAGGTATATGCCGGAGAACTCTGGATTCTATACGCTAGTTCTCTTCACCTGGATATATATATATATATATATATATATATATATATATATATATATATATATATATATGTGTGTGTGTGTGTGTGTGTATCCAGGTGAAGAGAACTAGCGTATAGAATCCAGAGTTCTCCGGCATATACTTTTTTTAAAATGGTCAATACAACATAAATTGTCCAGTATTTTATACGCCCCCTTTCAACCAAATAGTTAGCAGTAAATTGGGCAAAAATATTTTGCTTTGATTGAGAAAAATTTTCCGAATTTTCCGAATAATAATTCATTAAGCAAGATTTTCAATAAAAAATACACTATATATACATATATATACTAGCAGTATAGCCCGGCGTTGCTCGGGTGGAATGAAAGCTTTAAAACTAATCCATGGTCCTGGAGATCAGACTCTTTGGACGTTGGCACGAAAGACTAAAAAGCAATAGTTGTTTCCACTTAAAGCGAAACCGTAGACTGAAAGAAAAATGAATGGATGTAAGTCAAATTTTGATTTCCTGGTATCGATATCAAATAAGTTTTTTCGTCGTAAACTGAATTTTGAAGGCTAAATAAGTCGTCTGAGTAAATGGTATCATGGCTGAGTTTAAGAACTACAATTATACCTACTTAGAGCCAAACCCGAAGCAAAAACTAAAATAAAAGGGCTGAAAAAAATACAGACATACAGGCAGATAAACAGACACACACACAACATCTTGCCTTTTATATATATATATATATATATATATATATATTATCGATTTTCTGCACTATTGTAAGAACGGCAACCTTGAAACATAGCAGGACAGACTTAGTTTTATAGCTTTTGTTTGGCAACTAGTCGAGGAGAACGAAGCTCTGAATTCAAAACCAGCTTGGAGAGGGTTAATAGCAGGACAGACTGAGTTATATAGATTAGGTTGGCCACCAGTCTACCGCAGAAAGAACTTGCAAGCTGATGCTGGAAGATCTCCAAGCGCTCTCTTCCAACATGCCCTGAGCCAGCATTGAAAATTAGGTCTAAAAACTTAACATGAGAATAAAATTTCATGATGCACAATCTGCAGCAACACGGAGTAAGCAACCATCGATAATCTGTTCACATTTCTTTTAAGTACCTGTATTTCATAGACTACGCAATGACATTCGACAAAGTACGCCACAAAGACTTGATCGTGATGCCCGGAAACTTTAACATATTCAAAAAAGACATTAAAGTAATCAAGAACCTGCAATGGCTGCATTCGGCAAACAAATTGGCGACGAAGATCCACAACACGGATAATTAACAAAAATATTTAGTTTAATAAAATATAATAGTTATTTAGGTTTTGATAGTCAAATGACCTTAAATGGAATGACTGCATTGAATCCATAGCTGCATCCACTGCTAGGAAGGTTGGTTCACTGTGTTGAACTAGGATTTATCTATGCATTGAATACTGTTGCTATATCTGGTCGGGTGCTCCTGGTATTCAGCTTGAGGTTATTCGACAAAATCCAAGCAAGAATCTGAAATATATTCGATCCTGACTGAGTAGCTCGCCTTCAGTTTCTTTCTCTCCGACAAGATATGGCTTCCTGTGTATTTCCTACAATGTATCTAAAACGCATATCTTAATTTGACGTTATCCTAACAATAATATTTTGAATTTACAACTGCAAAAATATTTAGATTATTTGGCTAACTGTTAATCTACATGTTGCCTGAAATATTTTGCAAATATTTACTGTTTATGTCAAGAGGTTAGAAATGTTTTTCTAAAACTGAAAGCACGAGTCTTTGCAGAGATCATCCTTCATTAAACATTGTGGACTGGCGAGACCGAACCACAAAGGACTGTGCCAAATAACAGAAACCACATCACTTGAGGACTACCAAGAGCGGCAACAACTAAAATGGATAGCACGTGTAACTCGAAGAAAATATAGCAACATAATCAAGATGTTAACATTCCACACCAATTCAGACAAAAGGTTAGGAAGGAAATCACAATCAGTATTGGGAAGAACGATAAAAGCTACCGAAATTGAGAAACATGTTTATCCAAAAAAAAAAAGATATTTTAAGAGAGAGTTTTTATAAATTTCAACCGAAAACAATACTCGATGCTCGGGTAATTAATGCCAAATTTTTTCTTATAAGGAAATGGCTAATATTACTATATGGCCATTAGAAATAAGAAGAAAAGATACTACACTTTGTTCACAGACCTATAGTGGGTCATACGTTCTAGTGAAACGTAGTTGGGTGTTGAAACAGATTAACTGAATTTGGCCTTGTTAGTAAATAGCCCACTATAAGGGGGGTATAAACAAGAAAATCAAATTGTGTATAGAAACAACATATATATATATATTTCATTCAATCAGTCAAAACACTTAGATAATCTATAGTGGGTTATCCGTTCTAGTGAAGCGTAGTTGTGTGTTGAAAGAGATTAACTGAATTTGGCCTTGTTAGTAGATAGCCCACTATAAGGGGGGTATAAACAAGAAAATCAAATTGTGTATAGAAACAACATATATATATATATATATATATATATATATATATATATATATTTCATTGAATCAGTCAAAACACTTAGATAATCTATAGTGGGTTATACGTTCTAGTGAAACGTAGTTGGGTGTTGAAACAGATTGACTGAATTTGGCCTTGTTAGTAAATAGCCCACTATAAGGGGGGTATAAACAAGAAAATCAAATTGTGTATAGAAACAACATATATATATATATATATTTCATTGAATCAGTCAAAACACTTAGATAATCTATAGTGGGTTATCCGTTCTAGTGAAGCGTAGTTGTGTGTTGAAACAGATTAACTGAATTTGGCCCCGTTAGTTGATAGCCCACTATAAGTTATAAAGGGGGTTATAAAACAAGAAAATCAAATTGAGTATAGAAACAACATTTATATATACACAGATATCAATTAAGTTTCTTTAAGAAATAAAGTAATGTCTTTAGGATGGGTCTAACGGACGTTAAAATGTTTATAGCAGTAAATGCTGAAAAGAGAGTTTGTGCGTCTATATGTGTGAGCGTTTGTCAGTTAGGAATGTCTTTGATGTGTCTGCTCCTTTTGTCGGGTAAGTAGCTCGGGATCAGCGAAGAAGATGAGAGGTAAAGGAGGCGAGCATCGGATGATTGCTTGACGAGGTCAAGGGACGTGCTAATTACGCTCGTACTTTCTCAACTCTGGCGATGCTTTCTGTGTCGGCTTTTTATTTCGTCTTTGTGGGTCCCAGCAGGTCATTTGGGAATTCACACCAGTATTTGATTTTGAGCTTCTCATTGGCCTATAAATAAAATTCGCGTAGGCTCGCGAACAGGAATTTGATATTTATTAATTTTTGGCTTTCTGTCGGAACATATGCGTGGAGCCGGATGCGCAAAGACCAGTTTTGGTCATTTGCTTTCTGGTCGTGAGAGTGCAAACATCCGGCCCTCGCTTTGCTCGGTGTCACCACAGACCAATGACGAGAAAGTAAAGAAAGGTATAATCGCAGCAGTCAATCGGCTGCTCAGTCAGTTAATACCAAATATGTCTCTACAGGAAAACGGCTAAAGTTACCAATATACTAATAGAAATTAGTAGAACAGATACGAAACTATGATCCAAGATCGATGACAAGAAAGCGAATATGAGTATAACTCCAGTACTCCAGTATATGAGTATAACTCTAGTTGCATTGGCTAGTTTGAGTTTGAGTTAGAGTCAGAGATTTGTTTAACGTCATATCAACATCTGTGGGTTATTTATTGCCAAAAAGATGATGATTTTAAGGTATATTTTTTATAATGTTCGGTTATAATGAAAAGATTGACTTAGTCAGATATTAATGAAAATCTGTGGTTTTATTCTTTATTTTAGAAAACTTTGTATTCAAAAAATGTTTTGCTGAGAATTTTTTTCCTGCAAAAATGCCTTTTTTTTTTCAAAAATGTATATATTTCTATAAAAGTCTATTTTTATATTTTCATAGTGTTTTGACCCCAGTTTGGGGTATAACTATTTTCCCATAGCTGGGACCCTAACAGGTCCTACCACTTCGGGTCACAGCAATTAAGAGGTGGTTCCATGCTCCTCACAACCTTCCAATTAGAGGCCTTGCTGCTGGATGCAATTTACCGTCATACCCCGGACCCGTATTGGATAGTCTGTCAATGAGTTCCAAATGATTCCTTATAGGGGAACGGCTAATAATACTATTACCACAACCTGGAAATCATCTTCTTGGATCACACTTAAATATCAGGCAGATTTTCTTACAGATTCCAAATATTTAAATTATTACCATAACTTTATTTGTCAGACATTTGTTGCATCAGTAAATTCGGAATTTATAAAGTTAATACAAGCCGTTTACTTGAATACTTATAAGTTCATAAACCACATCAGGAGGTTAATGCTTATGGCCGTCTTTACTACAAATTCGAGTAGAAGTTTAAGTGTTTATATTCCTACGAGCTGAAGATTAAGAAAAAAAACGAAAGAAAGTGATTGAAAAACCATATAACTGGTTTCAGATGTGGAAAAGTTTAGCTAAATGTCAAATTTATAGGTTTAAGCAAAAAGTTAAGGATTTGTTTTCGCTGTCGTCATGGACGTAAAGTTTCCATTTCAACATTATTTTTGGTAATTTGCAACAATGTTTTCGAAAGTTTTAGTTAAATCTTACCTTTATAGGGTTAAACAAAAAGTTAATGATTTGGTATATCTACGGTGATGGACGTAAAATAAGGTTCAATTTCAAAATCATATTTGATAATTCCTTACAATTTTTGTGAAAACTTTAGCTAAATGTCAACTTGATAGGGTTAACAAAAAATTAAGGATTTGATTTCGCTATCGTCATGGACGTAAAGTAAGGTTCCATTTCAAAATTATATTTGATAATTCCTTTCAAATATTTTGAAAATTTTAGCTAAATGTCAACTTGATAGGGTTAACAAAAAATTAAGGATTTGATTTCGCTATCGTCATGGACGTAAAGTAAGGTTCCATTTCAAAATTATATTTGATAATTCCTTTCAAATATTTTGAAAATTTTTATCATAATGGAATGTTCCATTATTTATGAGGTATTGGTAGGGCGTAACGGTCGTGCTATCTAACGAAAGAAGTTAAAAGCACTACAATATCCTCTTTCTTAATACTTTGCTTACCAATTTTGGAAGAGGAAGTTGTCCAGCATTCATTGCCATATAGGAGGTTGATATTGTAACCAGTTCACTACTCTTTTCTTTGTTTCTAATGGAATTTTCCTTTTTCTTAATACTTTGCTTACCCGGAGACTGGGAAGATTGTCCAGCATTCATTGCCATATAGGAACTGATATTGTTCACAGTTCACTATCTTTTCTTTGTTTCTAATGGAATTTTCCTGTTTTTCTTAATACTTTGCTTACCTTTTGGAAGAGATGGAGGATTGTCCAGCATTCATTGCCATATAGGAGGACTGATATTACATAACAGTTCACTACTCTTTTCTTTGTTTCTAATGGAATTTTCCTGTTTTCTTAATACTTTGCTTAGCCTTTTGGAAGAGATGAGGAGGATTGTCCAGCATTCATTGCCATATAGGAGGACTGATATTACATAACAGTTCACTACTCTTTCTTTGTTTCTAATGGAATTTTTCCTGTTTTTCTTAATACTTTGCTTACCTTTTGGAAGAGATGAGGAGATTGTCCAGCATTCATTGCCATAGAGGAGGACTGATATTACATAACAGTTCACTACTCTTTTCTTTGTTTCTAATGGAATTTTCCTTTTTGTTCCCAATACTTTGCTTACCTTTTGGAAGAGATGAGGAGATTGTCCAAGGGCATTCATTGCCATAGAGGAGGACTGATATTACATAACAGTTCTTTACTACTCTTTTCTTTGTTTCTAATGGCAATTTTCCTGTTTTCTTAATACTTTGCTTACCTTTTGGAAGAGATGAGGAGATTGTCCAGCATTCATTGCCATATAGGAGGACGTGATCCCCATTAACAGTTAACACTGCTCTTTTCTTTGTTTCTAATGGCATTTTCCTTTTTCTTAATACTTTGACTTACCTTTTGGAAGAGATGAGGAGATTGTCCAGCATTCATTGCCATATAGGATGACTGATATTACATAACAGTTCACTACTCTTTTCTTTGTTTCTAATGGAATTTTCCTTTTTCTTAATACTTTGCTTACCTTTTTTTGGAAGAGATGAGGAGATTGTCCAGCATTCATTTGCCATATAGGATGAACTGATATTACATAACAGGTTCACTACTCCTTTTCTTTGTTTCTAATGGAATTTTCCTCTTTCTTAATACTTTGCTTACCTTTTGGAAGAGATGAGGAGATTGTCCAGCATTCATTGCCATATGGGAGAACTGATATTACATAACAGTTCACTACTCCATTCTTTGTTTCTAATGGAATTTTCCTCTTTCTTAATACTTTTGCTTACCTTTTGGAAGAGATAGAGGGAGATTGTCCAGCATTCATTGCCATATAGGAGGACTGATATTACATAACAGTTCACTACTCTTTTCTTTGTTTCTAATGGCATTTATCTGTTTCTTAATACTTTGCTTACCTTTTGGAAGAGATGAGGAGATTGTCCAGCATTCATTGCCATATAGGAGGACTGATATTACATGACAGTTCACTACTCTTTTCTTTGTTTCTAATGGAATTTTCCTGTTTCTTAATACTTTGCTTACCTTTTGGAAGAGATGAGAAGATTGTCCAGACTTCATTGCCATATAGGAGGACTGATATTACATAACAGTTCACTACTCTTTTCTTTGTTTCTAATGGAATTTTCCTGTTTCTTAATACTCTGCTTACCTTTTGGAAGAGATGAGGAGATTGTCCAGCATTCATTGCCATATAGGAGGACTGATATTACATAACAGCTCACTACTCTTTTCTTTGTTTCTAATGGCATTTATCTGTTTCTTAATACTTTGCTTACCTTTTGGAAGAGATGAGGAGATTGTCCAGCATTCATTGCCATATAGGAGGACTGATATTACATAACAGTTCACTACTCTTTTCTTTGTTTCTAATGGAATTTTCCTGTTTCTTAATACTTTGCTTACCTTTTGGAAGAGATGAGAAGATTGTCCAGACTTCATTGCCATATAGGAGGACTGATATTACATAACAGTTCACTACTCTTTTCTTTGTTTCTAATGGAATTTTCCTGTTTCTTAATACTCTGCTTACCTTTTTGGAAGAGATGAGGAGATTGTCCAGCATTCATTGCCATATAGGAGGACTGATATTACATAACAGTTCACTACTCTTTTCTTTGTTTCTAATGGAATTTTCCTGTTTCTTAATACTCTGCTTACCTTTTGGAAGAGATGAGGAGATTGTCCAGCATTCATTGCCATATAGGAGGACTGATATTACATAACAGTTCACTACTCTTTTCTTTGTTTCTAATGGCATTTTCCTCTTTCTTAATACTTTGCTTACCTTTTGGAAGAGATGAGGAGATTGTCCAGCATTCACTGCCATATAGGAGGACTGATATTACATAAGAGGTCACTATTCTTTTCTTTGTTTCTAATGGAATTTTACTGTTTCTTAATACTTTGCTTACCTTTTTGAAAAGATGAAGAGATTATCCAGCATTCATTGCCATATAGAAGGACCGATATTCCCTAAGGATTCAGTACATTTTTCTTTGTTTCTAACAATACCTGTTGTTTTTGTTATGTTTTTTTGTTTTTTTACACAATATTGGAAGACGTGAATATTTACAATGGGAATCCCGAATGAGGATTGACGTCATAGTTGAAAGTGGGAACCATGTAAATACTGCTTTTGTTATTGCTTTTAGCATCTAGACTTTTCCTGGCGGGTTGTTCACTTCATTTCAGGTTTATGTACTTAAACTAAACTTGGGTTCAAACGATGTTTAGGACCAACTGACTACAGTGCACTTGAGTTCCAACAAACCACATCCTTAGAAAAATATGTATATGAACTCTATAACACTTAGTAATGTTTTTTAATTAGAAGAGGAATGCCGGTTGCTAATAAATTAAGTATATATATATATATATATATATATATATATATATATATATATATATATATATATAGCGTATGGGTAGGTCTTGATGGCTATTACAATGCGTTTAGTAAAATAAAAGAAGGTAAAGGTGTTGGGTATTACCTATTTTCATTCATTAATATTTCGAGATCAAAATCTCATCTATCTATCTATCTATCTATCTATCTATCTATATATATATATATATATATATATATATATATATATATAGCACCTAATGAGCCAGACGAACCTATCTAGGTTTCTCCTGAACGGATCGTTAGGGAAAGCCAGCTTTTCATGACGGTCTGTTTAGGAGAAACCTTGGTGGGTTCGTCTGGCTCATTAGGTGCTATTTAATTCGCTCTACCTTTGTACTGAGCGCTTTCTGTTAGATGGTTATTCGTGTCGGTTTTTTTTTCTTTGGGCTTCGTGCTGATTTCGGTCCGAACACTTTTGATTGACTTTCTGCCCTAAGCTCTTTCTTATTTTTTTTAGTTTACAATCATTTTTTTTTCCTTCATTCGATAATTTTCGAGGAAGATTTTCGAGACCAGTATAATTATAATCACGTTTATATATATATATATATACAGTGTAACCCTGATATAAGTGAGTTGTCGGGACTGGATAAAACTTATCTTATATCCGGTTTTCTCTTATATCCTGATTTGGTCTATTTTATATACATTACCGCAGGCTCTAATTTGGGACCAGCGAAAATGTATCTTATATACGGGTTTCTCTTATATCCGGGTCATACAGATATATATTGAGTGCGATGGATAAATTGTCGTTTAAGTTACGCAAACGTGAAAATAATAATGAAATCTCATTTTAACAGAGGTATTTACCAAAAGTACACAAAAATATCTTGAAATACAAAATAGAAAATTCATTCGGTAAAACGCCCATTGGCGTCAACGACTTCGGAATCTCCTGGACCTCTTTAGGACAGTTTCCTTGTTTAAGTTGTTCATTGCTGACTTACTCTTTGCCTTCCGTTCACATTTGTTGTTATCAGTTTTGTTTCCGGCTCAACTAAGCCCCACACATAATAATCAAAGAGGTTGGGGGGGGGAGTTAGGTGGTCAAATGTTATGAGTGGTAGGGTTGGAGAAATTGTCTGACATTCTGCTTATCATCCTGTCGCTGCGACAGGATCTGTGCCAACACAAACTCTGGATTGCTCGTACGCCTGGCCAGCCTTTGAGATTTGGAAAATCACTCGACCGGCGGTCGAGAGCGAGGGAAAATTTAATCACCGACTGCTCCCAGCCAGGATTGAATTCGTACCGATCTGACATCAGACGGTGATTCTGCCGCTAAGCTATTGGCTCACTCTGACAGAATACAGATTTTTCAGCGTGTTATATCCACAATTATACAAACGCTAATAGCTAAAATTGTTCAATCCATTTCTGGAGAACGATGCGGAAAAACCATTGAGTAGCTACTGTTTATTTTAAGTCTACCATTTCCCAGAGTGCTCAATTGAAGGCCGAGAGCGTAAATATGCATCAGAAACGTGCCGTCTATGTAGGCAAAGTAAGCAGTTCCTATCCTGAATAAAACAGATCTTTGGCAAAATATGCATCTAATCCAACCAAATTATGAAGATTACTCAGATTATTATGCATAAACTATATATATATATAAACTTATTTATAAATGGAACTTTGTCTGTGTGTGTGCATGTGTGTGTGTGTGTGTCTGTGTGTGTGTCTGTGTGTGTGTCCGTTACCAATAGGCTCCGAAACGGCTAAACCGATTTTCTTGAATATTTACACAGTTGTATTATAAGCGTCTGCGAGTGTTCTTAGATAGGTTTTTATGTCGAGGTACCCCCGATAAATATCGAAAATCGATAATCGAAAAAATCGAGTTATAGAAGGAGTGGTCCGATTTTAATCAAATTTGATACACTCATAGACAAAGACATAAGAAACGATATTCAGAAGTTTCAATGTTGCAGTTCTTACAATAGTGCAGAAAATCGATAATATATATATATATATAAAAGGCACGATGGTTGTGTGTGTCTGTTTATTGTGTATGTCTGTATTTTTTCAGCCCTTTTATTTTAGTTTTTGCTTCTGGTTTGGCTCTAAGTATGTATAATTGTAGTTCTTAGTCTCAGTCATGATACCGTTTACTCAGAGGTCTTATTTAGCCTTCAAAATTCAGTTTACGACGAAAAAAACTTATTTGATATCGATACCAGGAAATCAAAATTTAACTTACATCCATTCATTTTTCTTTCAGTCTACGGTTTCGCTTTAACTGGAAACAACTATTGCTTTTTAGTCTTTCGTGCCAACGTCCAAAGAGTCTGAGCTCCAGGACCATGGATTAGTTTTAAAGCTTTCATTACACCCGAGCAACGCCGGGCTATGCTGCTAGTATATATATATATATATATATATATATATATTATGAAATTTCCATAATGTTTCTATTTCTATGAATTTCTGTTTGGCTCTTTTATATTAGGACGGAACGGTTAAATTTAAAATTGATCACAGTTACAATAAGTTTGTCTTTGTAATTCAGCCCGGGCAATGATCTTGGAGGAGATCGAAAGTACTTGGGCAACAAAAAACTACACCGCCTTCCTTGATAAATTTCATTTTAACTTCAAGAAATTGATTAAAAAACTAAAAATGAGTATTTAAAAAAAAAACAGACATAATATGTCTATATTATTCAATGAAACATGTTTGAATATATATATAAGTATATATAAATATATATATATATATATGTGTGTGTGTGTGTGTGTGTGTGTGTGTGTGTGTGTGTGTGTGTGTGTGTGTAACAGCAATAGCCCCCTAACATCTAAAATTCAGAAAAAAATAATAAAAGCCTTCCAATTTCTAGGTTTCAAAATCGAGATATCATCTAATCTCAAGATTGTTAACTTTTTCAGTTTCAACCTATCCAGCAACTCATTTAAACCATACCATAAAGCAAATCAATCTCCAGTATATATTAATGCCAATTCTAATTACTCTAAATCAATCATTAAACAAATCCCCAATACAATAAATATTAGAATAAATAAATTATCATCCAATAGAAACATATTTAATGAAAACAAATCAGTAGTTTTAGAGAAGAATTAGTATGCCAAGAAAATTTAAAAGGAAAATTTAAATATTCTGTAATTTGTCCAACGTCAACCTAAGTAAACACTTTCTCAACTTTGTTAACAAACACTTCCACCAAAATAACCTCCTGAAGAAATTATTCAACAGGAAAACTCTAAAAATAAGTTATTTAACAACTAAAAATATATCTAAAATATAATCAACTCCCACAACAACAAATTACTTAGGAATTTCCACAACATACTTCAAGAACACTAACCTCTTTGCAGTTGCATCAACAGTACTAAATACCCCGTAGACGGCAGATGTAACTCGGCAAACCAATTTATGAAGCCACCATTTTTCCAGTGGTTGAGAGTAACAAAAAAAAAAGAGTATATATAGGGATATCTGCAGGTAGTTGGAAACAAAGATTTTATAATCACAAACATTCATTTTCCAACGCCTCCCTGAAACACCAAACAACCCTATCAAAATACTAGTGGAAATTAGAGGACGGTGGACTCACCCCACAGGTTAAATTGTGGATCATCAAATATGCTCACACTCCCAACAATTTCAGAGACAGATGCAATTTATGCTTGGAGGAAAAAATATCATCAAATATAAGAATCCAAATGAACTATTAAACCAGATTAAAACTCGACTGATTTGTCATCAGTCGTTGATCTTACTACTAAGCAATCGCCGTACAGAAGAGAAGGCAGACTTAATAGTGTGCTATTTACAGAATGTAAACAACCGCAGCAGCTGAGAGCGTTCAATTCGGTAAGCCAAAGAACCTTGCGTAAGGCGTAAATGGCGAATGTTTATAAAATCTACCTTTCTCTACAGTGCTCTATCAATGGGTGATATATATATATTAGTCATCCACATACAAGCCTGGATCACATACAAGCCTGGATCACTTGCTTCTGGCCTGGATTGCAACTCAACCGATTTGGCGTCAGTCGGACTCTCTACTCCCTAAGCGATAGGCGCTTGGAATCAGAGAAGGGAAATTTTAACGTGTTGTATATAAGCAGTGTATACACACGCCAGTTACCGAAAGAACTCAATTCATTCCTAAGAGTAATGCATATATCGCAGAAGTATTAACTGTTTTTAAAATTTTCTTCTCTATATAGCTCAATTGCAATGATAGCATAATATATTAGTCATCCACATACAAGCCTGTTTTGCTCATCAGTGTGGCTAGACACATTCACTTGCTTCTGGCCGGGATCGAAAGTCGACTGATTTGGTGTCAGTCCGTGTCGCGACCCACTAAGCATGGAATCAGAGAAGGGAAATTTTAACGTGTTGTATATAAGCAGTATTGTTGTAAGTAATTGTGCCTGTGTATGTGTATACAATGTGTGTAAGATAGTATATATATATATATATATATATATATATATATATATATATATATAATACTTCTAATAATGAGGAACTGAATGTAAGGATAAAAATAAGAAGAATTGCTATGTTATGCCCACACACACACACACACACACACACACACACACACACACACACACATATATATATTTAGAGTCACCTGCTAACAGATCTGTTCCGCTGTATCACAGCTCATCAGTACGGTTAGACTCCGATTTCTTTTAAACCAGGATTGAAACCCGGCCGAATTGGCGTCAGTCGGCGATTCTACCTCTGAGCTATGGGCACTCGGTAGAATAAGGCAGACATTTTAGCGTGTATATTATCATTATACACGCCCAACAGCTGACAGTGTTCTAATTCATTGCTGAATGAACGATGCGTAGATGCTAGAGTAGCTACTGTTTTTCAAAGTCTACCATTCTTCCAGGTGTCAGAGCGTAAATAGTCACCTATATATATATATATATATATGGGTTGAAGATATACATAAATATCTATATATGAGTTACAACTGAAATCATTAATATGTTTCTTTTGATCATAATTTATAATCGAGTTCAACCTAAGCAAGGCAGTAAAGCCACTAAGACCCAACGGGTTCTTGGGTATGGAAGAAATAGAAAACAGAAGCATTACTACGGAGCTAGAACAAAAGAAGAGGTAACCAGGTTGGGAAACTTACTGTTATTTTTATTCTATTACAGAGCCGACAGTTATCACGAGAACCAAGGTCGTTAGGTGCAATAAGTAGGATTACTCTCTCAGCAATCAGCGATTTAGCTCCTTCGAAACATCGTTGCATTCATTACGTGCAACAACGAATAGACATCAGTTACGATGAAAACTGTCACGTTGGTATAGCCGGAAATAGTGGTCCCTGTGGGCTATATCAGTAGATTGTTTTGTTTTTATGGCATATCAACCTCGGCGGGTCATTTATTGCCAACTAAATTTTATTTATTTATTGCTGGTAATACCTTTTTCTTTCAACAATTTATTGTTGTTTTTATATAAGTTTTGTGTCTAGTAATACATTTTTCTTTTCGGGTATCAAGATTCATTGGGATTTGTTTTTAAAGGCAGGGTCCGCAAGTCCTACCCCTGTTATTTAACCCATAACTGTAGGGAAGGGACGGATTCCTTTCCCAAGGGTACCAGTGCTTAAGTGAGTGTAGGGTATTCAACTGGAATTCGAACTCGGCTCACCGATTTCTCTTTCCGAGCCGATATCCACTGCGCCACAACGCACATATGTCACTAAGCGCCTACAGCACCTGGTATTCTCAAGCGGTCACCCATCTAAGTACTGACCAGGCTCAACGTTGCTTGACTTCGGTGATCGAGCGAGAAACGGTGTATTCAACGTGATATGGCCGTAAGCCCCTATATCAGTAGAACATGCAGGTATGAATCATGGAAAGATTATTGTTTCAGTTTGTATTTCTGAGAAAGAATGAAAACATCTATAGCGAGCTTTTTCCAAAAGAATACTTCAGTGGCGCAATTCCTCATGTGAAGGTTAGAAATATCAGTTAATGAGGCGTCTTGAAAAAAGTATTGAAGTATGTGTTATATACTCTTTCTGATTATATACAGGACTGTGCAAAAGCATTCGGACAAGAACTATTTTATCTTTTATGAGGCATGAAAATAAAGTTTAAAATCACCCCTGTCCTAACACTTTTGCACACTAACGGTAGTGTACAAAAGTATTAGGACAGGTGTGATTTTCCTAAAACCCTCATTGTAATTCAAATATAGGGTGAAAAGCCAAACCTTTGTAAGAATTATTTAACTAAAAAGGAAGAGGAAGGAAGGCTTCGGAATTTAAATTGGCACCCACAAAGCCCTGATCTCAATTCTATTGAACATCTATGAGATATTTTGGATAAAAAAATGATAAATCTAATGTTATTTTGCAAGATACACTTTGGGATCAAATACAAGCTTCTTAGCAGGAGATACCATTAGATACATTGAAGAAGCTTGTGTTGTCAATGCCTGACAGAATGAAGGCTGTGATCAAAGCCGAAGGCTATTATACTAAATATTAAATTTATTTTATAACAAATATTCTTTCTTATTAAAGCACTTGTTGAGTAAATCAAATAAAATTGCTTGAATTAAATTGTTTATTTTTTGTCAATATGCCTCATAAAAAATAAAATAGTTCTTGTCCTAATATTTTTGCACAGTACTATATATATATATATATATATATACATATATATATATATATATATATATATATATATATATATATAACTTCAATGGAGAATAGGCCAGATCCGAAATTGATAATCTTCTCGGCTTTGCTGATAATGAAAGCGTCGAAAAGGACATATAAAAAAATATTACTTTTTTTTATTTTTCCCTCTTTGGTGATATGTGTGGTGGAGTTGGTGTTTCGTTGGCGGATGGCACACACAGAGTTGACAACACGACTGCGATTCGCAACTGATCAAGTCAACTCGCAAGGCTCGAACTGGTCTCTGTGTCAGCTAACGTCCCTTATGGAGCTGTCCCTACTGACACCTGCAGCCTTCGATGCACTGCGTAACATGTCGTGGCATCGACCCCATCCGTCCTCGGTAGTCATAATAAAAATCCCCGGGGGCACCAACTTGTCGTTCAACGCAAATACACTTCGTGTCAAAAACTTCAGTCAGTCAGTCAGTCAGTCAGTTAGGTGCCATACGTGATACACGCTTGGGTGATCATGTCTCGAAATAGACATGATTGACTGGGCAGAATATTATCCCGCAGTAGGTTGCCATTGCTTTCTGTGGTATACTAGCTGCCGACCAAGGCTATAGAACCCAATCTGTCCTGCTATTTAACCCATAGCCGATATCCACTGTACCACAACGCACATCCTCCTGCCTGAAAATTATCTTACCAACGAATATTTAACAGAAGTACCAATCAGCCCGCTGGTAATAAAATGAGTATTATTGTTATGGTACCCTATCTACCTGGAATGAACTCTTCCTCCTTCATAAATACTAACCTACGAGACTTTCTAGAAGAGTTAGTCGAGACGCAGTATAACTTGACTTTTCAGCGGACACTTCCATCTGCTGACTAATAACACTCTTATTTTGTATATACGAGGGTCATTCAATAAATAAGCTGAATTTTTCGGTATAAGGACTTCTAATACAGATAGAATCTTACTTTTTTTTAACCTAGTCTCCCAGCAGTGTCACACACTTTTCCCATCTGTGCACAAGCTTCCGTATTCTCTCAGTGTAAAAATCTTTGGACTGATGTCTCATCCAATCACTCACAGCACTTTTGACTTCATCGTCACTTTCAAACTTCGTGCCTCTCGTGAACGCTTTCGAGTGACCAAACAGGTGAAAGTCTGAAGGGGCAAGGTCTGGGCTGTAAGAGGGATGAGGGAGCAGTTCCCAGCCCAGCTCGTTGATGGTCAGCACCGTTTGGGCTGCTGTGTGAGCTGACTTTCGAGTAGTCAAGGTCATCATGGACAATTTTGTGTGCTGTCCCAACAGATAGGCTCAAAGTCCTTGCAATGTCATCCACTGTCACCCTTCTGTCAGACTGAATGAAGTCATTGACTGATTCGATCACCTCAGGAGACCTCATTTCTGTAGGCCTCCCAGGCCTGTCTTCATCCTCAACACTGCTCCCTCCTTCTTTAAACAATTTAGTCCACTTGTAGACATTTTTTGCTGAAAAATGTGGCACCATACACAGTTGACATTCTCCTATGAATTTCAACTGGTTTGCACTATTCAGCAACCATAAACTTTATAACTGACCTCTGTTCAATCCTGGATCATGCTTCTTGGTTGGCCATCTTTGCTAATCTCCAAAACTCTCAAGGTTTTTTTTTCAATATGCAAAAAAAAAAAAAAAAATTAAATCCTTTTGAAAAGGAAGTAAAGGAAAAAAAGTAAGCTTCTATCTGTATTAGAAGTCCTTATAGCGAAAAACTCACCGTATTTATTGAATGACCCTTGTAGAAGTCCTTATAACGAAACATTCACCTTATTTATTGAATGAGTCTCGTATGTTCAGTTCCTCCAATAAACTGGTTTAACCTATTTTCTTCTTTCATGTCTTTCTTCCGGGCCCTAACAGGCCACAACAATTATGAGTAGGAAGTTCCTGTCTGATAGACGATTTGGACGGCATATCAATAGACACTACGAGTGATTCGAGTTGCAAAGAGGTGATTGTCATACGTAGCAAGGGTTAATAGTTTTCTTTTGCTCATAGTTAAAACATGAAAAACTCAAATGATAGGATCTTTAGCACGTCTGAGGTCGTCCTGGGTATGAGGATAAACTTCATCTAGGAGCAAGACCTCTGTTCAAGAAGTTTTGAGAAACGGGGAATAACCTCTTAATTGCAGTTGTTCTCAGGTCCAGCCTGACCCGGGATGGTAGGGTCCAAACTATGGGCAAATAGTGGAACCTTGAACTAAGGTAAAAAAAACCCTGAAGAGACCCGGCGAATAGAAGAAGAATGAACAAGGGTGAGAGAAATGGCTTATTCATTGTTTTTATACATGACAGGAAGCAGACAAATAGAAATATATTTCTTACGTCCATATCACGTTGAAACATTGGTTCCTGTATGATCATTCTAGTTAAAGGCGAATTTGGTCAGTACCTAGACGGGTAACCGCTAGTAAATAACAGAGGTTGTAAGCTTGGACGTGTGAGTGATGTAATCAATAATGGCTTGGAATTCAGACTCGAAGAGGCGAGTTTCAAATCCCGTTAGGCTCTTTATACTCACTTATGTGCATATATCCATGGAAAAAAGTATCAATCCTTCCCTTTTTACCAAGTTATGGGTTAATTAGTAAGACTTGTATCACTAAACCATTATAATCTCCCCTACCTCCCCCAAAATCTCACAATTTAAAAATATTTGCTAGTTTTAAAAGTATTGATAAGCCTTAGAAAATGAATCAGTCAATTAGCTAGAGAAGAAACAACGACTTGCACTGAATTGTTGCTTCGTCAAATGTTTACTAAACTTTCGAAAAAGCTGCTTACGGCTTTCTTTTATCTTTTTATTTTTTTTATTTTTTTTTTTTGAGTCCAACTTGTAATCAGCCGTAAACAATTTTTATTGGTTATATATATATATATATATATATATAGTCAAGTGATCGTTCTATACTACGTCTATATTCTCAATCTGAATAACATGTATTTGAATGATCCAAAAATACTCATACAACGGCGTTGGCGCCCAACTGAGAATATTGTGCGGAACCAAATAAAAAAGTATTCATTTGAGAGAAAATAACTTCAAACGTTATCTACGACATAGATAGAGAAAAAAGATACTTTCTTTTTTTAATATTTTCTCGCTTGACATTGCGAACGGTGATTTTTGGAACATTTATCCTGAATTGCCACAGTTGTACAAAATGTAGCGAAAATCACTTCCATATCAATGTAGGAGACAAGTGGAATAGACTTCTGACTTCTGTTAATGAAATTTTAAGGACACGTTAACGAGACCGCCCATTAATTCATGGGTGGGAATTATGTACTACAAAGACACTATGGACAGTTCCCAGCCTGACATTTTACTCACAAAATTGACATAATTGGTAAAATCTTGGGAAGTGGATCGTAGTGATATTTTGATCAGTTTCAACTATATAACATTACTCTATCGTTACTTCTATGAAATGTGCTCAGTCAAACTACATTCCCTAGTCATACCAGTTCTAACCTTCACGGCGAAGACCCGACATGCCACGCAAATTTTAGCGAAATACCATGATTCCCTTCGTATTCAATCGGGGAGAAGTGTGTTTCCCTTGAACAGTTTCTTCCGGTGAACCACTGCTCTATGGAACCGACTCCGAAGTGGATGTTTTCCAGATAACTACAATCTTAACCTGTTCAAGTTTAGCGTTAACTTTTATCTTCCACGCCTTTCTGCATAAACTGTGACTCTTAATCTGTAATCTCCTACCTCGAGTTGCTCCCAGGCCTTTTTCTCAAAAAAAAAAAAAAAAAAAAAAAAATTGATGTCGACTTGTTCAATCAGTTAAGTGCCATACGTGAAACACGCTTGGGCGATCATGTCTCGAAAGAGACATGACTGACTGAGCAAAAGATTATCCCGCAGTAGGTTGCCATTGCTTTCTGCGGTAGACTGGTTGCCGACCAAGGCTATAGAACCCAATCTGTCCTGTTATTTGAGTCATAGCTAGAAGGGGAAGAGCTGCATTATATTATTATGTAGTAATTAGTGGGGGATCAGTTTATTACTTCATAGCAATATAAGACTGAACCCCCACTTTATACCCAGTAGAAGTTTTAATTATATTTCTATTACATTCAGTCAGTCAGTTAAGTGCCATACGTGAAACATGCTTGGGCGATCATCTCCCGAAAGAGACATGACTGACTGGGCAGAAGATTATCCCGCAGTAGGTTGCCATTGCTTTCTGCGGTAGACTGGTTGCCAACCAAGGCTATAGAACCCAATCTGTCCTGTTATTTAACCCATAACTGGAAGGAAAAGATGGATTAATACTTTTCCAAGGGTATTTGCCCGTAAGTGAATGCAATGAATTCAGCTGGAATTCGAACTCGGCTTCTTGATTTCTCGTTCCGAGCCGATATCCACTGCACCACAACGCACATCCAATCGTTGACAGGTTTAACGCATAGCTTTAGTTCTAGTTAGACACCGAGACACGAGGGGCACTAAACTTACACCTCCTAATTATTTCCACGGCAATGGTCAATTTTCATGAAGGGATTCTTTTTATTAGACCCCGTATTTATGTTTGGATCTTTATCAATGTTCTTTCGCCATATAAAGTAACATTTTTGTTTTAATCTCTTTGAGTCAATAGTCACTCATCTTCAGTATTTATTTACCCTCCCCACTAGGGAAAAATGTGGCACATCTTCATTCTTTACCACCTTCTCCTTGATTTATTTTTCACAACTCTATGTGCGTTGTGGGTTGAATTCATTGCATTCACTTACGCGCAAATACCCTTGGGAAAGGTAATAATCCGTCTCTTCCCCCCAGTTATGGGTTAAATAACAGGATAGATTGGGTTCTATAGCCTTGGTCGGCAACCAGTCTACCACGGAAAGCAATGGCAACCTACTGCGGGATAATCTTCTGCCCAGTCAGTCATGTCTCTTTCGAGACATGATCGCCCAAGCGTGTTTCACGTATGGCACTTAACTGACTGACTGTATGTAATAAAAATATAATTAAAACTTCTACTGGGTATAAAGTGGGGGATCAGTCTTATATTGTTATGAAGTAATAAACTGATCCCCCACTAATTACTACATAATAATATAATACAGCTCTTCCCCTTCTAGCTATGAGTCAAATAACAGGACAGATTGGGTTCTATAGCCTTGGTCGGCAACCAGTCTACCGCAGAAAGCAATGGCAACCTACTGCGGGATAATCTTCTGCCCAGTCAGTCATGTCTCTTTCGAGACATGATCGCCCAAGCGGGTATGACGTATGGCACTTAACTGACTGACTGACTCATCGTTAACCATTTAGATTGTATCTTTTGTGGGTCTTGGGAATCGAACTGAATGAATTTTAGTATAAAATAAAGTTAATAAAAATCTTAAAATATTATATAAAGTAAAAAACCAAAGTAATGAACCTTTTCTTGTGATATTTTACTGTTTACTAGAAATTCAAAGCTAAAATTCAATTGTATTGCCTCGTTTAAATAAAGGCGGTGCTATTTTGGCCTTCAGCACGAAATGAACTAAGCTCCCCCGCTCTTTTACAGGCTCATTTCAATAAATTTCCTTGCATTTGAATTGAGGTCTTATATAGAAAAGAAATATAGAAAATCTGGACGAAAAAGAAAAATGTCCAAATATGATTCGGTTTATGCATTTAAATATTTATGCACATTTACGGATCTTGTTATTTGCTTTTGGGCGATACAACTATTTCCAGCCTGTTTCAGCAAAATCTGTTATTCATTGAATTTCAAAGTTTAAAGGGATCCACTAGTTTAAAAAAAAATGCCTATAAGTGAATAGAAAAAAGAAATAGATAATTAATTTATTGAAAGATACGTGAGAGAAAAAAAGAACGAAAGAAAAAATTGAAGGATAAACGAAAGAAAGAATTGAAGAACACCAGAAAGAAAGAAAGACATAGAAGCAGAAAAGAATTGAAGAAAGAAAGATAGAAAAGCAAGAAGAATTAATTAAAAGAAAGAAAGAAAGACAAATGAAAGAAAGAAAGAAAGAAAGAAAGAGGAACAAAAAACTGAGGAAAGAAAGACAAAAAGACAATGAGATAAAGTTCATTGAAAAATACTAGAAAGAAAGAAAAACAGGAAGGAAGGATTAACTAAAAGAAAGAAAGAAAGAAAGAAAGAAAAAAAGAAAGAAAGAGTAATAAATAGAATTGAGAAAAGAAAGACAGAAAGACAGTGAGATAAAATCAATTAAAGAATACTAAAATGAAAGAAAGAAAGAAATGACGGATAGTAGAAAGAAAGAAAGAAAGAAAGAAAGAAAGAATGAGAAATAAAAAGAAATGAAGAAAGAAGGAAAGACAGAAAGAAATAAAAAAGAATGAGAGACAGCTTTTAAAAAATAATATATTAATTGTTTAAAAGTCACTTAACGGAAATAAGGAAAGGACGAAAGAGATATTCAGAAGAAAAACATAAATGTTTTCGGTGCAGTTATAGAGAAAATACACAACTATAGCCCGCTTAAAAGAATAAACTTCCTTTTGAGCTCTTTGAAGGAGAAAATAAAGATTTCTCCCCCACTTCCTTTTCTGGGCCAACCCTTGTGTGATTAAGTCTGAAAGCCGTAAACATGTGTAAAAAAAAAAAAAAGAGACGCAGACGAGCGGGCTGTTCAATCAACAGATTTCGATAAAATCCTAAAAAGAAGACGAAAAATTAACGAGATGAAAAAGATATTTTCTAAGGCTCGGAGTATTTGGAGGAAACAATTTCTGATGTTGATTTTGAGTTTTTCAGTTCGAAAGGAAATAGGAAGGAAATCGGGAAGATGGGTGGTTGTGGAAAACAGAATAATCATAATAATAATAACAAAACTAGGAGTCAAGATAAAAATATATTGAAGTAAATGAAAGAAAAGAAACAGAAAATAATGTTTACTTGAATGATAAAGAAGAAGAGGAAATAAAAGAACGGAAATGTTAGCAGAAAGAAAGAAAGAAAGAAAGAAAGAAAGACAGGAATTAACTGAAAAGAAATATATCAAGAAAAATGTTACTAAAAGAAGGAAGATTATAGTAATGCAAAGAAAGAAAGAAAGAAAGAAAGAAGAAAGAACGAAATAAGGAAAGAAAAAAGAAAGAAAGAACGAGCGAAAGGAAGAAAGAAAGAAAGAAAGAAAGAAAGAAAGAAAGAAAGAAAGAAAGAAAGAAAGAAAGAAAGAAAGAAGGAATAAGCAAAAGAAAGAAAAAAGAATGAACAAAAGAAAGAAAGGGTGAGTGAAAAAAAGAATGAACGAACAAAAGAAAGAAAGAATGAACGAAAGAAAGAAAGGATGAATGAAAAAAGAATGAACGAAAGAAAGAAAGAAAGAAAGAAAGAAAGAAAGAAAGAAAGAAGAATGGACGAAAGAATGAACACAATAAAAAAGTTGCCTAAAAACGATGAGGAGAAAGTAAAAAAGTTCTTGAAGGAAGAAATGAATAACGAAAAAAAATTTAACTGATTAATTAAAATATGGATATTTACCTCGTACCCCACCCCACAAAAACGACCCCCCGATCCACCCCTTTGGTGCAATAGAGTGCGCCGCCACGGGACACTGTTCCCCGGGACTGGGCACCTCTCAGTATAATTTTTCTCAGATGCATGTCTGTCCCCGAACAGACATCCAACGGACTCTCACTCTGCCTGAGAACAGAGACGCCACTGGGAGACGAAAAAATACAGTCAAAAACAATATAAAAATGAAAAAATATGTACCTAAAAGATAGAAAGAAAATATGGTTAAAAAGAAAGTGAAGAAGAGAAAGAAAAAGAAGAGTGAAACTATAAATTTGAATGTTATCATGCATAAAAAAAATGGTAGTTTTAATATGGTTTAATGATGGCGAAGCATTTAACTAGCGTTCCTCGGCCACCTCGACGTGGTTTAATAGTTAGCGAGCTTGTCTCTCTAGAGTCATTTCAATTGAAGCGAGTTCAATCCCCACTGAAAACTATGATAGTTTCGGCCTTGCCCCCACATCTAAGCTACGCTTAGAAAATCACTATTTAATTAGCGTCCCATTATAATCACAAAATTCAATTAACTTTGTCTATGAAACATTCGGGAAAACCAAAACCAATGAAGTCAATGTCTGATCGTTGCCCAGTCAATTTAGGTGAGAAACAAACAATTGCTACTAAAAATAAAACCTGTTTTCTCGGCATTAATTAACTTAATTATTCAGTCTGAAAACAAAAAGAAGCAATTACGATTTCTCTTCTTGTTGCGCGCGATCTGGAACGAGGGCGATTTTACCACATGATTCCTTCTGAAATATATATATATATATATATATATATATATATATATAACATAGTACACTTGGTATGTAACCCGGGTAAATTCCAAAAGAGACGAACTCGAGAGAACTCAATGTTAAATTCATTTATTGAATTTAACAGAGTAATAGGATATTTCGATTGCCTACTGTTGCACCATTTGCGTCTGACGAGCCGCGTTAAGAACATCAAAGCGGTGAAATATGTATTATCCAAGGTAATAATCAAAAATCCTTCATATATATATATATATATATATATATATATATATATATATATATATATATATATATATGGGTAGGTATTTGAAGGCAATGCGATTATGAAAAAGGAAAGTAAAGAAGTTGTTGGGTAATACATATTTTTTATTCATTAATATTTCGAGATCAAAATCTCATCTTCAGAATGTTAGGAGAGCTTGTTTTCACATTCCGGTCCGTTCGTGGACCGTGCCTTTCAACGAATGCTACTGCCGTCGTTAATTGTAGTGGGTGTCTGTGCGTGTGTGTGTACCTGCAAGTGTGTTTGTGCATGTGTGTGTGTGTGTGTGTGTGTGTGTGTGTGTGTGTGTGTGTGTGTGTGTGTGCTTTATATATGTGCGCGTTGACCGATAGCAGGTTTTGACATTTTCGCATCTCTCTCAGAGTGGTAGTGGGTGCCGTTTTACGACTTGGTATTATATCCACACACACACACACACACACACACATCTCGAAATATTAATGAATAATAAATAGGTAATACCCAACACCTTCTTTACCTTCCTTTATTTTACTAAACACATTGTGATAGCCTTCAAAACCTACCCATACACCTAATATACACAGTGCTTCAAGCAAATTACAAAATTCTAAATATATATATATATATATATATATATATATAGAGAGAGAGAGAGAGAGAGAGAGAGAGAGAGAGAGAGATAGAGGGAGAGGGAGTGACGCAAATTAATAAATATACATATGAGGTGGGTGTACATATGTATAGTATTATAATTCAGGTGTTAATACAACAGTGCTCAATGTATGAACAGAGCTGTATCATAAAATGATCCTGAAAGAACAAGACAAGCCAGCATTTTTTTTATTAACAGGTCGTCAAACTACAAAGTCATTCTCTGTGAAGTCAACAAAAATTATAAAAAAGGCGCCTAGTAACTGGGAAACCAACATAAATAGGGAAGCCAAGAATCGGGTGCCCCTGCTATCCTCTTCGGCGTTCTTGACAAAATACAACGGAGAATCTGTAATGTGATCGATACCGACTTGGCTGACCTGCGTGACGTTGCTTCCCTGTGCCTCTTCTATAAATACTTCCACGGCTTCTGCTCCGATGAACTTAGATCACTGGTGCCCCCTAGGTACGAATTTTCCTGAGATACTAGATTAGCAACTAGGTCCCACCCTCTTACAGTGAAACCGATAAAATGTAACCGCAATTTCTACTCTAACAACTTCTTTTCTCGCACTTCCCGCCCGTGGAATTCCCTTCCACATACTTGCTTCCCCGACAGCTACAATCTCCAGGAGTTTAAATGTAAGGTCAATAGACACCTCCTAACACACTAACTCGCATCCATTCTCTCAAACACTCTTCCTATGTACCTCCATACTCGTCTATCACCCTCCTTCTGACATTTCCTATATCTAATCACTCTCTCACCACCTTCCCCTATGTAACCCCCTGCACTATAGTGGCAGTGGAATGCCTTGCTTGGGGGGAAATGATTTTAAAAATAATAACTCAAGTACTAAAAATAGATGATAGGGTATCAATTTTATATAAGTAACAATCATTCCTCACAATGAAAGACCACAAGCACAATTTCATTAACAACCCACAATATAGATTATTAAACTCTTCAAAAAAACTACATAGGTATAATTAGCAAAATTATCCAAGAAAGATTTTCCACATTCACTAAGAATGTCTTAGGCATGGACCAGTGGAAGAATACAGCCGAAGCAATTGATTGATTCACAAAAATAAAAAAATAAAATTGTTATGGTGCCCTTCTACGAGGAATGGACTCTTTCTTTTACTATATAATTACCTGCAGTTAAGTCGGCAGTTGACGACAGTCAATTACTACAGCTAGTATGTAGTTAAAGCCAGCTACGTTTCAGGTAATATGCAGCATAACTATACCGTTCGAACTTATTTGTTTCTATTTACATATTACTAAAACTAAACTTTGTATCTATGCTCTTCTTATACTAATACACTATTTCGAACCTACCTCCTGTGTTCCTTGCCTTACTTCCGACCAAACCAGTTTCAACAACTTTGCGGCGAAGTTCGCCATGACAACTCCACAACAATTTGGCGACGAAGGTTTGCGTTAAGATTTGCCACAACAAATTGACAACGAAGATCCACAACAAAAATAGATTGCACTTTCATAAAGTTAGATATTTGCAATTTCTACCCATCCATATCTGAAAATCTTTTAACGGCAGCCTTAAATTTGGCTAAAATTTACTGCCCCCATCAGCGACCAAGACATCAACATCATCAAACACGCCCAAAAACCTGTTTTATTTTACGACTAGCAGTATAGCCCGGCGTTGCTCCGGTGTAATGAAAGCTTTAAAACTAATCCATGGTCCTGGAGCTCAGACTCTTTGGACGTTGGCACGAAAGACTAAAGAGCAATAGTTGTTTCCAGTTAAAGCGAAACCGTAGACTGAAAGAAAAAGGAATGGATGTAAGTCAAATTTTGATCTCCTCGTATCGATATCAAATAAGTTTTTCGTCGTAAACTGAATTTTGAAGGCTACATAAGTCCTCTGAGTAAATGGTATCATGGCTGAGACTAAGAACTCCAATTATACCTACTTAGAGCCAAACCCGAAGCAAAAACTAAAATAAAAGGACTGAAAAAATACAGACATACAGACAGATAAACAGACACACACATAAATATCTTACCTTTTATATATATATATATATATATATATATATATATATATATATATATATTATCGATTTTCTGCACTATTGTAAGAACTGCAACCTTGAAACTTCTGAATATCGTTTCTTATGTCTTTGTCTATGGGTGTATCAAATTTGATTAAAATCGATCCACTCCTTCTATAACCCGATTTATTCGATTATCGATTTTCGATATTTATCGGGGGTGCCTCGACACAAACCTAGCTAAGAACACTCGCAGACGCTTATAGTACAAGTGTGTAAATTTTCAAGAAAATCAGTTCAGCCGTTTCGGAGTCCTTAGGTAACGGACACACACACACACACACACACACACACACACACACACACACACACACACACACAGACAAAGTTCCATTAATAAATAAGTTTAGATAGATGAATGCTTGTGGACTAGAAAAACAGCCCTGATTTCTGCACCTCCATGCGGGCGTATGATTCTGCAGAGGCCTGCAACTTGGTAGGGCTCTATTTGCTTTGGAATCTTGGGCACATTTTTTTCATTATGTAACACTGGATCTTACCGAGACGACGGATTGATATTCCTTAGCAAAACTAACCCACAAAAAAAAAAACAAAAAAAAACCGATAAATTGAGAAAGGATCTACTAAAATTTTTCAAATACCATGATCCTAAAAATGCCACTATAACTAACGCTAAAGTTGTAAATTTCTTAGCTGTTACCTTTCACATGAGCAATGGTCTGTACAAACCGGACACTAAGGAAGCACATAATTATACATACATCAACGGGGAATCAAGTCCCCTCCCAGAAAATCACCAACGACCTACAAAAATTTATCCAGTTTAAGAACCAATTCTAACAATAAGGAAATTTTTGTCAATTCTAAACTCAAATACATTAATACTTTTAAAAAAAGTAAACTCAACACTAGTTTCGAATATTCCGTTAAAAACAAGGTAGGCCGAAATAAGCAGGAATCACGTAAAGGGAACATTATTTGGTTTAACCCACCCTTCAGTCGTGACGTCCAAACTAATATTCATAAACTATTCCTTAACTTAATTCACAAACATTTCTCGCATTCACCCACACACAAAAAAAAATTCAACAAAAACAATGTTAAATTAAATAAATTAATAAATATACAGATTGTTGGAATTAAAAAACGACATATTTAATTTATCTTTTGGACACGATTTTCAATCGATACTCGTATCTGAGTAGATATGCCGTTTTTTTAATAAACAGTAAATATATATATATATATATATATATATATATATATGTGTGTGTGTGTGTGTGTGTGTGTGTGTGTGTGTGTGTGTGTGTGTGTGTTAAAGCCAATTACAGTTGCCTTAAAACAGAGGTAAATATATTTCACAACATAATGCAATGACATTAAACAAATATATATGGACCACATAAACCACATCCGTTACCCAACTAATATATAAAAATAATTCCAACTGACGAAAAAATAAAACCTGCCCATTGAATGGCCAGTGTATGTCCAAACGTATCTAAAACTTATTTATAAATGGAAATTTGTCTGTGTGTGTATGTCCGTTACCTATAGACTCCGAAACGGCTGAACCGATTTTCTTGAAAATTTACACAGTTGTACTATAAGCGTCTGCGAGTGTTCTTAGCTAGGTTTTGTGTCCAGGCACCCCCGATAAATATCGAAAATCGATAATCGAAAAAATCGGGTTATAGAAGGAGTGGTCCGATTTTAATCAAATTTGATACACTCATAGACAAAGACATAAGAAACAATATTCAGAAGTTTCAAGGTTGTAGTTCTTACAATAGTGCAGAAAATCGATAATATATATATATATAAAAGGCAAGATGTTTGTGTGTGTCTGTTTATCTGTCTGTATGTCCTTTATACAAATCTACATTTTTATCCGATTCTCACCAAACTTTACACAAATATTGTTTAGGCTGAGTCTGAGCTCCAGGACCATGGATTAGTTTTAAAGCTTTCATTACACCCGAGCAACGCCGGACTATACTGCTAGTATATAAATATATTAATTAGTAATAATACTATATAATTATTATTACGTTTTCAATGTATCATGGTACTGCTGGTGTCTAGATGACTTGTTTACCAGAGAAAATATTACCGGTCAAGAGACAAAAATAAAAAAAAAGTACTGACTACTTTTTGAAGTTTGCTAGCAACAAGGCAAATTTTTATAACGTTTGCGTAGTGTATTTTTATCAAGCTGGTCGCCATATTTTTTAAACTTCTATGAAATAGAGCCGAATGACCTACTCACTACCGGGACGACTTTAATATACTTCTCAGGGAATTTTCCAAAATCTGATAATATCAACATTCAGTCAGTTAAGTGCCATACGCGATACACGCTTAGGCGATCATTTATCGAAAGAGACACGACTGACTGGGAAGAAGATTATCCCGCAGTAGGTTGCCATTAGTTTCATCGGTAGTCTGGTTGTTGACCAAGGCTAAAGAACACAATCTGTCCTATTATTTAACCCATAACTGGAGGAAAGAGACGGATTAATACCTTTCCCAAGGGTATTTGTGCGGAAGTGAATGTGAAGAATTCTACTGGAATTCGAACTCGGCTCCCCAATTTCTTGTTCCCAGTCGATATCTACTGCACCACAACGCACATCCAATATCAACATTGGTCTGTGTATTCACTGACCTTATCTGTTCAATTTGTCTGATATACTATAGTCACTAATTTGACACATTTTTAGCTCCTTATATATAACAATAAGGTCGGGTATTCGTGCTTCAATGAAATGATCCGCGTGGACTAAAAAATCCCATAATGTCTTGTGACTGACAATTTTTACTACTGCCTTCGGTTGGTGTTCGTCCTGTTTCTTTTTTAGACTGAAGCGAAACTGCGCTAGGACATTTCTTGTGTATGTTGTTAACTGTCTAATCAACTTGTCAACACATCCTGCATTTGCTTTTTTTCGTGTGATTCCTCTATCCTGGCCTTGATTGCATTCCTTCTGATGGTCGCCTCCTGTGCTGCAAATCGCGGTGAGTCTTTTTCTTTATGTACATTATTCGGACAATTGTCTTCATCTTTGATGCCCACTGATGTTGAGTGATGTTGACAACTGCCCTCACAGGTCGGGTGGGGGTGGGGGCGGTGATGGACCTCGTGTGTCACTTTAAGATCTTTTAATCTATTTATTTTCCGTACTTGGCGGACCTTGACTACATCGAATTCTTGCCGGATTCTTTTTCGGTCTTCTTCATCAGTGATTCTGCTGACGAATGCCTCGAACCTCTGGGAGATAAGGGAATGTAATTTTTGTTTCATCCATTGGTTGTACTGGATACGTTCTCGAATCAGGGTGTCTCCCGCTTTTTCTGCGACCAGATGGGCTCTCCTTCAATTGACGACTATTTAGGTTTAGTCAAGAATAATGTCCTTTTTTGGAAACTGAATTTAATGAGGAATGTATCATGCTAATTAGCCATTCCTTAAATATATCATAACAGGTGATGAACAGTGGGTTACATACAACAATATTCAACGTAAAAAGCATTAGATTAACAAGAATAAATTTCCATAACAATGAGCTCTATGAGAGAAAGGTAATATTGTGCCTATAGTGGAATTGTTGGGGTTATATAGAGTTTTTAAAATCAGTGAAATACTAAATGCACATTTATACATCCATCAGTTGCAATGTATCTGTAAAAGTTTGGTCAGAAATAGGAAAAAGATATTCTCTGTGTCAGCAAAAATAACACAGTAAAAATATTTAGAACTTTGTTTTTCTCTAACCCGGCTGTCATATTCTCCTGGCCTTGCACCCACGAATTTTTGATCACCGACCTTTTTGAAAATGCTTTGATGGGAACATTTTCTCTAAAAACAAAACAAAACAAACAGGAAGAAAACCATTTCAAAGTACATTGAAACGTTTTCAGGTCAAAAGCTGGAGATTTTTCTCAAAAGGTATCAAAAGGCTCCATGGTAATTGGCAACACGCAATTATAGCCGATTAATCACAATATTTTATAGGATTTTAATTCCAAAATTATCCTTTAGACTGGTAGCCAACTAATGCAAAAGAAACCAGTGTGTCGTCTAAATTAACCTCCGGTTTTATGTAATTTTTAATGGTTTTTACAATACGACTTTGCACGCTGATATACTATTACGGTATCTGCTGGGCACCTTGACGTGATGTAATGGTCAACAAGCTTGTCTCGCTAGAACCTATTATAAACGAGTAATGAGTTCGATCCTCACTGGGTACCCCATACGTTCCGTCTTGTGCCACATCTAAGAGTCGCTTAGAAAATCAACTATTATGCTATCTGTTGGCCACCTTGACGTAGTGTAATGGTCAACAAGCTTGTCTCGCTAGAACCTATTATAACTGAGTAATGAGTTCGATCCTCACTGGGTACCCCATACGTTCCGTCTTGTGCCACATCTAAGAGGCGCTTAGAAAATCAACTATTATGGTATCTGTTGGCCACCTTGACGTAGAGTAATGGTCAACAAGCTTGTCTCGCTAGAACCTATTATAACTGAGTAATGAGTTCGATCCTCACTGGGTACCCCATACGTTCCGTCTTGTGCCACATCTAAGAGTCGCTTAGAAAATCAACTATTATGCTATCTGTTGGCCACCTTGACGTAGTGTAATGGTCAACAAGCTTGTTTCGCTAGAACCTATTATAACAGAGTAATGAGTTCGATCCTCACTGGGTACCCCATACGTTCCGTCTTGTGCCACATCTAAGAGGCGCTTAGAAAATCAACTATTATGGTATCTGTTGGCCACCTTGACGTAGTGTAATGGTCAACAAGCTTGTCTCCCTAGAACCTATTATAAATGAGTCATGAGTTCGATCCACACTGGGTACCCCATACTTTCCGCCTTGTGCCACATCTAAGCGGCGCTTAGAAAATCACCGATTACGATATCTGCAGATACCCACAATTAATTTACTTTCTTTTAAAAGGCATCAGAATTTTCGATAAGAGCGATGTAATAGAAAACACAAAAGCCGTCCTCAAGTCAATTCATTCCTGTTCGATATTCCGAAAAAAAACAGAACAGTTTTCTTTTTCTTGTTTTTTAGACATTTATTTGGATATTGCATATTTTTACGTCATCTTGGATATTTTCATGTTTTTATCGCATCGTTTTGTCTCTTGTGTTTTTATTTGCTTTTATTTTTATTTTATTCTTTTTTTTACCCGTTATGGTAGATTATCGATAATCAACTGCAGACGCTTGGTTTAGGTTAATCCTTTATTAAAATGATAACTGCAATATTATTATCTGCGAACTGTTTTTATGGCCACAGCTGGCACTAATCCCAGATTATCCACTTATTAAATACATTTATTCAAAGTGTTAACTATCGTAACGATTACCATTAGTTATATTAGTTATTTTAAGCCGTATTAATTATTAAATAATCGCACACATATACATATATATACACTACTGTGCAAAAGTATTAGGACAAGAACTATTTTATCTTTTATGAGGCATATTGACAGAAAATAAACAATTTAATTAAAGTAATTTTATTTGATTTACTCAACAAGTGCTTTAATAAGAAAAAAATAATTGTTATGAAATAAATTTGATATTTAGTATAATAGCCTTTTACTTTGATCCCAGCCTTCATTATGTCAGGCATTGACATCACAAGCTTCTTCAATGTATCTAATGGGATCTCCTGCCAAGCAGCTTGTATTTGTTCCCAAAGTGTGTCTTGCAAAGTAACATTAGATTTATCAATTTTTTTATCCAAAAGTATCCCATAGATGTTCAATAGGATTGAAATCAGGGATTTGTGGGGGCAAATTCAAATTCCGAAGCCTTCCTTCCTCTTCCTTTTTAGTTAAATAACTCTTACACAAGTTTAGCTTTTTCACCCTATATTTTAATTTCAGTGAGGTTTTCAGGAAAATCGCCCTTGTCCTAATACTTTTGCACACTACCAGTACACACACACGCAAACACACACACACACACACACACACACACACACACACACACACACACACACACACACAAACACACACACACACACACACATATATATATTTAATTCATTTGTTTGAACCTTATTTTTAATCGATACTCGTATTTGAGTAGATATTCTGTTACTAATTAAACAGTATATTTATATATTTATTTCAACCGGCCTGATTATTTACGATAATTTTTTTATTCTGCCGAATGACATAAATTTTCGTAACAAAGGTTTTATTGCCAAGAGTTTGTCATTTGAACTGGGCAGGTTCATGACGACTTTTAAGTTATGATGCCCTCAGTTCGAAGTAGGCATGAATCTGCTCAGCTAAAGTGACAAATCATTTGCGCTAAAACTTTCAACGCTCTATCTCACCTCGATATCGAGCTTGCCAAAATGACTTTGATCAATAAAACTTTTGAAAAAACAGCAATCTTGGTGCCAAACATTATCATAACTCAACACTATATATATATATATATATATGGTTAGGTCTTGAAGGCTGTCACAATGCGTTTAGTAAAATAAATGAAAGGTAAAGAAGTTTTTGGGTATTACCTATTTATTATCAAAATCTCATCTTCAGAATGGCTGAGGAGCGTGTGTCTGTCCGAGTGAGTCCGTGCCTTTCAAGACGGATTCATTCGGATAGATACACGCTCATCACCCATTCTGAAGATGAGATTTTTATCTCGAAATATTAATGTATAATAAATAGGTAATACCCAAACACTTCTTTACCTTCCTTTATTTTATGAAACGCATTGTGACAGTCTTCAAGACATAACCATACATGTTATATGCAGAATGCTTCAAGCAAATTCCAAAACTTTAGTACACACACAGACACACACATATATATATATATATATATATTAGTCATCCACATACAAGCTTGTTTTGCTGTATCACAGCTCATCCATATATATATATATATAAATATATATATATGTGTGTGTGTGTGTGTGTGTGTGTGTGTGTGTGTAATTTCCGTATAATATATATATATATATATAATGCAATATATATATATATATATATATATATATATATATATATGTATATATATTTATTATAAATTATGTTTTAGAACATGTACATTATTTTTTAATATATTAAAAAATATATTAAAAATTTATTAAAAACTAATATATTAAAATAATATATTAAAAAATATATTATAAAAAATAATAGATTAAAATTTTTTTTAATATATTAAAATAATAATGTACATGTTCTAGAACATAATTTATAATAAATATTCATAGCTCTATACATCATATATCGAGCACTGTTTTAAATTAAAGTTTTGTACGGAAAAAAATCTTTCTTCGTTCTGTACCCACTCGGATATATATATATATATATATATATATATATATATATATATATATATATATATACGAGTGCTCTCATTATGATTGAGCTCTCCGAAGAAGAAAATTTTGAAAACAGTTTCCATTTCTGCTATATGCGTGACTCTTCAGAAATGAATCGAGTTCTCTTGGTAACTGGCGTGTGTATACACTGCTTATATACAGCACGTTAAAATGTCCCTTCTCTGATTCCATGAGTCGATGACTTAGGGCGTAGCGAATCCGATTGACACCAAATCGGTCGAGTTTCGATCCCGGTCAGAAGCAAATGGATGCGTCTAGCCACACTGATGAGCTGTGATACAGCGAAACAGGGTTGTATGTGGATGACTAATATATATATATATATATATATATATATATATATATATATATGCGAAAATGTCTTATTTTCGTATAAAATATATATCTGTGTGTGTGTGTGTGTGTTTGTGTGTGCATGTGCAATTTTTGGATAAAATAATTACGAATCGTTCTGGTGTTATCTCCAATTAAATGACTGTAAACACGGATTATAGAAAAAAGACTCTAATCGCAGCGAACACCTGCTGGATTAGACATAACAAGAGACTCACGCCACAAAGCCGACAAAACCCAATCATATCGAGGGTAGAGATTGGCCCGATTAAATAAGAGATATACTTAATGGAAATAATTAACCAAAAAATGAAAAAAATGAAAACATATAATCAATTCTCCACAAATCGTAAATACGATGGCATAGGAAAGGGAGAAGTACAAAAAAGAAGAAAAAAATACTAAAAAATACTAAAATGTTACCAATCTACATTAGGACTGGCGAAGTCTTCTGGTGGGTTCTTAAACGAATATTATAGCGAGAATAATTTTTTGATGCCAAATTTATTCGTGGAAGTGGGTACAGTTAAGTCTCTGAGCTCGAAAGATATTGGTATGGGGTATACAGAGATCACCATTCGAACCTTCTATTTTGTTATAGTGCCCTTCTACGAGGAATGGAATCTTCCTTTTACTATATATAATTACCTGCGTGATGTACGGAAGGCGGTTAAGGACAACAGCTAGTACGCAGTTAAAGCCAGCTACTAGTCGGGCAATAAGCAACATAACTGTACCGTTCAGGCTTACTTATTTCTATTTACTGATTACTAACACTTACCTTGTCCATATGTTCTTGTTATTCAAATACACTGTTTTGAAGCTACATTCTGTTTTTCCGTGTCTTACTTTCGGCCAACTCGGTCACAACAACAATACAACAAATTGGCGACGAAGATTTCGCTACGACACCTTTTTGATTTGTTTAACCCGGTTTTACATTTGTAAATATTCTTTGCTAATATCTATTTTCTTGGGAAACGTCCAGTTCAGTTACCCACGCAAGGAAAGACTGTATTAAAATGTAATATTGAGAATGAACAATATATTAAAGTGCAAAGTGCAATTTATACAGACGTATCCGTATGCGAATATATATATATCTGAGTGAATACAGAACGAATAAAGAATTTTTACAACGTGCAAAACATTAATTTAAAACAGTGCTCGATATATAATATATAGAGCTGTGAATATTTATTAAAAATTATATTTTAGAACATGTACATAATTTTTTTCAATAGATATCCACTACAAAAGTACATTTGTTTCGACATTGAAACTTCAATATCTAATCAGGCGGTGTGGACAGGGATGGAAAGCCTCTTTTCTTATATTTGGTCAGTTGTGTTCGGTGTGTTGGTGGGGATTAGTGATAGGGGAACAAGTCACGTGTATTGACCGTTGGAATTTTGAAGAAAGTGGTGTGGGTAGTGAATATGGTTGATTAATGAGAGTCTTTGATTTCTAGACAGATTTAACATTAGCAGTTAGAATGTAAGTTTTTATTATCTTGTGACTAGACTATATCCTTTGGATTTCTTAGAAGAGCCGGTAAGGGGTGGGATGCTTATTTTGTACAGAGTATTTTTGTATTTAAGCAGAATCTTTATAATTAATGTAAATTTGTATATTTAATCTTAATTTTGGATTTAGAAAATAGATTTTTCCTATTAAATTTTTTAATTTTTAATTAGATCACAGTTTGGAAACGGATTTTTACTATTAAATTATTAATTTTAAATTTCTTTTCTTATACCTGGTCAGTTGTGCATATGTTGTTGGCGGTGGGGGTTAGTGATAAGGGAACAAATTCATTTTGTTTGACCTTTAGAATTTTGAGGAGGGTGGTGTGGGAAGTGAGTATGTTTGATTAATGAGTGTCTTTGATTTTAAGACAGATTTAACAATTAGCAGCTAGAGTGTAAGTTTTTTTTATATATAACTTGTGACTAGAGTATATCCTTTAGGACTTCTTAGAGGAACAAGCCGCCTGATGAGACATTGAAGTTTCAATGTCGAAACAAATGTACTTTTGTAGTGGATATATATTGAAAAAAATGATGTACATATTCTAAAATATAATTTATAATATATATATATATATATATATATATATATAAAGTATATAAATATATAAAAAAAAATATATATATAAAAAGTACATTTTTAAATTCAAAACTTTTTATTAATATTCTTTCCTATATATATATATATATATATATATATATATATATATATATATATATATATATATATAACAATAATAAGAATAATATTAATAATTGTTATAATATATTTCAATCCGTCCCGAAAAACCGACTTGCCCTGACGATCCGTTAGGTGAAACCTAGTAGGTCTGTTGGCTCTAAGTTAGATTTATTCTTATATATATATATATATATATATATATATATATATATATATATATATATACCAGATATCAGATCTGACTGCGGATGTCTATATATATATATATATATATATATAGTCATCCGCAGACAGTTCTGTTTCATCAGTACGGTTAGACATCTGATTGCTTTTGAGAGAGAGAGAGAGAGAGAGAGAGAGAGAGAGAGATAAAGAGAGAGAGAGAGAGAGAACGGTTTTAGAATTCCGAGTTTTCCGGTATTTACTTTTTTAAAAAGCAGTCAATACAACATATAATAATAATAATAATGATATTATAATAATATCATAATGATATCATATCATAATAATATGATCATATCATATCATAATCATATCATATCATAATAATATGATCATATCATATTATAATCATATCATATCATAATAATATAATCATATCATATCATAATAATATGATCATATCATAATCATAACATATCATAATAATATGATCATAGCCCAAGCTCTAACGCAAGTGGTGGACTTCCCCACGCGTTTCTCTAAAAACCCTAACGGAAGGGACTCTTTACTCGACCTTTGTTTTACCTCCATCCCAGACTCCTGCACTACCAGGCAACTCTGCCCCCTTGGAAACTCTGACCACGCCGTAGTCTCCGTAAACATATCAATCCGCACTAACTCTTCCCAAGAAAACCAGACCAGCAGAATATCATACTGCTACCAAAGAGCCGACTGGGACTCGTTCAGGGACTTCCTCTGCGACGTCCCCTGGAACAACGTCTTTGATCTTCCTGTCGAAGACTGTGCCTCCGAAGTCTCCTCTTGGGTTAAAATGACCATGTGTCACATCCGGCCTTGCGTGGGAAGGCTAGTAAATACAGCAGAGAGCACAAACCCAGTCGTGGTTCCGCCGAAGGGTAGAACCACGACTCGGTAAAAATAGACAGACATATTTTTGGCCCGGCTATATGGCCGGGAATACCCACTATAAAATGACCATGTGTCACATCTGGCCTTGCGTGGGATGGCTAGTAAATACAAAAAAGACCTTAGGCAAAGGCATTCCCTATTCGATAGTCGGTTCCGCCCCAACGCGTGACTTGCCTATATGTGTATTATTGTTAATTGTACCTTAATACAATAAATCTGTATTTCTTATTCCTGGTGCAGAGTTCCATTCTTCAACTGATCATTTTATACTGATGTTTTCGGGATGTATCATAGCGCTAAAGAAATGAATCTACTTAGTTCTTCCAGCTTGTCGCCAATTTATTGTGTTTGTAATATTGACAATGTGGAAAGCGTATAAAGCTGCCAGCATATCCGTTACAATTGCATCTTTTCCTACTGCTCGTTCTTGTTCAATTTGGCCAGTGCTGTTTTGCCTTCATTTATTTCAGGTCTTTGCATATCTCCATGTATTCTGGGTTTTCCTCTTCGTCATTTTCCCTTCTCCGTCGTTGTATTTTATACAACTAGCGAAACGTAACAGGAATAAACTGACTCCAAAGAAAATTTGAAAATGACCATTATAAGCGTTCCTCTCTATCTCCCCGCCCTCTCTCATTATCTATCTATCTATCTATCTATCTATCTATCTATCTATCTATCTATCTATCTATCTATCTATCTATCTATCTCAGTCTGTTCATATCTATCTATCTCAGTCTGTTCATATCTATCTATCTATCTATCTATCTATCTATCTATCTATCTATCTATCTCAGTCTGTTCATATCTATCTATCTCAGTCTGTTCATATCTATCTATCTATCTATCTATCTATCTATCTATCTATCTATCTCAGTCTGTTTCTATCTATCTATCTATCTATCTATCTATTTCGTTTCATGTTTTCATTTCTCTTCTTTCTTCTTCTCTGACTCTCTTTTTCTCTGGTTCACGTTTTCATTTCCATGCATTATGATTTTAAAACGATATTCAGGCAATGTTGTTCATTTTAAAGCAGTTAAATTATACATTCTTATTTTGTATATTTTGGGGAGATTAGAATCTATTTGCAGGATGAGTAAATATACAAAGAGCAGTCGAAATGAAGACTTAATAAAAGTAATACATTAGATGCATGAAAGAAAGACAGCCATGAAAACCAGTGAAAAGTAAGATAGATAGTAGATAGATAGATAGATAGATAGATAGATAGATAGATAGATATGAACAGACTGAGATAGATAGATAGATAGATAGATAGATAGATAGATAGATAGATAGATATGAACAGACTGAGATAGATAGATAGATAGATAGATAGATAGATAGATAGATAGATAGATAGATAGATATGAACAGACTGAGATAGATAGATAGATAGATAGATAGATAGATAGATAGATAGATAGATAGATAGATATGAACAGACTTTCATAGATAGATAGATAGATAGATAGATAGATAGATAGATAGATAGATAGATAGGTAGGTAGGTAGGAACAGGCTGAAATTGATAGATAGATAGATAGATAGATAGATAGATAGATAGATAGGTAGGTAGGTAGGAACAGGCTGAAATAGATAGATAGATAGATAGATAGATAGATAGATAGATAGATAGATAGATAGGAACAGGCTGAAATAGATAGATAGATAGATAGATAGATAGATAGATAGATAGATAGATAGATAGATAGGAACAGGCTGAGATAGATAGATAGATAGATAGATAGATAGATAGATAGATAGATAGATAGATAGATAGATAGATAGATAGATTTCCCAATACGGGTGTACATAGATCCAGATAGATTTCAACGAATTGAGAAGCGTATTGACAGTTTGAATTAGATAAATCTGCAGACATTAATACAGAAATGAAGAAACCGAACTTGATGGAAAGTAAAGAGTGACAAGTAAAATACGATATTTCGGGAAACAAAAAAACAAAAACAAACGCAGAACGGATAAGGATTACAGCTGTTGAAAGTCAAACGAATCGCTTAATGTAACTCTCTTGCGTCAAGTTCCGTAAACAAATAAGAAAAAAATGTGGAGATTAAGAAAAATATAACACAAAGAAAGAAAAAAAAAACGAAAAGATGCCCCGAAGAATAAGCGACTGTAATCTGAGTTAGTCGGATTATGGCAGTGATGGTGATGTCTAGATTTAGAGGGTTATGCATGTCATCGCGGAAGAAAGTTAGGTATTTACGTTTCGACTATCAGCTGGAAGATGGTTATCACAGGGCACATAGGCGGGCTAATGAAACTGCCGTTTTGCTGGTAACGAGCAAGTACGACATTTCAGATATATGGGAATTGTTATTGACACTGTTGGGACCGTTGTCCTCATCTTTATTGCCATGTTTATGACATGTTTAGAAGAAATAGAAGATAAACGACTCTTATTCATAGAATCAAAAAAGTTCTAAACGGTTATAGAATATCAGTCCTCTTTTATGACAGTGAATACTGGAAAATCTCTTCACAAATGTAGAAAAAGACTTGTGGTAACAAAACTGTAGACCTACAGAAGGATGTTGAAAAAGACTTGTGGTAACAAAACTGTAGACCTACAGAAGGATGTTGAAAAAGACTTGTGGTAACAAAACTGTAGACCTACAGAAGGATGTTGAAAAAGACTTGTGGTAACAAAACTGTAGACCTACAGAAGGATGTTGAAAAAGACTTGTGGTAACAAAAATGTAGACCTACAGAAGGATGTTGAAAAAGACTTGTGGTAACAAAAATGTAGACCTACAGAAGGATGTTGAAAATACTATGGCCTTAACTTGTGAATAACGATGAAGAGAGAAGTGAAATTGGGGTAAAAAGAATAAAGTGAGAAAAGTAACAGTTGAAATTTCTCGGGGACAAAACGAGGAAAGAGGGCTTAGAGAATTTCCTACTGATAGGACATACGGGAGGCAAGAAGAGCAGAAGGGAACCGCGAATAACCGACCTAACGAGATTGCATTAATGTTTGGCAAAAAAGGGATTGGTGTAATATATTACCTTGAACGGTGGATGTAACTGACAGATACATCAAGCCGTAGATAAAGTCAACAAAAGTGACAAACGGCTTGAAAGGCGATGGATACGTGCAGCTGTCAATAAAACCAACAAATTGACAACCCGATAAAGCAAAAATGTGTGGGTGGAGAGGCGTGTCGATACGTATAGCATGGAAGTTTTGAGACTATATAAAGCCTAGAATTTGGGCCGAAGAGGAAAATACTTTTGCTGGTTTTCTACTCTCGACAGCACCTTCGTTTGCGCAAACCCTCCCGGCTGCCCCCACCCGACACAAACGTCACCGTCGAAGAATAAAAATATAAGATTATATGGTGCTCCTGGTTGCTTTTCAGAGGTAACATTTAATACTAGCAGCACAGCCCGACGTGGCTCGGGTGTAATGAAATCTTTAAAACTAATCCATGGTCCTGGAGATCAGACTCTTTGGACGTTGGCACGAAAGACTAAAAAGCAATAGTTGTTTCCAGTTAAAAGCGAAACCGTAGACTGAAAGAAAAATGAATGGATGTAAGTCAAATTTTGATTTCCTTGTATCGATATCAAATAAGTTTTTTTTCGTCGTAAACTGAATTTTGGAGGCTAAATAAGTTCTCTGAGTAAATGGCATAATGGCTGAGATTAAGAACTACAATTATACCTACTTAGAGCCAATCCCGAAGCAAAAACTAAAATAAAAGGGCTGAAAAAATAGACATACCAGCAGATAAACAGACACACACACACACACAAACATCTTGCCTTTTATATATATATATATATATATATATATATATATATATATATATATTATCGATTTTCTGCACTATTTTAAGAACTGCAACCTTGAAACTTCTGAATATTGTTTTTTATGGATTTGTCTATGAGTGTATCAAATTTGATTAAAATTGGACCACTTCTTCTATAACCCGATTTTTTCGATTATCGTTTTTCGATATTTATCGGGGGTACCTGGACACAAAACCTAGCTAAGAACACTCGCAGACGCTTATAGTACAGCTGTGTAAATATTCAAGAAAATCGGTTCAGCCGTTTCGTAGTATATAGGTAACGGACACACACACACACACACACAGACAAAGTTCCATTTATAAATAAGTTTAGATGTTAAAACAAAGTACCTAGTATCAAAATTAAGATATAATTTTTCTACTCCGTGACAACAAGAGAATACTGCATAGGAGCCAAAGAGTAAATAAAAATATGCGCTCTCTGAGCGCTATCCGACTTTGATCGACGTCGCTCTTCTTGACTGAGTTGATCTGAACCACGTCGGATCTAACGACGGTATCTCTTGGTAATATGGAGGCAGGTTCTATAACTGTTTGAGTGGCATATTTACATGTTATAAGATTTCTCGGATATACAGGCCGGCAGACGGAAATAAATAAATAAATAAACTGTTTAATAAATAAGCAGAACGTCTACTCAGATATGGGTATGCAATGAAAATAAAGTTTAAGTGATAAAGATTGTTGTAGTAATAAATAAAAATATTCATTACTTTTTTATATATATAAATGATTATTTTATATATGATTTATTTATTTTTCTATTAGAGTCAGTTAAGTGCCATACGTGATACACGCTCGGGCGATCATGTCTCGAAAGAGACATGACTGACTGGGCAGAAGATTATCCCGCAGTAGGTTGCCATTGCTTTCTGCCGTAGACTGGTTGCCGACCAAGGCTATAGAACCCAATCTGTCCTGTTATTTAACTCATAGCTAGAAGGGGAAGAGCTGTATTATATTATTATGTAGTAATTAGTGGGGGATCAGTTTATTACTTCATAACCATATAAGACTGATCCCCCACTTTATACCCAGTAGAAGTTTTAATTATATTTCTATTACATTCAGTCAGTCAGTTAAGTGCCATACGTGAAACACGATTGGGCGATCATATCTCGAAAGAGACATGACTGACTGGGCAGAAGATTATCCCGCAGTAGGTTGCCATTGCTTTCTGCGGTAGACTGGTTGCAAACAAAGGCTATAGAACTCAATCTGTCCTGTTATTTGACTCATAGCTAGAAGGGGAAGAGCTGTATTATATTATTATGTAGTAATTAGTGGGGGATCAGTTTATTACTTCATAACAATATAAGAATGATCCCCCAATTTATACCCAGTAGAAGTTTTAATTATATTTCTATTACATTCAGTCTGTCACTTAAGTGCCATACGTGATACACGCTTGGGCGATCATATCTCGAAAGAGATATGATCGCCATTGCTTTCTGCGGTAGACTGGTTGCCGAACAAGGCTATAGAACCCAATCTGTCCTGTTATTTAATCCATAACCTGAAGGAATAGAGAGCAAACCAATAAAGCCAGATTTTTTTTATAGTTTCATATGTACTGCTTGCCTCAGCAATAAATTCGCCAAAAACACTTACATAACTTTTTTCTGATTCTCTGGTAATTCTTCTTTTTTTTTTTTAAATCAGTTTTCTCTTTTTTTTCCACTGTTCTAATTACCTATCTATATAATAATCCGTCCCTATTTTAAGGCATCTGACGACGTAAGATATAAAGTTACACCAACGTTTTACCAAGGAAATTTACCAATCCTGAACAAATGCTATTACTGTTTTTTTCTTTCTTTTTTTTTCTTTTTGTTTTGTTTATTTACAGTGCTGACTTCACGTCGTTGACATTTTACTCACTTTAATTCTGAACTGATTTCCAAAACAATAATATATTAAAATATTTCAACCCAATTGGTGACATTTTGTTTACTGTCGCTGCTGGTCAGTACGCGTCATTATTACTTCACTCGCCACCCCTTGACCTGAATATTTCGAAACAATAACAAAGCGAAAATTTTACCCAATGTTTTACTTTTTATTGATAAAAATTCATTTTTAGCTCCATTTATTTATTTAAAAAAAACTGACAAGGTACTGCATTTACATTTTTTATTTAGTTTTTGTTTAATTTTCTTTTTAGGAACATAAATTATGTATAAATTGTCCAAATGTTTTGTAAGTCCGAGCAATTTTGGCTATACATTTAGCCATTAACAAGAATAAACATTTCGACAGTTTCTAAGTAAGTTTTCTCGAGAAAAAAAGAAAAATTAAATAAAAATGGAACTGCAATAAATTCTCAGCCATTTGTTAATGAAACTTGACGATATATATATCATATATATATGTATACACACACACACACACACACACACACACACACACACAGAGATATATATATATATATATATATATATATATATATATATATATATACGAGAAAAAATCGCAAGATCGCCAAGACCTACCGCGGTTTCGCACAACGGCTCGTCAGTATGAGGGTTTTTTTTCTTTGCTGTGAAGTGCTGTATGTATTGTCGATGCTCCGCAGTTTTCTTTTTTTTTCCCCTCGTTGTCCAAAGCTTTATAGCCGAGGGCGATAACGGAGTTAGATTCTGCCGGTTATTCGTGGTTCTTAAAAATTACTTGTGTAACATTTTAAGATTTGAATACGTACAGAGTCAATTATTATTATTATATATATATATATATATATATATATATATATATATATATATATTAAACACGTTGTATTAAACAATAGAGACAACTTCGTCTTTTAGATTTTCTTTTGTATTTTCTCATATTTTCTAATGAGGCCTTTTATTTACCGAGTTGCATAAATATAACTCGGAAATAACAAACCTCATTAAAAATATTATAAAATACAAAAGAAAATCTGCAAGACTAAGTTGTCTCTATTGTTTAATACAACGTGTTTAATATATATATATATATATATGTGTGTGTGTGTGTGTGTGTGTGTGTGTGTGTGTGTGTGTAGAGTTTTGTGAATTAATAAACATACATATGGGAATACACATATGCATACAATATTTTTGAGGTGTTAAAGCAGTGCTCAATATAGTATAAAAAGATATATATATATATGTATATATATATATATATATATATATATATATATATATATATTAATAAGTATGAATATTATCTTACGTCGATGACACGACTTGAAGTTTAATGCTTTACGCAATCATCAGGCGCCTATTACGAACTAATAGCATCTAATATGTACTCGTAATATACACCTGATGATTGCGTAAAGCATGAAAATTGATTGTCTACATTTCCCCAGACTCGACTTTACCTTTCTGCATAGCGTCGTTTTGGTTTCTCTCCGCCCGTAGTTAGAGAGTCTGACAATGTCAAATACTTCCCAAGCGACTAATTGCTTCATGCTTGCAGAATATTTAGCTGCCTCCCCACTTGAGGCACAAGGTTTTTTTTAATGTGGATAATCCGAGTTATATAGTTCAGTTAAAAATTGTCTAATTTTCCCCAGATGTGTCTCTACTCTTTGCCCGCTAGCTGATGCCTGTAAAACTGAAAGTGTGGTGTATAAAGCTGAGGTGGAAAATTCAAATGGGCGGAAAAGGGTTTATTTGGGATGTACGACTGACAGCTTTATGCAAAGATGGTATAATCATAAAAATTCATGCAAGTCTGAAAGACACAGGAACTGTACCAGACTCACCAGCCACGTGTTGGGGGCGGTTAACAAGTGAACAATAGAAGCCCCAACGTAAAATTGAGTATAATTACGAAGGTTCGGCCATATAGTCTTGGTGACAAGTTTTGCAGGTTATACCAGGAAGAAAAACTGACTATTGTTTTATACCCAGACCAGAAAAAAATTATTGAATAAAAGGTGTGAAGTTACACCCCATCATAACTTCACACCTTTTATTCAATAATTTTTTTCTGGTCTGGGTATAAAACAATAGTCAGTTTTTCTTCCTGGCATTCATGAAAGTAAGCTTTGGAATTATACGAACTTGTCTGAGAGCGTTAATGTGTGTTTACCTCCCCTTCTGTAGGAGTTCCGGCAGCCATAAGCGTGAGGAGGTTCCCTTATATCTTTCGCCAGGCGTGGGCGTAAGGGGGCTCCCCTGCCCTTTGGTCAATATTCCAGTTCTTGATCTTCATGTGCCATGTCTCTTCAGGACGTAGGCGATCATGGACTTCCACTTGGCTCTGTATCTTGTCGCTCTTAATAATTTTTCTCGTATTATCTCTTCTAAGCCCCGCTCCGTCAACCATTTGCTCAGACCTTTCCCCTGTCTCTTCTTCCATTTATCCGACCTGTGAATATCAAGTTCTCCAGGCCTTCCTTTTTCATTACGTGTCCCAGAAACCTAATTTGTCTCTTCCTGATATTTATTATCTGTTTTCTTTTCGTTTGCATCTTTCCCAACACCTCATCGTTACACACGTGCTCTGTCCACGGTGTCCTCAGCATCCTTCTGTAAAACCATATTTCTGCTGCCTCAAGCCCATCGGGTAAATAACAAGCGTCTTGAACACGCAGATTACAGCTTGTTCGAAGCTATTAGTCGTTTGGTCGACATTGTTGAAATCTCTGCCTCCGGCCGGAGCGGAACCCAGAAAAGGCTAAGGGTAGAGTCTTGTCTGTGGAAAAGTAGACAATCAATATTTGCCCCAGTTATATGGCTTGGATTTCCCACATTAAAAAAGGCCTTGTGCCGCATTTTGTCTCCAGTGGGGAGGCAGCAAAATATTTTGCTTGCTTGAAGCGATTAGTCGCTTGGGTGCTATATGACATATATGAAAGGCACCCAGATGAGGCTAAGCCGAAGTGTAGAGTCTCGTCTGTAGGAAAAATAAATAATTAATGTTTTGCTCGAGCAAAATGGCTCGAATTATCGACATTAAAAAGTCTTCTGAATATAAGAAACAATGGTTGTGGGAAGACAGAAAAAAAATTATGTGTACGTTAAATTTAACTAATCAGAGTAAAGATTCACTTTAAATTTGAAAACAAATTATATTTTTTTTGAATACACAATTTCTTCTTTCAATCTTAACGGCAAAAGTGTCAGTCGATCAAAACCCCTATCTAGACTGCATTTCCGTTTTGGCTCAAGCTGGAAGGTATCTAAATATTCTGCTTGCCTGAAGAGACCTGCTTGGCCGAAACCTCGTTAGCATATAAGTAGTGTTTGTTCTGTTCTTTAACATATTCTTATCTTTGCGTGATCGGTTCATTTTTGTTAGATGTGCAATTTTTTCGAACTAAAGTCTGCTGGTTCAACCAGCCACTATTTGGCAAGTATATATATATATATATATATATATATATATTCCACATATAAAATCAATAGGCATTTCAACAAGATTTTAAAAACCTGTTTTTTCAGCTCCCAGTAAAAGGCAGGTTTTTATAATCCGGTTAAAATAGTTATTCTCTTAATGCGATATATTGAATTTATATTCGGATATTGAATTTATATTTGGATATTGAATTTATATTTTCATATTGAATTTATATTTGGATATTGAATTTATATGTGGAATAAATATTTTCTCTGTAAATTTAAATTTACATCGAGCTCTCTTTTGAATCATTTTTAATAATTAATCTAATGTTACTAAAATTCATTGGGTTTATTTACAAATCTCTTACTCGAATTTATTAACGCTCTATATATATATATATCACACCCTGATTGAGCACCCTGGAAGAAGAGTAGATTTTGAAAAACAGTAGCTACTCCAGCATTTACGCATCGTTCATTCAGCAATGAATTAAAACACTCTCAGCTATTGGGCGTTTATAATGATAATATACACGCTAAAAAGTATGCCTCTTTCTACCGAGCGCCCATAGCTCAGAGGTAGAATCGCCGACTGACACCAATTGGTCAGGTTTCAATCCTGGGTTAAAAAGCAATCGGAGTCTAACCGTACTGATGAGCTGTGATACAGCGAAACAGATCTGTCTGCGGATGACTATTTACGCTCTCACACCCTGATTGAGCACTCTGGAAGAATGTTAGACTTTGAAAAACAGTAGCTACTCTAGCATTTACGCATCGTTCATTCAGCAATGAATTAGAACACTCTCAGCTATTGGACGTGTATAATAATATACAAGCTAAAAAGTCTGCCTACCTCTACCGCTCGCCCATAGCTCAGAGGTAGAATCGCCGACTGATGCCATTTCGCTCGGATTTCAATCCTGGGTTAAAAGCAATCGGATGTCTAACCGTGCTGATGAGCTGTGATACAGCAAAACAGATCAGACTATATATAAATGGTTAAATTTGATTTTTTTATTTAAAATTTATATAGTTTATATTGCGACACGGAAATTTCTGTGTTTCGAGGTTTTTTACCTCGTCATCAGGCAATGTTAGATGATTGTTTGAAAAATCATTTTCACTTGAATATAAGAAACAATGCGTTTCTTATTTATGGATGTGGGAAGACAGAAAAAATTATGTGCACGTTAAATTTAACTAATCAGAATAAAGATTCACTTTAAATTTGAAAAAAAAATTATATTTTTTTGGAATACACAATTTCTTCTTTCAATCTTAACGGCAAAAGTGTCAGTCGATCAAAACCCTTGTCTAGACTGCATTTCCGTTGATGTATCCATTATTGTTACACATCTTTTCCTTTAATTTTCTCTGTGTCTCAACATTTTCTTAACCAAAAAAGAAAAGAAAGAAAACATTTTATATTTTTGATCTAACTTAAAGGGACCTTCGAGTGTAATTATACCATTTTCCATTCGATTCCGAATGCATTTTATTCTAATTTTTCTAAAACCCTTAATTTGTAAACAACATTTTTAATTTCTATTTATTTATTAAAACTTCAAAAATTCATTTTTATAAAATCTATTATATTATTATTATTATATTCTAATACAATATTTAATATCATAATACGATTTTTAAATATATATATATATATATATATATATATATCGTCATCCGCAGACAGGTATGTTTTGCTGTATCACAGCTCATCAGTACGGTTAGACTCCGGTTGCTTTTTACCCAGAATTGAAACGCGACCGAATTGGCGTCAGTCAGCGATTCTACCTCTGACTTATGGCCGCTCGGTAGAAGAAGGCAGACATTTTAGCGTGTATCTTATCATTATACACGCCCAATAGCTGAGAGTGTTCTAATTCATTGCTGAATGAACGAAGCGTAAATGCTAGAGTAGCTACTGTTTTTCAAAGTCTACCATTCTTCCAGAGTACTCAATCAGGGTGTGAGAGTGTAAACAGTCATCCCCAGATAGATAGATAGATAGATAGATAGATAGATAGATAGATAGATAGATAGATATTAACAGACTGAGAGATAGATAGATAGATAGATAGATAGATAGATAGATAGAAAGAAAGAAAGAAAGTGAGAGAGAGAGGAAGAGAAGCAGACAGACATACGGCCAGAGAGTGTGAGACAGACAGAGTGCGATGCGATAAAAAATAAACGGAGACTTCCTGAGGTTGTAAATGTTCCAATATTTTTATGCTATTTTCCGTTGTTCAATATCTTAAGCAACAACTTTCGATTTGAGAATCCTTATACGGAAGAATATTTATTTCCCGGATTTGGAACATCAATGTATCGCCAAACGCTCTCACTCAAAAAAAAAAAAAAAAATTCTTTTGGAGACATTAATTCATTAAAGTACACAAGAGAGGAAAGGTTGTCATGGTGAAGCTCTCGGCAGATTTCTGCCAGTTTTTCACAAACGAATGAAATATTTTCTTGAATCTGAATTTCCAAAGATTACATCGGGCATGGAACTAGAATCTCGGATTCAAATTCCTTGCTTCTCTTTATTTGGTCGTTTTCTCTTTTCCTAATTAACTCTTTCCTTTTCTCTCTCTCTCTCTCTCTCTCTCTCTCTCTCTCTCTCTCTCTTGCTGCCTTTTCCCTCTTTCTAAACCAAAATCTGGTTTTTACTCTTTTCAAAATCATATCTGTATTTGTATTATTTGCTATCCTTGGTTCAACATCTCGGACAAGTGACATTCGAGTAAGAAATTTTATAGGAATATATATATATATATATATATATATATATATATATATATATATATATAGCCTGGCGTTGCTCGGGTGTAATGAAAGCTTTAAAACTAATCCATTGTCCTGGAGCTCAGACTCAGCCTAAACAATATTTGTGTGAAGTTTGGTGAGAATCGGATAAAAATTGTGGATTTGTATAAAGGACATACAGACAGATAAACAGACACACACACAAACATTTTGTCTTTTATATATATATATATATATATATATATATATTATCGCTTTTCTGCAATATTCTAAGAACTGCAAACTTGAAACTTCTGATTATCGTTTCTTATGCCTTTGTCTATGTGTGTATCAAATTTGATTAAAATCGGGCCACTTCTTCTATAACCCGATTTTTTCGATTATCGATTTTCGATATTTATCGGGGGTACCTCGGCACTAAACCTAGCTAAGAACACTTGCAGACGCTTATAGTACAACTGTGTAAATTTTCAAGAAAATCTGTTCAGTTGTTTTGGAGTCTATAGGTAACGGACACACACACGCACACAGACACACACGTACACACACACACAGACAAAGTTCCATTTATATATAAGTTTAGATTAGATAAAATAAAATAATTTTTCATTCAAGCTCTCCATGCAGAAAAGACCCGAGGTACAATTATAATTTCTATTTTTTCTCACTGTTTTATTTTATTTTATGCTTTCTCCATTTCCTTTTTTTTTTTTTCTTTTATTTATCTAATTTTATTCATTTGTGCTTCCATATTTGTTTCTGGTTTGCTTCTTTTTTTTTTTTTTAATATTTACCAGGTTGAGCTACATAGAGGAAAAAGTTGGGGCTTATGGCCTCATCACGTTGAAACTCAAGCTTCTGTAGGATCACTGAAGTTAAGCAACATCGAGATGACCGCTTGTGAATAGCTGTAATCTTCGATGTGCGGTTGGTGTGATGGATAATAACTCGGAATTGTTAATCGGAGATCATCGTTCTAATTCCATTCAGGTTTCTTATATTCACTTCTGAGCAAATGCCATTGAAAAAAAATATGACTCCCCTCTTCTCCCTCCGGTTATAACTTAATTAGTAAAACATGTATCACGAAACCCTCATCTCCCCCAAAGTTTCTTACAATCCAAAAATATTTACTGGCTTTAAATAACCTGAAAATGGTTGATAAGCTGTAAATAATTAATCACTGATTAGCTATACTTGTCTTTTAGACTGATTCTCTGGAATATAAATTTATAGAAAAAAACTGTCGCCACAGAGTGAGGTATTAGTTTGTATAGGGATTGTCATATAGAACTGATCCCTCACTTTATATCCACGGTGTAATTTCTTGTTTCTTTTTCATATTCTGTTTAATATTAATTCACCTCTGGAAAGACTTGCATCACGAAACCATTATTTCAAAAGAAATTAAAAGAAAATATTTTAAAAATCAAAAAATATTTTCTGGCTTTAAATAACCTGAAAATTATTTTTAAGCCGTGAAAACTGAATCAATCAATGAAGTGCTGATTAACTAGACAGGCATGTTTTTTAGATCAGCTTGTATCCCTCACTTTATAGCCATATTATAATTTCTTGTTTGTTTTGTCAAATTCTGGTTAGCTATGAATCGACCTCTTCTTCCTCCAGGTTAATTAGTTAGACTTGAAGATTATGTTGCGCCAGGGCTTCGAATGCATGCTATTACGCCAGTCATCCAAGTATTTCTAAACTACTTTCGTTAATTTTCGTCCGAGGTGTGCATTCCTTCATAGAGGAATAACTCCACTTTTGATTTGTTGATATTTTAAATGATATTTCGATAACATTAAATTGTAGAACTGACTGACCATACGGGGCAGTTTGCAATCGATGGGACACACACAAATAGCATAGAAAGACACATAAAATGGGCGATCATGTCTTGAAATGAACATGACTGACTGGACAGAAGATTTTCTCGCAGTAGGTTTCAATTACTTTCTGCAGTAGACTGATTGCCAACCAAGGCTATTCAGCCCATAGTTGGAGAATAGATCAATTAATACTCTTCCAGAGGGTATTCTCGCGTAAGTGAATACAAATACCCTTGGGAAAGGTCGTACATTTCAGTCACGAGTGAATCAAAATTACGCCTTGAAACGGAACGTATTGAATAAGTCTACGGATTCCCTTTAGCAGAAAAAAATATCTAAAAATTATCGTATTTGTATATACATGTTTTTATCACCTCAAACGTAATTTTTAGAAGATATTCATATTTGAGTAGACGCCCTGTTTGTTTATTAAATATTATATTTATTTATTTTCGTATGCTGTTTTAATTGCTGTCGTTGTTAGATCCATCCTGTCCCAGTTTGGTAGCACCTTTTAGTGTCTCGTCTATGGGCAAATAGCGAAAATCACCAAAAATCTTTAAAGAACACATGGCCCAGTGGATATAGACGTTGGTTAGCTTCTGTGACTTGACTCAAAGAGTTGTTAGTTCAATACCAGGCTACAGTAATGGTGAACAAATAACTTCCAGGGTTAGGGGAAGATAACTCACGACTTCCAGAAGAGGCACTAGTCAAGGAATGGAGTTCATATACCCCAGTGATTGTAATGAACGGTTCGGTTCGAAATTCCTAGCAGGCCGGAGCGTACAATGGCCGAAACGTCGTACAAATGGCAACAAAGATAAGGACAATAGTTCGAATTTTTTAAAATCATTTCACCCCGAGCAAGGCAGAAATGCCACTGATGTGCAGGGGGCTACATAACTGTAAAAAGATTAATTAGAAAAGAGTGAGGAGTACAAACTAGTTAGAAAGGAGCAATAGAAAGATGAGAATGCAGGTGCGATGACAGATACATAGGTAGGGAGAAAGGGAAGCATATACGAGAGAGCTAGAGTCCAGTGGTTAATAGATGAGTATTGACATTGCATTTAATTTCTTGGAGGTTACTGGAGATCAGTGGTGTTTACAAAGGTGTTTGGTTTGATTACAAGGGATGACGACGTTATGTGTCTATTCATATTCTCACAAGGTCTCAGACTCAACAAGGAGGCTTACATTAAGTGGTCTGTGGAGAGTGTGCTGCTGTGGATCAAGAGGGCGGCTGCTGAAAGATTCTATGACTGACAGCATGACCCTGCACCATGCCACACAAGCAGAAGAAACCAGTCATCACCCCTTACACCTGCCCACCTAACACCCCAAACATCAATCTGCTTCATTATTATGTGTGGGACGAACTGAGTAAGACTAACAAAATTACTTATGAAACCAAAGATAAACTGAAGGCGATGATTATAGCTGCAGTCACCAACTTAAACGCGGATACCGTCCGGAAGAGTTGAAGGAGATTCCGAACTTGTCTAGAGGTCGAGGTTGATGCAAATAGCGAAAAATTTTATTGAAAATATTTACTCTTTGGCATTTCCAGATATTGTGGTGTAATTATGATAAAATCAGATGTCAGTGTTATTTTCATCTTTGCATAATTTAGGCGACAATTTATCCATCTCACCGTGTATATAAACAGGGTGGATATAAAAATTAACAGATGATTTGATGATCGACCGAGATGTTAAATTACCAGTTACCACACCGTGCTGATCTCTACAACCACACTGTTTTCGTCTTTAATCTTTGCATGAGAAAAGAATCCCTTATATATAAAATACTAGCAGTATAGCCCAGCATTGCTCGGGTGTAATGAAAGCTTTAAAACTAATCCATGGTCCTGGAGCTCAGACTCAGCCTAAACAATATTTGTGTGAAGTTTGGTGAGAATCGGATAAAAATTGCGGATTTGTATAAAGAACATACAGACAGATAAAGACACATACAAACATCTTGCCTTTTATATATATATATATATATTATCGATTTTCTGCACTATTGTAAGAACTGCAACCTTGAAACTTCTGATTATCGTTTCTTCTGTCTTTGTCTATGAGTGTATCAAATTTGATTAAAATCGGACCACGCCTTCTCTAACCTGATTTTTTCGATTATCGATTTTCGATATTTACGTAGGTACATCGACACAAAACCTAGCTAAGAACACTCGCAGACGCTTATAGTACAACTGTGTAAATTTTCAAGAGAATCGGTTCAGCCGTTTCGGAGTCTATAGGTAACGGACACACACACACACACACACATGCACACACACAGACAAAGTTCCATTTATAAATAAGTTTAGATAACACTGTATAACACGATTTCTGCCTTCGAGAAATAACAGCTACTTCCTATATGCTTACGCATAGAAAGTATGAAAAATTGCAAAACTTAGACGACAACTTGATCCATCGCACCCTCATATATATATATATATATATATATATATATATTTGTAATACTTGTTGCAATGGTTTATAAATTCATCGTATCACTAAAAAATTTTCGCGTTTCGAGGCTGATTTACGCGCTTTTCATCGGCTGACAAAGTTGGAATAAAAATTAAATGGTGAAAACGGTTTATTTTTGGTGAAAGTGGGGTTGGGAGCTTCTGTTGGTCGTATTGTAGTCTTAGAGATATGGGTTAGGAGAGGTGGCTACGAGTTCCATAACTTTGTTACAATATATATATATATATATATATATATATATATATATATCTTTTATAAACGAGTTATTTCGTTAATTTGGTTTCCACCATGAGTGGTTTCTTCAGGCGATTTTTAATAACTGATTTTATCTTTTACCGTTTTTCGTTTTTCGCTATATATATATATATATATATATATATATATATATATATATAGGCAGCGAAGATCAGTCGGTTACGCTCTGTTTGGGATGACTATATATATATATATATATATATATACCAAATTGGAATTACTTGTTCAACATTAACAGCAGGTGGCAAAAGATTTTTTATTCTTTTTATTCAATGACTACTCATTGTCTCGCTAAGTATAAAGTGGTTTAACATGTCAATATTGGGAGTGACTCAGAAACAAAATTGCCTTTTAACCAATAAAAGTATCTGAACGTTTTATAGGCAAATGGAAAGTTTCTCGGTACGACTAATTAAAAGCACTCTCTGTGAACATATCTCTCTCTCTCTCTCTTTCTCTTTATATATATATATATATATATATATATATATATATATAGTCCACGTGATAACTATGATAATGAATGGAGTTCTTTTTATTCCTTGGACAGCGTTTATGGGAAGTAGTCTTGAACAAATAATTGTTCATCAACGTTTTTCGCGATCTTCTATCAAACCAGGATTTTTAAAGATGTCTGAGTTGGTGCAAAGTGTTGAGATAGTGATTCGGAATTTTCACAAAAGCATCGATCTTGAGTAACCATGGGAAACTTCAGCCGACAGAGGCCAAGGATATTGAGTCATACATTAGCGTTAAGTGAATATGTAACCACAGTTTCCTGTCCGTTGTAGCTCTGAGTAAACATTGCCTTTTTGTTATCTCTTCTTAACCCTGCCATCCATTTCCACAAGTTACGTAGGTAATGCGCTGCCTTCCTCTAGTCCTGATGCCTTCAATATACCAAGCGAATGTTAAATTTCCCAATCCTTATTTCACCATTACGTGCCTTCTAATCATAAATCATCAGTTGATAATCAATCAATGAAAGCTACACAACACCGAATTTAAAAATCGTAATATCTTTGAATGATTTCCACTCTTCCTAAAATCTATAATAAAGCGAAATAGAGCAAACATGTTAAATTTGTTAAAAAAAAAATTGCTACTTGTTCAATATTTAATCTGGTTCTGGATCTATCTAAATTTATTTATAAATGGAACTTTGTCTGTGTGTGTGTGTGTGTGTGTGTGTGTGTGTTACCTAAGGACTCCGAAACGGCTGAACCAATTTTTTGAAAATTTACACAGTTGTACTATAAGTGCGTCTGCGAGTGTTCTTAGCTAGGTTTAGTGCAGAGGTACCCTCGATAAATATCGAAAATCGATAATCGACAAAATCGGGTCATAGAAGGAGTGGTCGGATTTTAATCAAATTTGATACACTCATAGACAAAGACATAAGAAACGATATTCAGAAGTTTCAAGGTTGCAGTTCTTACAATAGTGCAGAAAATCGATAATATATATATATAAAAGACAAGATGTTTGTGTGTGTTTCTATATTTTTTCCCCTTTTATTTTAGTTTTTGCTTCGGGTTTGGCTCTAAGTAGGTATCATTTCGCTTTAACTGGAAACAACTATTGCATTTTAGTCTTTCGTGCCAACGTCAAAAGAGTCTGAGCTCCAGTTCCATGGATTAGTTTTAAAGCTTTTATTACACCCGAGCAATGCCGGGCTATACTGCTAGTATGACAATAAACTGCATTCAGCAACAAGGCTTCTGATTGGAAGATTGTGAGGAGCATGGAACCACCTCTTAATTGCTGTTGCTCCCAGGTCTACCTAGGGTGGTAGCACCTGTTAGGGTCCCAACTATGGGCAAATATTTTATCCCCAAACGGGTTAAAGCACTATGAAAGTATAAAAATAGACCTTTAAAGAAAAATATACAATTTTGAATGAAAAATATTACCAACAATACATTTTTCTTGGAAAAAAATTATTGCCATAATACATTTTTGAATACAAAACTAGAAGACGTCTTCATTTTTCTAAAATAAGATAATAATAAAAAAATTTTTTCATCAAAATCTGACTAAATCAACCTTTTCACTCGAACCAAACATTAAAAAAATACCTTAAAACCCCACCTTTTTTACATTAAATAACCCGCAGAGGTTGATATGCCGTTAAACAAAACTCAAAATCGAACTGAAATCTATATTTAATCATATCCGTCAGTCAAATGCCTTACGTGATCCACGCTAGAGAGATCATGTTTCTTATCTATGACTGACTAAGCAGAAAATTTTCCCGTAGTAGATTGCCATTTTTTTATACGGTAGACTGGTTGCCAAAGAAAGCTATAAAACCCAATCTATTCTGCTATTTAACCCATTGCCGGAGGTAGATGTGCTGGATTAAAACTTTTCCCCAGAGTATTTGTGCATAAGTGAATGCAAGGAATTCAACTGGAATTCGAACTCGGCTCTTCGATTTCACGTTCCGAGTCGTATCCACTGCAGTACATGATGGTGCAAAGCGTTGAGATGGAGATTCAAGATTTTCGCGAAAGGGATCATGGGCAGCTACAGCCGACATGTTATGGCGTAGATGTGGCACAAGACCGAAAATATGACTGGATGCAATGTAATGTGTCGTGACTAGATTGAAATGTGATTTTATTGAGTGTGGGTTGCTTTATTTTAATGTAGATGGCCTCCAAGACATCACAATAATGCCTTCACGAAACTTCGGGAGGAGGCATGACTGAAATAACATTGCTCAGCTAAATGACAAACTCCTCCACATTTTATCAGTAAATTAATATCTCGTGCAACTTCAAAGATTCGCAGATCACCGAGTCAGAGGGCCAGATAATCAACTGAATTATCTCTCTCTCTCTCTCTCTCCCTCTTTATATATATATATATATATATATATATATATATTTTTTTTTTTTTTTTAATTCAGATACTTCAATCCAAGGGAAAAAAGCAGGAAGGTAAATTCCAAAAAACCCGATCCTAATTAATATTAAAAATTTATTTTAATATTAAAAAATGATACAGGAAGAGAGCTCCATGTAATAAAATATTACAGAGCAAATATATATTAAAAAAGGATTAATTCAAAGATGTTGAATGGCCATTTCGATATGAAGATCCCCACGGGGAACGACACATCACCTCAGCAACAGAAAAAAACCTTTCAGAAACTGGAGAAAAATTAGTCTACTTTTCCTTTTTAAATAGATTGCAAAGAAATTAAAAAATAAATAATAAAATAAAATAAAAATAAAAATAAAGGGAAAGAAAAAGAAAAGGAAAAAGAAAAAGAAAAAGATAGAATAAAATCAAATAAATAAGAAAAGAAAAAAAATTGACATCGTCTGGGTTCGCAAAAAAAAGGGGAGAATGTAACTAAAAATTAACAGACAGCCGTGTTAAATCGACGTCAGTTAAAGCAACACGGAAAAAAGGTGGTAAGAGAGATAAAAGAAGGAAGGGAGGGAAAAAGAAAGAAACTAAAGAAAAAATTTTTTTAAAATATTACAGACGCTGGACAAATTCAAAAACCTAATTTCCCCAAAACGTTGAAGTATTAGAAAAAGGCCTTTACTTAAAAAGGCATAATTATTAATAAAAGGGAATAAAAAGATATAGGATTTAAAATAAAATTATATTAAAAAAATTATATGTTTATAATTATATGTTTAGAAAATTATTTGCTGCCTCGATATATATATATATATATATATATATATATATATATATATATATATATATTGTATCGAGGCAGCAAATAATTTTCTAAACATATACTGTTAAATATAAGAGACACTGAATGTCTAGTATGTTTAATCATGAGCCGTTCTAAACGTCGTATTTTGGCTTTAATTTCAGTTGAAAATTAAGACAAAAATTCTCCATCATTTGGATAAATTTATATTAATTTGGTTCTAAGCTTTCGGCTCACATGAGCCATCTTCAGAGAGGTTATTAAGACGGTAACAAAATAACATCCACCACCACCGACGATTTTATTTTGCGTTGACATAAAACTCCGCTAGGCAACGGCAATAGTTACCAAAAATAACAAACACAGTTCTTAAATTTGCGATGCGGTTCTATGACGTCATACCGCGTGATAGCGCGAAATGACAACAGAACCATGTATTCAAATGCAATGTAATGTGTTATGGCCAGATTTAAATGTGATTTTATTAAGTGTGGTTTGTTTGGATTTAATGTACATGGCCTCCAATATCTGAAGGTTCTTTTTACTGTGTGCATGAGTAATATATATATATATATATATATATATATATATATATATATAAGAAAAGATACTGCCAAAATATACGTAATTTATATATATATATATATATATATATATATATATATATATATAAATTCTCCTGTCTATCAATACTCTACTCGGCTTCTGAAATATGCACAATCCATTGCTGAAGATGCTGGTAGTTTCCCCGTGTTACGGTAAAAACTACCTAACTCTTTCTGACATGCCCTATCCTAACAAAAGATAGTGGATGCCCAGTCATCAAGGTTGGAAACCGAGGATTGTACATATATAAACTCATTTGCATGACTAGGAAACATCAACTACAGCACAATAAGGAAATTCTTGCTTGTTTTTCAATCGAGTAAACAAAAACATGGCTCATGTTTTGTTGCTCTTTCCGCCTTTATACTTCTTATGCTTGATATTTTGTGGATAATGATTTCGCTCTTGGCATTTCCGTAAATACTAAGACGTCAAAAAAACCGGAAATACTGACAAAATGTTCATTGTGTTTGCTTTATTTTAAGAGGATACACGACCGCACGCACACACACACACACACACACACACACACACATATATATATATATATATTGTTAAACTAAAAAAAGTTTTTTTTTAATTTCGCAACAAAAATAAAGTAGATATAATAGTTAATTAATAATGCTGATCTCAACTTAATCAAAATTTAATACCAATGACCAGCAAAATTATTTTTAAGTCTGCCCACATATTCTCCAAATTAGAAGTTGCTTTACTCTGATTGGTCCACATTGTACATACAATAATGCCTCCCTGATTAAAGGGGTTTTGCTTGTTTTTAATCTTTTAAAACCATTCAATTTAAAATAAACCATATCTCTTGACAAGATACAAGAAGTGTCGAAACAAAATAGCTACTTTTGTAGTAATATTGTAACATATCCATGTTATAATTTCTGAATAAATATTATTAGCTCTACTTTGTATTGGGCACTTTTTTAAAAATAGTGTGTTTCTTTGGACAAGGAATATTATTCTACCCATATATATATATACATAAAAATCACTCGTTTCTGATGAAGGACCGAGGGCGGTCTGAAATATAAAATACAATAATAAAAATAAACAAATACTGTCCCAAAAAAGTACATTTTTGAATTCAAAACTTTTTATTAATATTCTTTCCTATACATATTAAGACAGTATACGTGGATCATCACTATGTTATATATATATATATATATATATATATATATATATATATATATGTGTGTGTGTGTGTGTGTGTGTGTGTGTGTGTGTGTGTGTGTGTGTGTGTGTTTTATTAAAAATAACTTAGTTAGATCTGAGTTAGTTCTGTTAATAACTATAGAACCCAAAGGGTCCCACTTAAACAAACATGAAAACTTACCAACTTCAATACGTCACATACCCATAAATCTAATAGATGCCCCAACTTGAAAAAAAAATTACTTAAAAAATACCTTTACCAACATCGGAACTCTGTGTGGCCATCATGTACGAGTCGGATTCGGAAGTTAAAAATATACCTACCATTCAGTAATTCACACACCGATTGCAGTCGGACAATTTACATCCTTTCAAATAGCCAACAGAATAGTCGAACGCATTCGGAACGAACACGGTTTTAGATAATTTCTCCACGCAAAGTCGATAAAATAAACTCATTTTGGGGTAAACGATACACACAGTAAAAACTTTAAAAAAAAATCTTGTTATTCAAATAAATTGAGCATTTATTACAGATCGATTGCCGATCATATGCGAAAACATGAACATACGCTTATATGAAATGATTTATTTGAACATTATTTTTGATCGATACTCGTATTTAAGTAGATATTCTGTTTTTAATTAAACAGTATTATATATTTATATCTACCGGCCTGATTATTTACGATAATCATCATGTCACGGATATGACCGAAGATTAACGAAACTTGGTTATAAACAACCGACAATTTAAAATGAATTGTATGAACATTATTTTTTATCGATACTCGTATTTAAGTAGATATTCTGTTTTTAATCAAACAGTATTATATATTTATTTCTACCGGCCTGATTATTTACGATGATCATCATGTTACGGAAATTAACGAAGATTAACGAAACTTGGTTATAAACAACCGACAATTCGAAATTATTTGTTTGAACATTATTTTTTGTCGATACTCGTATTTAAGTAGATATTCTGTTTATAATGAAACAGTATTGTATATTTATTTTGTACCGTACTGATTATTTACGATTAATTTTTATTATGAAAATGTGTGTCATTCCGCAGGATTACGAACCTACGACAGCTATCCACATAGGGGAAGATACCATGTGATCAGGCGTGTCTTAGACCTCTCGACCAAATTGACTTCGTTTAGACTGATCGTCATTTGTGGTCGAGAGGTCTAAGACGCTCCAGATCACATGGTGTCTTCCCCTATGTGGACAGGGATCGCAGATTCGAATGACACACATTAATAATCAGGTCGGTAGAAATAAATATATAATACTGTTTGATTATAAACAGAATATCTACTTAAATACGATTATCGAGCAAAAATAATGTTCAAACTAATCATTTCAAATTGTCGGTTGTTTATAACCAAGTTTCGTTAATCTTCGTTAATTTCCGTAACATGATGATTATCGGAAATAATCAGGCCGGTAGAAATAAATATATAATACTGTCTGATTATAAACAGAATATCTACTTAAATACGAGTATCGATGAAAAATAATGTTCAAACAAATCATTTCAAATTGTCGGTTGTTTATAACCAGTTTTGTTAACCTTCGTTAATACACTTATATATTTTTCTCTTTCTTCCTCTATGTGCTGTGTCGTTTCAGAACGTAAGCTATCATGGCCATCCACATCTTTCTATCCCCATTGGTCCTTAGTACGCTTTCTACTCATACCCCACCCAAACCCCGCGCTGCCAATCAATTGCTCAGTCCCGTTTAGTATGTTTCAAGCTGTTTTCCCTTATCTTTATTTCCCTCTATCTGACAGGTGAGTATCATGTTCTCTAAGCTCTCTTTCCTCATTAAATGTCCCACGAACTTTAACTGTCTTTTCCTGATGTTAAGTATTAGTTTCCTTTTCGTTGCCAAAACCTCATTGTTGATCACATGCTCCGTCCATGGTATCCACCGTATCCTTCTCTAGAACCCTATCTGGGTTGCCTCAAGTCTTTCCTTTATCTTTGAGGAGATTGTCCAGCATTCACCGCCATATTAAAGAACTTACATCACATAGCAATCCAGCCCTCTCTTCTTTGTTTCTAGCGAAATTCTCCCGTCTATCAATACTCTACTCGGCTTCTGGAATATACACAATTCATTGCCGAAGATGTTGCTGCCAAAAGGTACCTAATTCTTTCTGACATGCCCTATCCTAACAATGAATGCCCAGTCATCAAGGTTGGAAAGTCAGGATTGTACATCTCCAGTCCAGATTCTTGCATAAGTAGAATTTACATCTCCCGAATGACATACGAAGAAAATGATGGCGGTTTGCTAGAATGTGCAGGGAATGGAGTTTGTTACGGAAACAGCAAAAACGCTGGCCTACACACCATTGGGTGTAACGGAAACGTTTATATTTTTTTATTTTATATTAGCTTACAACGAATTTTTTCTGTTTCCTAATATCTTGTTTAACTTTTAAAAAGCATCTTTCGATATTACAATACTCATTCGAATTTCTGTAACACATTTTCCCTCGTCTGTTATTCAAATTTATTTGACGTCCCCATTTTTATGACTAGCCTCTTTTTTTTTTTTAATCATCTCACCCCAAGCAAGGCATTCCACTGCCACTATTGCGCATGGGGCTACATAGGGGAAGGTAAAGAGAAGGAATGGTTAGACATAGGGAATGTCAGGAGGAGAGTTGGGCAGATGGGAAGAGTGTTTGATAGAATGGGAGCAGGTTAGTTTGTTAGGAGATGTCTGTTGACCTTACATTTAAACTCCTGGAGATTGTAGCCGTCGGGGAAGCAATCGTGTGGAAGAGGATTCCACAGTCGGGAAGTGCGAGGAAAGAAACTGTTGGAGTAGAAGTTACGGCTGCATTTTATCTGTTTCACTGTAAAAGGGTGGGATCTAGTTGCTAATCTAGTATCTCGTTCAAATTCGTATTTAGGGGGCACCAGTGATCTAAGTTCATCGGAGCAGAAGCCGTGAAAGTATTTATAGAAGAGACACAGGGAAGCCACGTCGCGCCGGTGGGAAAGAGACTGCAGGCGGTCTGCCAAGTCGGTATCTATCACATTACAGACCCTCCTCTGAACCTTATCGAGAATCCCGAGGAGAACAGCAGGGGCATCCGACCAGATATAGCAGCAGTATTCAATGCACGGGCGGATGGTAGATTTATAAATGTGCAGGATAGATTTAGACGGAAAAAACTTCCGGGCCCTACACAGAGAACCGACTTTCATAGCAGCGGATTTAGCAATGGATTCGATATGATCATTCCGTTTGAGGTCCGCTGAAAGTGTGAGACCAAGGAGGCGTAGTGTTTTATTTTCTGGGAGGCAAGCCTGGTCCATGCTTTTTCTCGTCTGTTATTCAAACTTATGTAATTGATTGATTTGACGTCCCATTTTATAACTAGCCTCGTAGGTTACCTATTTTTCTAACAACCATACATTTTGGGTTCGTACAATTAACGGTTAATAATTTCTTCTCATTAAAAATCTAAACTTATTTATAAATGGAACTTTGTCTATGTGTGTGTGTGTGTATGTGTGTGTGTCTGTGTCCGTTACCTATAGACTCCGAAACGGCTGAACCGATTTTCTTGAAAATTTACACAGTTGTACTATAAGCGTCTGCGAGTGTTCTTAGCTAAATTTTGTGTCCAGGTACACCCGATAAATATCGAAAATCGATAATCGAAAAAATCGGGTTATAGAAGGAGTGGTCCGATTTTAATCAAATTTCATACACTCATAGACAAAGACATAAGAAACGATATTCAGAAGTTTCAAGGTTGCAGTTCTTACAATAGTGCAGAAAATCGATAATATATATATATATATAAAAGGCAAGATGTTTGTATGTGTGTCTGTTTATCTGTCTGTATGTCCTTTATACAAATCCACAATTTTTATCCGATTTTCACCAAACTTCACACAAATATTCTTTAAGCTGAGTCTGAGCTCCAGGACCATGGATTAGTTTTAAAGCTTTCATTACACCCGAGCAACGCCGGGCTATACTGCTGGTATAGCGATAAAGTAATGAGAAGCTTTCGTTTCACTTTTCAGAACTGCGAATGAAAAATATTATTTCTTCTTGAATTAAAATTGGAATTTGAAATTTAAAAAAAAACTACAGTAATCTGACTCTGGGGAACGAACTCGCGACTTTTGATGCCCGTGTATATCTGCCAACCGCAAAACAATTCCAAATCAGCAAATGAATGTCTTTCATTTCCTTCCGTTCGTGAACGTGTCTTCCGTTAGATGTGATAGTTGACACGATAAACACGGGACTCCCACATTACGAAGTAAATAAATAGGGAAAAGTTTGGCATTGGAAATATAAATAATCAGCATAAATTCTCAGTCAACTATCACCATCACTTCCCTCAACCACCACACCAATTTCTGCGTATATATATATATATATATATATATATATATATATATATATATATATATATATATATATATATATATATATATTAGCTTTAAACAAAAACAGATTGGCGCTTATCTCGTCTGTGTTTCTGTCGTCTGATTTAATCAAGCGTCAAGCAAACAGGAAACAAAGATGGCGGATCTTTCTTTTTCTATTTATATTTTATTTTTGCTCCTTTCTTTGTGTCTTTTATTTAATCTCTTTTTGTACCTCCACCATTTTAGGAAATGCCGAAGCAATTGTTATCGTATAAAGGCCTCAATGTTGTTTTTTTTTTCGTAAGTGGGTCGCATGACAACTAAGATATTTTTTGTGATTCTTATAATGAATTTTTAGGTTTTTACTTTTTTTTCGTTTGTTTTTATTTAAGGAACTATATACACAAATTTAAATTGAATTATAAATTAACTTTATTTTGCTTGCCTATGAATTATTGAATACATCACCATAAAAGCATTTTGTTATTTATTTGTCTATTATTTCACTATGTTTTCGTTTATTAAAAAGAATTCATTTGACAACCGAAATGACTCGCATTTGTTGTTTTGACTACAATAAATGAGTCACTTATTCGTCTTCGTTATGAGCTATGTGCAATCAAGACGTAGGTAATCATGGCTCTCCATAACTTCCTGTCACTTTTAGCTCATAAAAATTTTGTCTTTCTGTTATCTCTCCCAAACCCTGTTCCGCCATCTATTAACTCAAGCTCATTAAGTACGACATGCGCCGTTTTCCTCTATGTGTTTTGCCTTCAATCTGTCATGCTAATGTAAGATTTTTTGCCATTTTTCCTCATTACACGTCCAAGAAACCTAACTGTCTCTTCCTGATATTAAGTACTTGCAGTATAGCCCGGCGTTACTCGGGTGTAATGAAAGCTTTAAAACTAATCCATGGTCCTGGAGCTCAGACTCTTTAGACGTTGGCACGAAAGACTAAAAAGCAAAGTTGTTTCCAGTTAAAGGGAAACCGTAGACTGAAAGAAAAATGAATGGATGTAAGTGAAATTTTGATTTCCTGGTATCGATATCAAATTTTCTAATTTTTATCAAACTTATCTAAACTTATTTATAAATGGAACTGTGTGTGTGTGTGTGTGTGTGTGTGTGTGTGTTTATCCGTTACCTATAGACTCCGAAATGGCTGAACCAATTTTCTTGAAAATTTACACAGTTGTACTATAAGCGTATGCGAGTGTTTTTAGCTAGGTAATCCCGATAAATATCGAAAATCGATAATCGAAAAAATCGGGTTATAGAAGGAGTGGTCCGATTTTAATCAAATTTCATACACTCATAGCCAAAAGGCATAAGAAACGATATTCAGAAGTTTCAAGGTTGCTGTTCCTACAATAATGTAGAAAATCGATAATATATATATAAAAGGCAAGATGTTTGTGTGTGTGTCTGTTTATCTGTCTGTATGTCTGTATTTTTTTAGCCCATTTATTTTAGTTTTTACTTCGGGTTTAGCTCTAAGTAGGTATAATTGTAGTTCTTAGTCTCAGCCATGATACCATTAACTCAGAAGACTTATTTAGCCTTCAAAATCCGGTTTACGACGAAAAAAACTTATTTGATATCGATACTAGGAAACAAAAATTTGACTTACATCCATTCATTTTTCTTTCAGTCTACGGTTTCGCTTTAACTGGAAATAACTATTGCTTTTTAGTCTTTTATGCCAACGTCGAAAGAGTCTGAGCTCCAGGACCATGGATTAGTTTTAAAGCATTCATTACACCCGAGCAACGCCGGGTTATACTGCTAGTAGAATATATCTGCGGAAAATATCCAAACTCTTTCAAGCGGTTGCATAGCCTTGGTGAAAATTATTAACATATAAAAAGAGTTTCTTGCGCGAACAGAGACTCTTCTGTTGCGTTATTTTAATAATGACCATGTATCGTGTCGTCTTATAACTATTGATTAGTCGTTTTTTTCTCGATTTCATTGACAACCTTTTTTAGAAGTAAATGCAGTTTTACTTCTGTATCTACCAGCTGCACGGTGATATCTGCCGACCTTATTTATTTCCTAAAACGAATATTACAATCCAACGCCACAGTAAGCGAAAATCTAATCCGACTGAAACGTTGAAAGTAGACACATGTCAGAAACAGTATTGACTAAAGAAAAGACATTCCTTCTAAGGGGATGCTGTAGAGATGAAAACACCTCTCCAAAATGTGATTTAGATTAGTCCAAATAACATATATACTGACGCCGAGAACTGTCATCAGACAGAACGAACTGAAAGCGGAATTTATACTCTTACTACTACAGAATTCAGTAAGACTAAGACTAATTCCCTGTGCATTTGGAACCCTGGCGCAGATTTTTGTAGCGAAATTCATAATCTTGTCAAATAGCTGAATACTTCGCCAGGGCTACCAAGGATGTTTTTATTGTAACACCAACACAGGATGGGTTGCCTCCAGGCCCCATCCTTTTATTTAACCCATAACCGGAGGGAAGTGACGGATTAATACTTTTCCCAAGGGTATCAGTGCTTAAGTGAATGCAGGGTACTCAACTGGAATTCGAACTCGGCTCACCGATTTCTCTTTCCAAGCTGATATCCACTGCACCACAACGCATATCCGTCACTGAACGCTTGCCTGGTATTCCTAAGCGGTCACCCATCTAAGTACTGACCAGGCTCACGTTGCTTAATTCCGGTGATCGAACGAGAACCGGTGTATTCAACGTGATATGCCGTAAGCTATAAATAAAAAATAAATAAATATTTCGCTGTGTCCGGTTCAAGCTTTTCATGTGCAACCAAGTCGAACTTTTCCATTGACGAGCCAGCAACGGTTTTAAGAGCTGGAAATTAGAGATTAGAGTTGTATTCAATCGTCTGCTTCCCACAGAGCTTCTATTTTCCCTCCTTAATTATCGTCATGATTTAATTCTGCATCGCATGCCCGACACCTTTCTCTTCTTCTGTCTATTCCGATATTTTTTTTACCAGGCATACCATTTTTATAGCTTTTGTTTTTCCCTTTTATTTTCCTTGTTTTTCATTTTCTTTTTCTTTTTCCTCGTGTAATTCAATCCCCTTTTCAAGATATAAGTCCCTTCTATTTTTGTACTTTCTTTGCCTATCCTTTTCTACTTTCATATCGATTTTTTTCTTTTTGTTTCCTTTCATTGTTATAGTTTCTAACTATTTCTCAGACTTATAAAAAATTCCGTATGAAATCAATTATTAATTTAACTTCTTTAGAAAAAACATCACTACAAACCAAAACTCTACAGACAACGTTCATTATCCAGATTTGAAATAATCCAACAAAGTTTATAAGATACAAAATATCCAGGCAACAACATTTTTGGGAGACAACAATATTATCGATATATTTTAGAAAAAACAGTATTATTGATGAATTAACATTTTAAATAAACGAAAATTATCGAAAATTTCATATTTCTAGATAACAACATTATCAAAAAATTACCATTTTCAGATGAAAGCCTTATTGAAAACTTTAAAATTTCATGCAAGAGTATTATCGAGAAACTAAGAACTTTTCAGTCAACACCATTATCGAAAGATGAAAATATTCAAACGGCATTCTTGAACGTGATCAATTAAGTGCCATATGTGACATACGCTGAGGCGATCATGTCTCTTTCAAGACATGACTAACTGGGCAGAAGATTTTCCCGCAGTAGGTTGTCATTACTTTCTGCGGTAGACTTGTTGCCAGCCAAGGCTATAGAACCCAATCTGTCCTGTTATTTAACCCATAACTGGAAGTAATAGATTAATACCTTTCCCAAGGGTATTTGCGCCAACGTGAAAACAAAGAATTCAACTGGAACTTGAACTCGGCTTGCCGATTTATCGTTCCGAGTCGATATCCACTGCACAACAACGCACATAACGAAACTTGAGAAATAAAAGAGGAGTGTGTGTCTGTCCGAGTGAGTCTGTGCCTTTCAAGGAATGGCCATTCCTGGCTGCTGCTGGCGCTGCTGTCATTAATTTTCTTGTGTGTTTGTGTGTGTAAGTGTGTTAAAGCTTGTGTGTGTGTGTGTGTGTGTGTGTGTGTGTGTGTGTGTGTGTGTGTGTGTGTGTGTGTGTGTGATTTACAGTTGGGACCTGGAGGGATTTTTCGTTGTCTTCTCCACTGTTCAAAATTAAGAGTTTTTTCTCTTAGACTAGCTGCCAACCTAGGCTAAAAGCCCAGTCTATCCTACTATTTAAGCGAAGGCTGTGAGAAATAAAGAGTTCGTGCCTTTCGTAAGTGCATTAGTACCGAATTTCACAGGAAGGAAGTGCGAGAGAAGAAGCTGGTGGAGTAGAATTTGCGTTTATAATTTATTGGTTTCACAGTAAAAGGTTGGGACCTAGTTGCTAATTTTGTTGCTCGAGGAAATTCATATATCAGGGGTACGAGTAAGCTAAGTTCATCAGAGCAGAAGCCGTGAAAGTATTTGTAGAAGAGGCACAGGGAAGCCACATTGCGCCGGTGAGAAAATGACTGTATCCGAGCTGCCAAGTCGGGATCGATCACATTACAGATTGTTCGTTGGATTTTGTCAAGTACCCCTAGGTGGATAGCAGCAGTATTCAATGCACGGGCGGATGGTAGATTTGTATATGTGCAGGATTGTTTCAGCCAGGAAACATTTCCTTGCCCTTCACAGAGAACCGACCTTCTCAGCAGCGGATTTAGCTATGGACTCTATATAGTCATTCCACTTGAGGTCTGTTGTGACCCGAGGAGGCGCGGTGTTTTACTTTTAGGTAGACTAGACGGATCCATGCGAATGGGGTGGATAGGAGCGATTGTCTGTAGTGATTAATAGATAGCAGCTTTATCTTTTACTCCAGTCCACCACGGATTGGAGTTCCTTTTCAAGCTCGGCAGCGAGGTTTGCTTTGTCGGACTCGGCGGACTTTTGATCAAGGCGAAAGTAAAGTGTAGTGTCATCTGCGTATATGCCTACTTGGGATCTTATTACATCGGGGAGATCATTAATATAGATAAGGAAAAGGGGGGCACCTAGAATAGAACCTTGAGGGACACCTGCGTTCGTTTGATAGTATTGGGAGACATTTTCCTTATCTCAAAGTTAAATCGTTAAACATAGTATTCTAATTGCGTCATTCAATAAAGGAGTTTTTGTCCCCTTATGTGAATAGATTATTTTTTCTTTTAATATCGCTAAATTTGTTATGATGTTTCGAAGCGTATCCGTTTAGTTTTTGTTAATTGTACCCAATTTTTTAAAGGCTGTTTTATTGTAATCAGTAAATGATTGCTCTTTTTGCTGATGACCATGGATTCCGTTTTCTTGCAGTTTATTCGTAGTCCTTTTGTGTCCCTCTCTTCAGCTACCTTCTGTATGAAGTCTTGTAGTTTTCTTTCCGTGTCTGCACTTAATAAATTAATCCTTTAAAAATAAAGAGTGAATGTTTTTCAACCAACAGGTCACGTTTCCACCGACAATAAAAAAAGAATATGCTACATGATCCCTTTCAAGAGTATTTAAGCAAATCTTACGTTTAGAATATTTGCTTAAATATTGCTTCGTGAGGAAAAGCATAAATATTACGTAGATTGATGAGGAAGAGATTTAATCTTACGTATCATCTTGAGGAAAGCGCTATATCAGATAAGAGATATGTGGACAACACTTCACGACGCGCGGATTCAAAGACACTTTCTCTCACCAATCTACGTGACATTAAGCTTTTCCTCATCAAACTTCATGATATGTATGCTCTTCCTAGCCAAATTACATGCCATTTACGTTCTTCCTTAAGATTATACGTAAGATTTACGCTCTTCCTCATCAATCTACGTAATATTTACGCTCTACCTCACTAAGTGACGTAATCTTTACGCACTCCCTCAACAAGCTACATGATCAATCTACGTAATATTTACGCACTACCTCACTTAGTGACGTAATCTTTACGCCCTCCCTCAACAAGCTACATGATCAATCTACGTAATATTTACGCACTACCTCACTAAGTGACGTAATCTTTACGCTCTCCCCCAACAAACTACATGATATTTACGCTCTTCCTCAAGAAGATACGTGAGAGTTACACTCTTTCTAACCAATTTACGTGAAACTTACTGTAGTTTGTTATCAAACTACATTACATTCACACTTTTTCTGAAGACGATACGTGATATGTAGGCTTTTTCTCTCCAATTTTACGTGTGATTTGCGCTCTTCCTCGTCAACTACATGACATTTTCAACCTTCTTCATGAAGCTACATGACATTTAAGCTGTTCCTCATCAAGCTAGATGATATTCCCGATTTTCATCAAGAAGGTATGTGGCATTTACACTTTTCCTCACCAATCTACGTAATATTTACTCTATTCCTAACCAAGCTATATGACATTAACGGTCATCATCAAGAGAACAGGCAGCATTTACACTTTTCCTCACCAATCTACGTAATATTTACTCTATTCCTAACCAAGCTATATGACATTAACGGTCATCATCAAGAGAACAGGCAGCATTTACACTTTTCCTCACCAATCTACGTAATATTTACTCTATTCCTAACCAAGCTATATGACATTAACGGTCATCATCAAGAGAACAGGCAGCATTTACACTTTTCCTCACCAATCTACGTAATATTTACTCTATTCCTAACCAAACTATATGACATTAACGGTCATCATCAATAGAATAAGCAGCATTTACAGTTTTCCTCACTAATCTACGAGATATTTACGCTATTTCTCATCAAACCTCATGATATTTATCTTATTCATCAAAAAGATACCTAGCATATTCACTCTTGCTCACAAGTCTATGTGGCATTCACGCTCTTTCTCAAGAATACACCTGCCATTTACATTCTTTCTCAATAATCTCAGTGACCTTTACGCCTTTCTTCAATAATCTCACATGATATTTACGCTCTTCCTTACCAAGTTACAGGATAATATTTACGCTTTCCCCAAGAAGATATGTGGCATTTGCACATATCTTCACTAATCTACGTGCTATTTAAGTTTTTCGTTTCTAACTTACTTGAAATTTACACTCATCATCACCAAGCTATATGACATTTCCGCTATTCCTCATACGTGGTATTTACTCTTCGTCGTCAATCAACGTGGCATTTACACCCTTCCTCACCAAACTGCTTGACACGTACTTTCGCTCACAAACGTACGTCATATTTACGCTCTTTCTCACTAAGCAACATGATAATTAATCTCTTACACAATCTCCAATCGAACTGACATTTATGCTTACCTCACCTAGCCTATAATATTCACGCTCATTTTCAAGAAAATACGTGATACGCTCTTCCTCACCAATCTACGTGATATTTACTCTTTTTCACCAATCTACATGATATTTAGCTCTTCCTCAGGAATATACACGGCATTTACATTCTTCTTTACCAAGCTACATGACACTTACTTTCTTTCTTACCAAGCTACGTGGCATTTCGTATTTTGCTCATCCACCTACATGATATCTACGCTCTTCCTCAAGAATATTCGTGACAGTTACACTCTTCCTTACCAAGCTACGCAACACTTACGTTCTTCCTTACCAAACTACTTGACATTTATTTTCTTCTGTCTAATCTACGTGACATTTACTCTTCCTCTAAAAGCTACGGAACATTTACGTTCTTCCTAAAAAGATGCTTTAAACTTATGCTCTTCCTTATCAAAATGCATGACTTTTACGAAATGCTTTTCCTCTAGAAGATACGTGGAATTTATACTCATCCTCATCAATCTACTCGACATTTACTCTTCCACACCTATCTTCATGATATTTACGCTCTTCCACACCTATCTTCATGATATTTACGCTCTTCCACACCTATCTTCATGATATTTACGCTCTTCCACACCTATCTTCATGATATTTACGCTCTTCCACACCTATCTTCATGATATTTACGCTCTTCCACACCTATCTTCATGATATTTACGCTCTTCCACACCTATCTTCATGATATTTACGCACTTTTTCAAGAAGGCACTTCACACTGATACTCTTCCTCACCAATCTACGCGATATTAACGCTCTTCCTCACTGACTGTATGACATTTACGCTTTTCCGAAGAATATAAAAATTCGCTCTTTCTCAAGAAGATACGTGGCATTTACACTAATCCTCACCAATCTAGATGACATTTACGCTCCTCCACAAAAAGCTACATGGCATTTACACACTTCCTCTTGACGATACGTGGCATTTAAACTCTTCCTCGTCAACATTCGTGTCATTTACTCACATCCTCGACAAACTATATGACATTTAAACTCCTTCTTAAGAAGATACGTGACATTTACGCTCTTTATTATCAAGCTACGTGCCATTTAGGCTTTTTCTTACCACACTACCTGATATTTACGCTTTACTTTAAGAAAATAAGTTGGAATTTTGACTTTTCCTCGTGAATTTGTGTGACATTTACGCTTTTCGTCATCAAGATATATAATTTTGACGCCCTTCCTCATGATGATACATAAGATTTACGCTCTTTCTCACAAGTCTTCGTGATATTTACGCTCTTTCACATCAAGCTACATGGTATTTACGCTCTTCCTCAAGAAAATACGCAATATTTAATCTCTTCCTTACCAACCTACGTCAACGCTCTTTCTCACCAATCTATGTGATATTTATGCTCTTTCACGCCAAGCTACATAACATTTACGCTCATCTTCAGAAAGATACGTGACACTTACACTTTTCATCACCAATCTACGTGAGATTTCTTTTTTCCTCGTCAAAGTAGAGTCAAGCTTTTCTTCAGTAAGATACGTGATATTCACACTCTTTCTCACCAAACTCCGTGACATCTACGTTCTTTTTCAAGAAGATTCGTGACACGGACACTTTTCATTACCAATCTACGTGATATTTAATTTTTCCTCGTCAAAGTACAGTCAGGGTTTTATTCAAAAAGATACGTGATATTCACGCTCTTCCTCACCAAACCCCGTGATATTTACGCTCTTCTTCACAAAGCTACATGACATTTACGCTCATTTTCCCTAAACTACATGACATTTGCGCTTTTCCTCATCAAGCTATATAATATTTACACTCTTCCTCCTCAATCTACGTGACCATTATGCTCTTCGCCACAAAGCTACATGACATTTACGGTCATTTTGCCTAAGATTCATGGCATTTGCACTCTTCCTCACCAAGCTATATGATATTTTTACTCTTCCTCGTCAATCTATGCGACATTTACGCTCTTCCTCACCAAGCTACAGGTTATTTAGGCTCTTCTTCAAAAAGATACGTGACATTGACACTATTTCTCACTAAGCTACGTGACACTTACGCTTTTTCTCATCCAGCTACATGACATCTACGATTTGGTCTTCTTCAAGGACTTACGTGTCATTTACAGCTTCCTCACCTAGGTACGTTACATTTACGCTCTTCCTTACCAAACTTATGATATTTATGCTCATCCTCTTAAAGCTATGTGATATTTACGCTTTTCCTCAAGAGCATACGTGACACGTTCTTCCTCACTAATTTAGGTGACACTTATGCTGTTCTTTACTAATCTGCGTGACACTTACGCTCTTCCTCACCAAGCTACGCGACACTTACGCTGTTCCGTACTAATCTGCATGACACTTACGCTCTTCCTCACCAAGTTACGTGACACTTACGCTCTTCCTCACCAAGATACGTGACATTTACACTTTTGTCATCACTTTCTTCTTTGCTTGTCTTTTTTCGCAAATACAAGCAAAGGAATTCTATTTCTTTTAATCTTAACTAGCAGTATAGCCCGGCGTTGCTCGGGTGTAATGAAAGCTTTAAAACTAATCCATGGTCCTGGAGCTCAGAATGTTTGGACGTTGGCACGAAAGACTAAAAAGCAATAGTTGTTTCCAGTTAAAGCGAAACCGTAGACTGAACTGAAAGAAAAATGAATGGATGTCAGTCAAATTTTGATTTCCTGGTATCGACAAATCGTGTTTCTGCACTAATGTAAGAACTGCAACCTTGAATCTTCTGAATATCGTGTCTTATGTCTTTGTCTATGAGTGTATCAAATTTGATTAAAATTGGACCACTTTTTCTATAATCCGATTTTTTCGATTATCGATTTTCGATATTTATCGGGGGTATCTCGACACAAAACCTAGCTAAGAACACTCGCAGACGCTTATAGTACAACTGTGTGAATTGTCAAGAAAATCGGTTCAGCCGTTTCGAAGTCTATAGGTAACGGACACACACACACAGACAAAGTTCCATTTATAAATAAGTTTAGATAGATTAGATTGGTAAAGACTAACTCCACTCGGATAGCTTATTTTCAGAACTGTTGCAATTTGGAATACACTTCCGACAAGTAGCTTCTCCGAACACCATGTTGTAAACCCTTTCAAATCGAATGTCAGTCGTTATCCATCCTACATATCTTCGGAAAATGCAATCTTTTCTATTTCGCAAATAGCCCTTTACATCACCACTAGTTCTAACATTCACTTCTTGAAGACACCATTATAGCGAACTACGCTAATTCTTCTCGCATTCAATTAAGGAGAAGTAAGATTCAGTCAAGCGGATTTTACCGCAAACCCTTGTTCTGTAGACCCAACTCACAGGAGTTTTCCCGATCACTACAATCTTTACCTATTCAAGTCTACGGTTAACCGTTACCGTCCCCACCTCTCCGCATAATCTGTGACTTACCTTTTACTCTAACTCGAATGACTCTTCCATCTTGTACAGGGTGTCAGTCAGTTAGTTAAGTGTCATACGTGATACACGCTTGGGCGATTATGTCTCGAAAAAGACATAAATGACTAGACAGAAGATTATCTCGCAGTAGATTGCCATTACTTTCTGCGGTAGACTGTTTGCCAGCCAAGGCTATAGAACCCAATATGTTTTGTTATTTAACTCATAACTGTAGGGAAGGGACGGATTAATACCTTTCCCAAGGATATTTGAATGCATGGAATTCAACTGGAATTCGAACTCGGCTCTCTGATTTGTCGTTCCGAGCCGATATCCACTGCACCACAAAGCGAGAGTCCATTATCTGAGGAATAGGTGTGTTTCCCCATAACAGTTTTGGTGAAAAGAAAGAAGTTTTAGTGTTTTTTTTTTTTTTTTTTTTTTTTTTTTTTGGTCATCTTCCCTTTTTATTTCTGTCCCTACTTTCTTTGGTTAATTTCCTCCTCCCTTCCCTCTGTTTAGGTGAATATGTCAGTTCTCTGGTGGGTGCGGGTCGCCTTTTGTATTTCAGGTGTGATTCTCGTTCCGAGCAGATATCGACTGCACCACAACGCACATCCTTGTACGGGGTGTACAGGGTGTACCTTACTGTAAAATTAACATTTTTGCACTTTAAAACTACTGGTTTGTCTATACTATTTTAAGTCCTGTGTAAGATCAAGAAACGTAGGGACAAGTACATTAACAGGATCTCTGGCAGATCTCTTTTACACGAGGTTTAAAAAAATGTACTATTTGGAACTACTCATCAACCAAAGAAAATATGATTTGTCACTGAAGGAAAATGTATTAGGCAGAGGGCGAGCGAGTGACCCTGTGAGATTTCTTTAGATTTCGTGAGACGGATCGTAATGCACAAACGCGATAAGAAGCGAAGGACACCCGTGGGTATGAGAAAAGAGACATGAATGTGAGAGTGGGAATATGCGCCTTGTTCACGCACGAGTCAGCCTGGCAAACACAAATATGTCTCACTCTGGAACAAAATCAAAATGACACAAAAAAAAAAATAACTGCCGTAGTAACAACATCAGATATGAGCAGTTCTCAAAATTGCAGACTTCTGCAAATCCTCAATCTTGACATTTGGCCCAATCCTCTCCAGCCATTTTGGATGCTCCGTACGTATTGTATCCAGAGAACCTACCACAATAGTATTAGGTCCTGGGTATGACCGTAAACTGCATCCGGCAGCAAGGTCAGTGATTGGAAGGTTGTGAGAAGCATGGAACCACCTCATAATTGCTGTTTTTCTTAGGTCCACTATGACCCAGAGTGGTAGCACCTGTTAAGGTCCAACCTACGGGTAAATAGTTAACCCCCAAACCGTGGTCAAAATGCTATGAGAGTATTTCCCAACAAAACTTTTTTGAATGAAAAAACATTACCAACAAAACATTTTTGAAGGAAAAATATTGCCAAGAAAAATACGTTTTTAATGAAAGATGTTACTAACAAAAGTAGGTTTTTGAAAATATTATCAGCAATACATATTTCAATACATAATATTCAATACATAATCAGCAATACATCGAGCACTCAACGAAACCCACTTTACAAAGTATATTCTATTCATATAAATCTATTGTAAAAATTTCGTCAGCATTAAATAACCCATTGAGGTTGATATGTCGTGAAACAGAACAAACAATAGATATCAACAGTACTCTGTTCATTGACCACAATTTATCTACTGCACATTTTAAAGTTTTTCTGTTATCGGTTTTCTTTGTTCAGTCCTGGGTTTGAAGAGAAAATATTTTCGGCAGAAAGGCCTTCAACCGGAAGATTGTCTTTTGGAACATGGAACTACATCTTAATTGCTTGTGTTTCCAGGTCCCCCCACCACCACAACCCGGAGAATATGACAATGGCCATGCAGCTCTTTAGGGATCTGTGGATATATGAGAATGTTCCTACAAATCTTTACAGGGCTGTGAAGATATGAGAATGCGCAAATACATTTCTAGTGTTTTGTGAATATATAGAAATACTAGCAGTATAGCCCGGCGTTGCTCGGGTGTATTGTTAAGTCCCCAAAATTGTTATAAGTCCTGTCTCTCTCACCGGGTATGGGTGGATTTATTATTATTATTATTATTATTATTATTATTATTATGTCATTTTTCATTATAAATCGATTTCTGCTATGGTCGCACTACCTACCAAGTCTGCAGGAAGGCCTAAGGCAGGTCGTGGTGTGTTGTTATGGCTCCATTTCATGTTTTCTCATATCTCCTTAATATCTCTAGCATTACATAGACAAAGTTCTCCTTAGTGTGTGGGCTGTACTCAACAAAATAACTTTTTGTATGTCTCTTAAGCTGGTGTTTCCAGGGATTCTTTCAATATGCTTTTTGTTCCATTTTTTCATTCCAAGTGCACCTACTATCACTGGGACGACTCTTGTTTTCAATTTCCACAGTTTTTTTCTATTTCAATTCCCAGGTCTTTGTATTTTGACAGTTTTTCGAATTCCTTGGTTGCTATGTTACAATCCGCTGGACAAGCCATATCAATTAATAAGCAAGTTGTTTCTTTTTGGTTTTTAAAATAATGTCCGGCCTATTTGCTTCAATTTTTCTGTCTGTGTAGATGTTGTAATCCCATAGAATGGTGATATCTTCTATTTCTGTAACCGGTGCTGGGTGATGTTCATACCAGTGATTGTTTACATATTTTCTATAGTGTTTGCACATTGTCCAGTGTAAATATTACCCTACTCTATCGTGACGATTTTTTTATATGTATTTGCGTGAATGCAACGAATTAAACTGGAATTTGAACTCTGCTCTCCAATTTTATTGTTTCGAACTAATATCCTCAGCAACGCACATTTGGATTCACCCTCCGAAAAAATCTAAAATTAAACCAAGTGTACCTGTTTGGAATTTTAGATCTATTTAACAAAAGAAAAACGAGACTGTATACTTCTTAAATTTTTCTCTATTGTTAATAACGAATGTTTCTGTCCTTGTGAAATTTATGCTTTTTTCTTTTCCGTTTGTCTAGAATGCAAAAAAATATTCTAAACACTCTAAAATCTCAGATGTATTTTTGTTTCTGTCAGTTCCTACCATCCCAGTTTTCAAACGTGTTCTCTAATTCCCAGCAGTCGATGGCCGAAGTAAATACACACCCACCTGTAAATATGGCTTTCAGCTTATGAATGGAGTCTAATTACACTGCAGTGGTATAAGCCTTGTATATGGATGCCCACTGAGGCTAAAACGGCAGTAAACGTCTTATTCCGGTTTGATACTCAGCTATTCTTAGTTTCGTATAAAAGTGATCTACAAGTAACTGGTTGATTGGGTTCGACCTACACGTACTATGTAGATGGTAATTCGAAAGAAAAAAAATAGATGGTTCTATTACCTATGTTGTTTGTGATGTCTTTGAACTAAAACATGTTTGGTACAAGAGCACACATATTGAGCCCGTGGTGATGATATTCAGTAATGAATTAGAACATTCTTAGTTACTGTCGTTTGTCCACATAGTATATCACATGCTAAAACTCTGCCTCCTTCTACCTAGAACCCATAGGTCAGAGGTAGAATCGCCGGCTGACGTCAATTCGGGTTTCAATCCTGGTTAAAAGCAATCGGATGTCCTAACCGTACTGAAGAGCTGTGTTACAGCGAAACAGATCTGTCTTCGGATGACTATATATATATATTTCTTTTTTCACCAAAGCAAGGAGGAACCACCACTGATGCGCATGGGGCTACATAAGAGAGTAAAAAGGCAGGAGGAGAGTAAAGAGAAAGACGAACGGGACAATAGAAGGATTGGAACACAGGTGTGAAGACAATTGCGTAGAGAGAAAGGAAAAGAACAAGATATACGGGGTAATGTAGAAAGGACTGGAGATGGGAATTGACATTGCATTTGAATTCCTAGAAATTTTAGCCGTCAGAAAAGCAAGTATACAGAAGAGTTTCACAGGCGGGAAGTGAGAGAAAAGAAGCTGATGGAGTAGAATTGTCAGTTGCATTTGGTTGATTTAACTGTAAATGGGTGGGACATTGTTGCCAGTCTGGTTGCACGAGTAAATTCTTGTGGGAGGTGGCACCAGTCACCTACGTTCGTTGGAGCAGAAGCCATGAAAATATTTGTAGAAGAGACGAAGTGAAGCCACATCTCGCCGGTGAAAAAGTGACTGGAGTCGAGCTGCCAGGTCGGGACCTATCACATTACAGGTTCTCCTTTGGAGCCTATCGAGAACACTGAGATGAACAGCAGGGCAACTGACCAGTTATACCTATATATATATATATATATATATATATATATATATATATAGAGAGAGAGAGAGAGAGAGAGAAAGAGAGAAAGAGAGAGACGAAGAGATTAATCAGTCAGTTAAGTGCCGTACGTGATCCACACTTAGGCGATACCATGTTTCGAAAAGGTATGACTGACAAGGCAAAAGACTTTTCCACAGTAGGTTACCATTCTTTTATGCGGTAGACTAGTTGCAAACCAAGGCTATAAAACCCAATCTGACCTACTATTTAATCCATAGCTAAACGGAGAAGCGACATATTAATATTTTTCCAAAGGTATTTGAGCGTAAGTCACTGCAATGAATTCAATTGGAAAAAAGAAGCATAAAATAACTCAGCCTACTGATGTTATATTGAGCATCACAATAAAGTTTTAAAACCACCCCTGTTCTAACACTTTTGCACATTAGGACAGGGGGTGATTTTCTTAAAAACCTCACTGAAATTCAAATACAGGGTGAAAAGCCAAGTAAACTGCTAATAAATTTTGATTATTTAAAACTAGGTGTAAAAGAAATTTATTAAAAAGAAGTTATATTTAATTTTTCCTATTTTCAAGTTATTATTCTATTATCCTTGGATATGACTGACCTTTTTATTGCTCCCCCTCTCGAATTGAGCTGTAAATAGTGTCAACATAGTTTAAAGGTTTCTTTTTAAACTTTATTTAGATAATTGTTAGCTATGATCAAAGCAAAAGGCTATTATACTAAATATTAGATTTATTTTGTAATAAGTATTTTTTTAAAGCATTTGTTGAGTAAATCAAATAAAATTCCTTTAATTAAATTGTCTATTTTCTGTCAATATGCCTCATAAAAGATAAAATATTTCTTGTCCTAATACTTTTGCACATACTATATATGTGTGTGTGTGTTTGTGTGTGTGTGTGTGTGTGTGTGTGTGTGTGTGTGTGTGTGTGTGTGTGTGTGTGTGTGTTCGTATCTATGAAAACAAAAACTCGTTAACATAAGAAACTTCGGATGCAGAAGGATGCTACGGATATCGTGGACTGAGCATACAAGCAACGATGAGGTGTTGGAAAGAATGGCAACAAAAAGGAAATTGATGCTGAGCATCAGGAAGAGACAACTGAAGTTCCTGGGACATGCAATGAGGAAGGAGAGCCTGGAGAACCTGATACTGACTGGACAGATAGAAGGAAGGAGAGACAGAGGAAAGTAGCGGATAACATATTTGCAGGGACTGATCAGGTGGATGACGGAACGGGGGTTGCCAGGAGCAACAGGAGCAAACATACTAAGAGCCACAAGGGGTAGGGAGACGTGGAGAGCCATGATCGCCTACGTCCTGAAGGGACAGGGCACATAGAAGAAGAAGAATTCATGTAAAAAATTAAGATATTTCTGAATAGCCGTGCTCGTTTTATCTCTGCCCTTCCTTTAGTTGGTCGTCATATTTTGCTTGTCCCCGCTTTTCCTCACCATTTTTCTGGCTTTCTCAAATTCACTCGACTTATTTTTCTTTCCTTTATTGAGAATTTTTTACTGATTCAACTTTTTCACTTTTTTGTCCGTTAGCTTAATTCACTTATCTTTGTTCATCTTTATTTATCTTTGAATTTAGTTTATTTTTTGAGAGAAGAGGACTTCTTAACCTCAAATACACTTGATCAAGAAAAAACTCCTCGAAGCAACACTGTCGAAATAAATATAGCATTCTCGAGAATAACGACCAAATTGTAAAACGTGTGATCTCTCATTTTCGGTTATTAACCATTTGGGTCACGTGTCACTCACCAGGATCTCGTCTGCTCCAAGCACTTTTCTATAAAGAATTGATCTTTGTTACTATTTCTAATGATCAACAACTCGTCTTTTCAGAAATTTGCGTGAGGTAAATACAAGCATATATTCTTTGTTTCTATAATGTTCATAATATATGCAATGTATAACAATCAAACAATAAGTCTAATTATTATACATTGTCAAAAGATCCTCACTATTATAATAAAGACCGCTGTAAAAGGCACGGACTCACTCGGACAGACACACGCTCCTCTGCCATTCTGAAGATGAGATTTTGGATCTCGAAATATTAAAGTATAATAAATAGGTAATAGCCAAACACTTCTTTACCTTCCTTTATTTTACTAAACGCATTGTGACAGCCTTCAAGACCTAACCATAAATATATATACTCTTCAGAAATTAAATGAGTTCTTTCGGTGACTGGCGTGTGTATACACTGCTTATATACAACACGTTAAAATTTCCATTCACTGATTCCATGCGCCTATGGCTTAGGGGGTAGCGACTCCGACTGACACCAAATCGGTCGAGTTCTATCCTGGCCAGAAGCAATTGTATGTGTCTAGCCACACTGATGAACTGTGATACAGCAAAACAGACTTTTATGCGGATGATTAATATATATATATATATATTAATAATAATAATAAAACCGACTCTGTACGTATTCTAATCTTAAAATGTTACACAAGAAACTTTTAAAGACTATGAATAAACAGCAGAATCTAACTCCGTTACCGTCCTCGGCTATAGAGCTTTGGACAAAGAGGGGGAAAAAAAAGAAAACTGCGTAGGACCGACAATGCATACGGTTCTTCACAGTAAAGAAAAAACCCTCGAACGGAACGAACCACCAGGAAAGAAAAGTGCTCGATACTAAACTAACCAAAAAGTGTTAACAAAAAGGCAGTTACGCAGAGCAAAAACACACGAAAAAAATCGCCAAGACCTACCGCGGTTTCGCACAACGGCTCGTCATGATATATATAAATGATTATATATATATATATATAATCATTTCTCCCCAAGCAAGACGCTTTACTGCCACTGTTTTGCATGGGGTTACATAGGAGGAACATTCTGAGAAATAGTGACAGGTTATAGGGGGTATCAGGAAGTGGGTAAGAAAAGTATGAGAATACTGATGAGAGTGGAGTGGACAGCGAAAAGAGCATGAGAGAGAGGATGCAGGTTAGTGAGATAAGACATTACTATTAACTTTACATTTAAATTCTTGGAGAAGCAGGTAAAAGGAAGGGAATCTCACAGGCAGGAAGTGCGAGAAAAGAAGCTATTAGGGTAGAATTTGCGTTTACATTTGATTGGTTTCACAGTAAAAGGGTGAGACCTAGTTGCTAATCTTGAGGCTCGAGTAAATTTATATATAGGGTAACCAGAGAGCTAAGGTCATAATTGTAGAAATTATTTAATATATATATATATATATACTAGCAGTATATCCCGGTGTTGCTCGAGTGTAATGAAAGCTTTAAAACTAATCCATGGTCCTGGAGCTCAAACTCAGAAGTTTCAAGCTTGCAGTTCTTACAATAGTGTAGAAAATCGATAATATATATATATATATATATATATATATATATATATAAAAGTCATGACGTTTGTGTGTGTGCCTGTTTATCTGTCTGTATGTCCTTTATACAAATCCACAATTTTTATCCGATTTTCACCAAACTTCACACAAATATTCTTTAGGCTGAGTCTGAGCTCCAGGACTATGGATTAGTTTTAAAGCTTTCATTACACCAGAGCAACGCCGGGCTATACTGCTAGTATATATATATATATATATATATATATATATTTTTTTTTTTTTTTTTTTTTTTCTACCTTTTTTCTAACTTTTTTCTCTCTCTTATTTTTTGTTTTTTTTTATTTCCATTTTGAAAGAAAGTAGGTCGTTGCTGAAGGGACGTAAAATCTCTCTTAGGGATTTTATGTCGAAATGTCCATTCAACATTTTTGAATTTTGAAAATTTATTTTACTATATATATATATATATATATATATATATATATATATATATATATAATCTAACTTATTTATAAATGGAACTGTCTGTGTGTGTGTCTGTGTATCCGTTACCTATAGACTCCGAAACGGCTGAACCGATTTTCTTGAAAATTTACACAGTTGTAGTATAAGCGTCTGCGAGTGTTTTTAGCTAGGTTTTGTGTCGAGGTACCCCCGATAAATATCGAAAATCTATAATCGACAAAATCGAGTTATAGAAGGATTGGTCCGATTTTAATCAAATTTGATACCCTCATAGACAAAGACGTAAGAAAACAATATTCAGAAGTTTCAATATTGCAGTTCTTACAATAGTGCAGAAAATCGATAATATATATATATATATATATATATATATATATATATATATATATATATATATAAGGCAACATGTTTGTGTGTGTGTGTGTGTCGGTTTATCTGCCGGTATGTCTGTATTTTTTCAGCCCTTTTAATTTAGTTTTTGCTTCGGGTTTGGCTCTAAGTAGGTATAATTGTAGTTCTTAGTCTCAGCCATGATACCATTTACTCAGAGGACTTATTTAGCCTTCAATATTCAGTTTACAACGAAAAAAACTTATTTGATATCGGTACCAGGAAATAAAAATTTGACTTACATCCATTCATTTTTCTTTCAGTCTACGGTTTCGCTTTAACTGGAAACAACTATTGCTTTTTAGTCTTTCGTCCCACCGTCCAAACATTCTGAGCTCCAAGACCATGGATTAGTTTTAAAGCTTTCATTACACTCAAGCAACTCCGGGCTATACTGCTAGTATATATATATATATATTACCCTCCTGTTAATATACTACATACTGCTGAAATGCTATTCATTTTGAGGATCTCGATTAAATCTAAAGGGGTATCTGCAATATAATCGATCCTGACTCAGCGGCCTGCCTTCACTCACTTTCTCACTGTGACGTGGCTTCTCTCTGTCTTTTCTACAAATATTTTCATGACAACTGCTCTGACGTTCTTTCATCCCTGGTTCCCCGACGACATGTATTCAATCGTGCTACTAGATTGCTATCAAGGTCCTACCTTTTTACCGTCAAAAGTGTTAAATGTAATCCCCTCTTCTGCTCTAACAGTTTCTTTTCTCGAGTTTGTGAAACTCCCATCCGTTTACTTGCTTCCCTGATAGCTACAATCTCTAAAAGCTTTAATGCAACGTCAATTGCCATATTTTATTTATTTGATTCTCATCCGTCTTTTATTCGACATCCCTTGTACCTCGTATTTTTCTCTCGCTGTAATGCTCTGCAAACCAGTAGCGCTCCTGTCTTGGGTAGGGTAAAATGATTATATCAAAAAATTCTTAAGATCATTAGTATTTATTGGTTGTAATTCTTTTATTATTTATAGCTGGTAATTTTTTTACGATAAAAATTAATTGCTGATATTTTCATTATAAATTGTATTTTTATACTTTCATTGTGTATGACCACAGTTTGAGGATTAAGTTTTTTCCCATAGCTTTAATTCTAACAGGTGCTACCACCCTGGGTCAGGGTGGATCTAGGAACAACCGAAATTAATTTGTGTCTATACGTTTCTGAAAGCATTTCTATCAGATGCATCGCTGCCAGATGTAGTTTATCGTCATACCTAGGATAGATTCAATATTTCGTAATTTTAATTATTATTCTTGTTTCAAGTCAATAAATTGTGCATTTATTGGCATTCAAAGAGTTAGCACCTTTTTGAACACTCTGTAAATTATCAGAAAGAATAAATATTCAAAGGTTTATTTAAATAATTATACAATATACATTCGGACTATTGTCCTCATCTTGTACTTATCACAACGTTTCGACCCTTGTACCCAACAGACTTTATCAGGTGTATATAGACTTGGGTAATATACAGAAAATCCCAAACAATATACATTCGGACTATTGTCCTCATCTTGTACTTATCACAACGTTTCGACCCTTGTACCCAACAGACTTTATCAGGTGTATATAGACTTGGGTAATATACAGAAAATCCCAAACAATATACATTCGGACTATTGTCCTCATCTTGTACTTATCACAACGTTTCGACCCTTGTACCCAACAGACTTTATCAGGTGTATATAGACTTGGGTAATATACAGAAAATCCCAAACAATATACATTCGGACTATTGTCCTCATCTTGTACTTATCACAACGTTTCGACCCTTGTACCCAACAGACTTTATCAGGTGTATATAGACTTGGGTAATATACAGAAAATCCCAAACTTATTTTGTTTAATTTCAAAATTTAAATTTTTAAAAGCCTGATGCTGAAGACTAATATATATATATATATATATATATATATATATATATATAATCATTTCGCCCCAAGCAAGACGTTTTACTGCCATTGTTTTGCATTGAGTTACATAGGAGGAACATTCTGATAAATAGTGACAGGTTATAGGGGGTATAATATTCTTCTTCTATGTGCCCTGTTCTTTCAGAACGTAGGCTATCATGGTTCGCTACGTCTCCCTATTCCTTGTGGCTCCTAGTATGTTTGTTCCCGTTACTCCTGTCAACCCCCGTTCCGTCAACCACCTGATCAGGCCCTGCAAATATGTTATCCGCTGTCTTCCTCTGTCTCTCTTTCCTTCTATCTGGCCAGTCAGTATCAGGTTCTCCAGGCTCTCCTTCCTCATTCCAGGAAAATCAGTTGTCTCTTCCTGATGCTCAGTATCAATTTCCTCTTTGTTGCCATTCTTTCTAACACCTCATCGTTGCTTGCATGCTCAGTCCATGATATCCGCAGCATCCTTCTGTAAAACCACATTTCCGCTGCTTCCAGTTTTGTCCTCATTTTCGATGATATTTTCCAGCATTCGCTGCCGTATTGAAGAACTGATATTACGTAGCCGTGCAGCAGTTTCCAGTGAGATTTTCCTGTGTGTTAGTATTTTGCTCAGCTTCTGGAACGCGTCCTTTGCCATGCCAATTCGCCTTCGGATCTCCGTGTTGCACTTTCCATCTTCAGTTAGGACACTTCCTAGGTATTTAAATTTTTCTACTTGCTTGATTCTGGTATCTCTCACATTTATTTGGCATTTTGGGTTGTACCTTTTGCTGATGACCATGCACTCAGTTTTCTTAAAATTTATTTGTAGTCCTTTTTTGTCGCTCTCCACCGCTACCTTCAGTATGAGGTCTTGTAGTTTCCTTTCCGTGTCCGCGATCAGCACTGTATCGTCTGCGTACCTTATGTTGTTCAAGTTGTACCTTATGTTGGTCTGCGTACCTTATGTTGTTATGTTGTCCTCCAACAACAAATCCTGGCGTGTCATCTAGGGTCCTCAAGATATTCTCGCTGTACAGGTTGAACAAATCCGGTGAAAAGACACATCCTTGTCTTACGCCTCTTTCTATCTTTGTAAATCTACTGAGATCGGCCGTTTGCTGCCAGTAGAGATTCTTGATTACTCTTATGCCTTTGCCGAAAATGTCGAGGCTGCCGAGCATTTCCATCAGTTCTTTGTGTCGTATCTTGTCGAAGGCCTTCGCATAGTCAATGAAACATAGGTACAAATCTTTCTTCATTTGTATTGCCCTTTCGGAGAGCATCCTAATCATGAATATGGCGTTCCTTATTCCAGTGTCTTTGACGAACCCGCACTGTTCCTGCCCTATCTCTGGCCTGGTTTTGCTTCTCGCTCTATTCATCAGGATTCTGACCATCAGTTTGGTAATGTGGCTCATTAAGCTGATAGTTTTGTGTAGGTCACACTCATTTGCGCCTGGTTTCTTCGGCAGTGCTATAAATATCGACTTGCATAGGTCGTCTGGTATTATTTCGCTGCTATAAATTTCGTTTATTATGACGGTAATTTTTTCTATGCCATATTCTTCTAAGGCTGTCAGCAACTCTATCACTATGCCATCTGGACCAGGTACTTTGTTTCTGTTCATTTTGTCCATTGCTGCTTCCACTTCGGATTTTAGTATTTCCGCTCCCGCCACCACCTTGTGTATTCTCGGTTGTTCTCGCTTATCGCAAAAAAAGATCCTTTATATATTCTTCCCATCGCTGGAGTATTTCCTCTTTCTCTAATATGATTGTTCCATCCTTGGATTTTATGCATCCTGTTGAGGAGCAGGTTTTTTGTCCTGTTAGTTCTCTTATCTCTTTATGCATCTCTGCTTTGTTGGTCCTGCTCAGTCTCTTCTGCACATTTGTTGTTGAGCCATTCCTCTTTGGCTTGTCTGCATTTGTTCCTTATCCCCTGTGGAGTTTCTTGTAATCTGCTCCATGTCTTGGCGTTATTTTTTTGTCTCCTTTGCATCATGTGGAGGATCTCTTCGGTCATCCACTCGTTTTTTCTTCTGCGTCTAATTTCCTTTGTGGCTATGTTATTTGCTTCTTTTAGTGACTCCCATTTTGAGTGCCCTTTTCCAATATGTTCTTCATATTTCTTTCTCACACTGTTATTGTATTCTTTCTGCAGGGTGAGGTCATTCTCTAGCGTGTCGTATTGTAGCCTTGGTGATGTGCTGGGCTTCTTCAGTCTTCGGCGTTTCCCTTTTAGTTTGCAGATGACTGGGACGTGGTCACTTCCGTAGTCGGCACCTGGGTATGTTTTGCATTGGACCACTGCGTTCCTGAATCTCTTGTTTATAGTTATATAATCTATTTGGTTCTTCGTGTCGCCACCCGGGCTTCTCCATGTCCATAAACGCCGTGGGTGTTCTTGGAACCAGGTGTTAGTAATAACCTGGTCATTGGCTGAGCACCACTGGACCCATTTATCTCTTCGTTCGTTGCGCTCCCCTAGTCCAAAGTTGCCGCTCGTGTCTCCTTCTCTATCTTTACCTACCTTGGCATTCAAGTCACCTATTATAATCCTAATTTCTTGGATTTTGCATTGGGCCTTGGCATTGTCCAGTGTTGAATAAAAAGTTTCTATCTCGTCCTCCGAACTCTGGGTTGTCGGCGCATAAACTACTATACTAGCTATATTGAATGGCCTTCCCCGCAGTTTGACCAAGAGGACTCTCTCTGAAAGCTGACAGTATCCAAGAACACATTCCTTCACTTGTTTGTTTAGTATTACGCCGACCCCTTTTTCGTTTTTTTTTCCTCCTGCATATATTATCCTGTGGGTATCGCTACTGAAATATCCACTATTAGGCCATCTGATTTCGCATATGCCTAGGATGTTTATGTGCAGTCTGTCCATCTCCTGCTTGACATTCTCTAGTTGCTCACCGTTGAGTCAGGACGTCAGGTATAATATTAACCTCAAATAAACTTGATCAAGAAAAACTCCTCGAAGCAACAGGTGTATATAGACTCGGGTAATATACAGAAATTCCCAAACAATATACATTCGGACTATCATTCAGCTGCAGAAAGTAATGGCAACCTACTACAGGAAAATCTTCTGCCCAGTTAGTCATGTCTCCTTTGAGACATGATCCCCCATGCGGGTATCCCATATGACTATTAATTAACTGAAGTGCTTGGAAAAGAAATTGCTCCTTACCGGACTGATATCGCCACCTGATTAATATTAAAATTGATAAAGTTTTTGAACTTCTGCCGTTAACATATCTTTGTTCATTTTGTCATTTGGCTTTTTGTAATAAAATTCGTTGCTGATGACCCGAGAAATTTCTTGTAGAGATGGCCATTCAATGAATTTGAATATCGGAATTTGTTTTATTTTTTATTATATATATATATATATATATATATATATATATATATATATATATATATATATATATATATATGTAGTAAAAAAATTTGCTTGAAGCATTGCGTAAAATAGTTGTATGTGTTATGTCTTGAAGCCTGTCACAATGTGTTGAATGAAATAAAGGAAGGTCGGGAGGTGTTTGTACGACCTGTTTATTATGATATTTCGAGACTATAATCTCATCATCAGAATGGCAGAGAAAACCTCAAAGTTTCATAGATGGACAGCTAAAAAGCACGATCACTCTGAGGTTTTCTCTGCCATTCTGATGATGAGATTATAGTCTCGAAATATCATAATAAACAGGTCGTACAAACACCTCCCGACCTTCCTTTATTTCATTCAACACATTGTGACAGCCTTCAAGACATAACACACACACACACACACACACACACACACACACACATATATATATATATATTTGTATGTGTGTGTGTTTATTATTCTTTTATTACCATAACTTAGCTTTTTAAAAAGCCAAAGTTTAATTTTTGTGTTTCTACTGAATAACACGCACGTGGTTATGCATACGTATAAAGACAAACCTTATGACGACCAAATCCGTTTGGTTGCAATTTCATTTTGATTCATCTCTTGTAAATCACAAGTGTAAATACGCACTGTGCCCATCCTACGAAAGGAATCAGCATAAATGAAATTAAGGTCACACTTATTAAACCGCTACAGACAATTACTGCTAAGCGTGTAATTTTGCAAAATATTTACAGTAAGTTCAAAATTCTAGTCAAAATCATATGGGCACGTCACTGAATCATCAGGGCTTGTGATGACAATCCTGCGAAGAGTCAAAAAATAATGGCAGGCTAGGAAGTTGAGTAACGACATCAAAGACAAAGGACGGCCATCGTTCCGCTGCTGGTGGACAAACAATTACCACTTACTAGGTGTTTGTGGGTGCAGTGGATATCGGCTCGGAAGTAGACATTTTAGGAAAGGTATTAATCCGTTTCTTCTCTCTGCTGCTATGGTTCAAAAAGCAGGACAGATTATGTTCTATAACCATGATTAGCAATCATACTGCTGCAGAAAGTAATAGCAACCTACTACAGGAAAATTTTCTGCCCAGTCAGTCGTCTCTTTTGAGACATGATCCCCCATGCGGGTATCCCGTATGACTATTAACTAACTGAAGTGCTTGGAAAAGCAATTTACCGGACTGATATCGCCACCTGCTAGATACTCAGACGAGCAAGTCCTCTTAACTGAGTGCTAACGGAGTCCTTGGACAGATATCGCTCCTTACAAGGTTCTAAGGCAGGCAATTGTTCTTTACTGGGTGCTTGGATATATATGCCTCTAACTAGTTGCTCGAACAAGCAATTGCTCTTTTACAAATTGTTTAGACATATATCACCGCTTAATAGGTGTTCGGACTGTCAATTTCTCTTTATTAGGTGCTTAGACTGATATCGCCTCTTATTATGTGCTCAGAAAGACAATTGTCTCTTACTGGATGCTGGAACAGACAATTACCTATTATTGTCTCCTCGGACAGGCATTTGCCACTTATTGGTTGTTGGATGAATATTTGACCTTTAGAGGGTGCTCAGACAGACATTGCCTCCATTATATATAACATTATTAAAAATAAAATATGACACTTAACTGAGTGATGTTATAGTTATCAAGTTGACTCCAGAGTTTCAATAGACAAATCTTTTTGTCATCGTTTGGTGTACTCCTCAGGAGGTTTTAGCAATATATATATATATATATATATATATATATATATATGTATGTTATGTCGTGAGTAAGAATAAATAACTCAACAACAGGAATAGGTTAATTGTTGTGTTCCGTGAAAATAGTATTTACAAAGGTTATTAGTATCCAATACAAGAATAAGGGTTAATCGTCTCAACCGTCGTAAGACGTAGTATGAGCAATGGGTACTTCCGGGTCGTCAGCGGAAGTCTACGACTGACTTGTCGATCGGCTGCTCGGCACACTCTCTACCCACGTAGATGCCACCATTACTTTACATAGTAATGGAATAGTCCATTATAGCCGAATAGGCGCGGGCGTCCCAACAATATATATATATATATATATATATATATATATATATATATATATATAACTTTCATCCAAAAGGAAAAGCAGGTAGGTAAATCTAAAAATCCCGATCCTAATTAATATTAAAATTGATCAAGTTTTTGAACTTCTGCCGGGAAAATATCTTTGTTCATTTTGTCATTTGGCGTTTTGTAATAAACTTCGTTGCTGATGACACGACAAATTTCTCGTAGAAATGGCCATTCAACGAATTTGAACATCGGAATTCGTTTTATTTTTTATTTCATATATATATATATATATTTGTATTTGAGTGTTTATTATGGTTTTATTAACATGACTTAGCTTTTGACAAAGCCAAAGATATAATCCTACGTCTATGACACAACTCGAAGTTTCATGCGTTATGCAATCACCATCTGTATATGTCAAACTGATGGTTTAATAAATTTGAATTTAAGTTCACTCGAAGTTAATTGAATTACGTTACTGTTCTTTTTAATGACTAGGTTAAAAATTGAAATATTCTAAAGTAACATGTAAATAAAAATCTAAAATTTAAACTTAAGCTATAAAATTAAAATTAACACCTGAATAATAATATTGAACATAAGTCCAGCCTCATATGTATATTTATTAATTCACGTTAATATATATATATACTAGCAGTATAGCCCGGCGTTGCTCGGGTGTAATGAAAGCTTTAAAACTAATCCATGGTCCTGGAGCTCAGACTCAGCCTAAAGAATATTTGTGTGAAGTTTGGTGAGAATCGGATAAAAATTGTGGATTTGTATAAAGAACATACAGACAAATAAACAGACGCACACACAAATATATTGCCTTTTATATATATATATATATATATATATATATATATATATATATATATATATATATATATAACGATTTGTACCCACAGAAATTACTAATGGCTTTAAAAAGAACAGACGTCATATTATTTAAACCCGAGGAACCTTTCGGCCAACTCTTATCAAGGGTTCACGTTGGCTTTAATTTTAAGAGAATTAAGGAAAAAGACAAGGCAAAATAAATTAAATTACTTACAATGCTGGGAGATGATGGAACTCGTTTTATGTGTTTTTTCAATAAATTTATTTTTAAACGAGTTCCAACGTCTCCCAGCATTGTAAGTAATTTAATTTATGTTGCCTTGTCTTTTTCCTTAATTCCCTTAAAATTAAAGCCAACGAGAACCCTTGATAAGAGTTGGCCGAAAGGTTCCTCTGGTTTAAATAATAATATGACGTCTGTTCTTTTTAAAGCCATTAGTAATTTCTGTGGGTACAAACCGTTATTTATATATTTACGTCGGCGGTACCCCGGAAAAATCATCGGCCAGATTAATCAGGTTGTAAGAGTATGGCATAGGGTGAATAATTTGAGAATCAGAAGATCTTTTCTCAAATCTTGTTTGTCTTGTGGTGTCGTGCCTTCTTATATTCAGAAGCGGTTAGCCAGAATTAAAGCCACTAATACCTCAGTTGAACATTCTTTAGTGAAGTATGAGCTTGATAAATTGTTTGATCGCTCAAATGGGTGCTTACGTTCTTTTCGTTCAAATTTGAACAAAATCAAAACAGAAATGAGCTTCTTTGATTATTTCCAGTTCTCTCGCTTTTTAGTTAATTGCAGGTTTCGGTTGGAAGAATCTGCAAATGGGAGAAATAATAAGTACCTAGAATACTTAATCACCAGACGGTTTGGTTCTGTGTCAGGTGATCTACACCGACACATTTTCAATTATTCCAATATTAATCTCACTGGTATTGAGCTTTCTGTTTTATCCCGTGGATTGGAATTTTGTATCCCTCCCTCTGCTGTTAATAAGGAACGGATTTTTTCTGAGTTTGAGTTGTTATACTCTCAAATCATCCATCATGTTCCTAAGTCCGTCGAGAAGTGTTCTGAGGTTAAAACACTGAATACTCTGCTCTAGGTTGCGAGAAAGATTCTCTCGACTGGCGCAGTATTCATTTTCAAACAATTAGAGCTTTACACTCGCGGGGTGACATATATATCACCAAGCCAGACAAGGGTGCCGGTGTTGTGATTTTGAATAGATCGGATTCTATTGCAAAGATGCATAATATATTGGATGATCCATCTAAATTTACAGTTATCGGTCCAGCCGATACTCACGATAACACCGGCAAAATAGAAGCCAAACTTCAACGTTGGCTGTTGTCCAAGTATAAGGACAAATTAATTTCTAAGGACATCTATAGTAGGATCAAACCCGTGGGCTCGCAACGCCCTAGAATGTATGGCCTTCCAAAAGTTCATAAAGACGGAGTACCACTCAGACCTATTTTGTCTATGGTGGGCTTCGCACAACATGAGTTGGCTAAGTGGTTGGCTGAGATTCTCCAATCTGTGTCTCTTGCTCTGTCTGCGTACAATGTCATCGACTCCTTCAGATTTTCTAGTTTCCTTAGAAACTTAGATTTTTCATCTAGGGATAAATTTATGGTCTCCTTTGACATTGTCAGTTTGTACACAAATGTTCCATTAAACGACACTATTAACATTTGTGTAGACATGTTATATAGAGGGAGTTTAGGTGCCGCGGCAATTCCCGAGGAGTTATTCCTGGAATGTATGCGATTGGCAACTGAGGGGGTCGAATTTAGCTTTGACGGGACAATGTTTGCGCAGACGGACGGTGTTGCTATGGGTAGTCCTTTGGGTCCTGTCCTTGCGAATATTTTCGTGGGATTTCATGAGTGTCTGCTATTTAAGAGGGTAGCTGAACCTTTGATATATCAGCGATATGTTGATGATACCTTCTCTTTATTTGACAGCGCCATTGATGCTGAACATTTTTTAGTTCAGCTAAATTCTTTACATGCTTCCCTTCAGTTTACCATGGAGATTGAAAGGGATGGATGTCTCCCATTTTTAGATGTCCTTGTTCAGCGGCGGGACGGTGCTTTCGTGACTTCTGTTTTTCGCAAACCAACTTTCACAGGTTTGTATACTAATTGGAAATCGTTTGTCCCTAAGTCTCGTAAACTGGGTCTGATACAAACCTTGGTTCACCGTGCCTTGAATATTTGTTCTCCTGGATGTTTAGAAACCGAATTAATTTGCTTGCAGGAGATTTTCGAAGGCAACGGGTACCCGGTTAATGTGGTAAAACGGGTAATTGATCGTAAAATCAAACGTTATAAAGAACCTAAGGTTGAAGGACCTAGCCGCTGTCCCTTGTATCTGAAAATACGCTGGCTTGGTAGAAGATGTCAAAATGTAGCCGACAAAGTTTCGGCATGTGTTTCGTCCTGTTATTTTGCGGTTCATTTACGTGTTGTTTTTCAGACTAGACCTGTGTTTCCTTCCTTCAGTAAAGATAAGTTGTCCTATTTTCGAAAAAGTTTCATTGTTTACAAATTTAAATGCTGTTGTGATGCGGTATACATAGGACGTACCTATCTGAGGTTGGAGACGCGGGTTTCACAACACGTCCCCGCTAATATACATTCCAGTGGCTCTCTCAGACCTATAAGAACAACACAATCTGTTCTGGATTCCGCTATTGGCCGACATCTTTTGGACAATCAAGTGTGTGCCTCAGCATATGAGGACAGCTGGTTTACTGTCTTGCATAGCGCTCGGTCTACACATCATCTACATATTTTGGAAGCAATTTGCTTGAAAATTCAACAGCCGAGCCTGTGCAGACAGAAAGAGCGGTTTTTCCCCTCCTTACAATTGCTGGTGAGTCTGTGAGTGTAACATTTTTTCACTTTTAAACACTCTTGTGGAATTACATGTGTACACCCACCTTACATTTTATGTGTTTTTTCAATAAATTTATTTTTAAACGAGTTCCATCGTCTCCCAGCATTGTAAGTAATTTAATTTATTTTGCCTTGTCCTTTTCCTTAATTCCCTTAAAATTAAAGCCAACGAGAACCCTTGAAAAGAGTTGGCCGAAAGGTTCCTCGGGTTTAAATAATATATATATATATATATATAATCGATTTTCTGGGCTATTGTAAGAACTGCAACTTTGAAACTTCTGAACATCGTTTCTTATGTCTTTGTCTATGAGTGTATCAAATTTGATTAAAATCGGACCACTCCTTCTATAACCTGATTTTTCGTTTATCGATTTTCGGTATTTATTGGGGGTACCTCGACACAAAATCTAACTAAGAACACTCGCAGACGCTTATATTACAACTGTGTAAATTTTCAAGAAAATCGGTTCAGCCGTTTCGGAGACTATAGGTAACATACGCACACACACACAGACACCTACACATACACACAAAGTTCCATTTATAAATAAGTTTATATATATATATATATATGTTTATCACTTCCTTTTTCTCGCTCATATATTCTTTGAACATTGTTTTTTCAAAACGTTCGCAATCATATTTCTAAACGACTTCAACCTTTTTTTGTTTAAAAAGAATAATGGCATATTTTTGCCTTATTTTTGTCTTTATATATTATTTGATGCACCATTCACTATAATTGTTAAATTGTTTACCCATAGCCTTTTCCTTAAACAAATTCTTAAAGCCTTCTTTCCTCATAAAATACCCTCCAAATTTCTATATAGTAGCAGAAGATCAACTGTGTTAGAAATTGAACAGTGGACGCTAGGTCACTGGCCCAACCCTGTACACACTTACAGTAGATAATATTTTTTTGTGCTATATTTATTTTACTTGAAGTACTTAAATTTTTATTACCCAGTGAAAGGTGAACAGAAATATAGATTTTTACGGATTGATTTACAATAGGTTTCTAATTATATCTCAGTAGCAATTGCGATCTAAAATATGGATAGTTGGTTAATACGTAAAACTGAAATCATAATATTAAAACGTGCCTAATGCAGGGTTAGCATGGCTAGAATAACAAAAATAGTCTTCGACAATTGGCACAAAGGGAAAAATAATCACAAAAGAATTGGCATCTCTCAAGAGGAACCAAATTTAACTTCGAAACAAAGACTATTTCGAGGGAAGGTCTAAGAAACAAAGAGGGGAAAGGAAAATGAGAGAGTGGTAAAAAGGATAAAAAAAGAGAGTCTGGATAGAGGAGAGACAAATGTGAGGAGAAAGAAAAAGAATAAATTGGAAGTGGGTAGTGAGAGAAAGAGAACAATGCAAATGGTATTGAAGTAAAAAATGCATTTTAAGTTTTCAATTTCTGATATTGATTATATATATTGTTGGCGATTTTTGAAGAATATATATCATCTAAAAGAAAGAAAGAAAGAAAGAAAGAAAGAAAGAAAGAAAGAAAGAAAGAAAGAAAAAGGAAAGAAAACCATAAATAATGATAAAAAGATAAAGAAGGAAAAAAGTAAAATGTTAAATAAGATAAAAAAGAAAGAAATGTTTAAGTAGACACAAAAAGAAAGAAAAAATGATTAAAATAAAGAAAGAAATGATAAACGAGACACAAAAGAAAGAAAGACAACGATAAATAATGATAAAAAGATAAAGAAGGAAAAAAGTAAAATGTTAAATAAGATAAAAAAGAAAGAAAGAAAATGATTAAGATAAAGAAAGAAAGAAATAATAAATTAGACACACAAAAAAGTACGAACGGAATAAAATGAAAGTGAGATAAAAGAAAAGAAAGGAAAAGAGAGGTAAGAAAGGAAAATGATGAATAAGGTAAAGAAAGAAAAAAATAATAAATTAGACACGGAAAAAGAAAGAAAGGAATAGAATGAGAGTGAGATAAAAGAAAAGGCAAGGAAAAGAGAGGTAAGAAAGAAAAATGAAGAAAGGAAAGAGAAAAAGATTCGAAAGAAAAATGAAAGGTCGAAAGGTTGAAAGAAATACACGACAAAGCAAGAATAAACGAAGAAAATAGAGAAAAATAAGAAATGATGGGTGGGGTGAAAGAAAAAAAACGAAGTAAATAAAAGATATAAAAGAATGAGAAATTAATAGAAAAAAAGAATGAATGAAGGGGAAATAGATAAAGAAATAAAGATTCTCTGAACTGAATTCAAATTCGAATTTGCTGTTCGGAGCATGTCTTTCTTTGTTATAATACGTTTGTATTTTGTTCATATCAGCAAGCTTCGTCCATTTTAATCTGTCTGTCCATCTGTCTGTCTGTCTGTCTGTCTCGGTTTCTATCTATCAAAATCTGCCACACAATGTGTCTGCCTCAATCAACAGAGCTAGCTTATATCCTCCCGGTCTGATTCGATTCTAATCTGAATCTATTGACATCTATTGATACTTATCTATAAACTGATTTCCTTTTAAATCTACACTGACGTGCCAAATGTTATGAGTTGGCAGTTTGTCAAAGTAATGACAGAGGGTGTCACGAAAATCCATAGGTTTTATCAAAATTTTCAATCTTTTATTCTGCAGATATTTGTGATATGTTGAACTATATGTGCGTGAATTGAGCAAGATTCTGACAAATATCAAGTAAACCTACGAGTGGGTTTGGTGCATGTGTGTCCACTGTAAGAATGTAATGTTGTTTGTTAGTGTTGGAGATAAAATCTCCCAAACGACATAAGAATTCATAAACAACATTATTTTTTACATAGGGAAGATTTTTGAGGTGATGAATTATTTCTAAGAATTAGATTGGGCGTTTGTAATTTTTTATAATTGCTGAAAAATCTAAGGAATTTGATAGTATCTATAAATTTGTATACTGTCAGATTATAGTTTTAATAACGTTTTTTTATATCTCGTTTATAATTACAATACATCAATGGAATAATTCATTTTTTTATATCTTGTTGGTTTGTTATACTTTCACGGCTTCTGCTCCGATGAACATAGATCACTGGTGCCCCCTAGGTACGAATTTACACGAGATACTAGATTAGCAACTAGGTCCCACCCTTTTACAGTAAAACAGATAAGATGTAACCGTAATTTCTACTCCAACAGCTTCTTTTCTTTCGCTTCCTGCCTGTGGAATTCCCTTCCACATGTCTGCTTTCCCGACAGCTACAATCTCCAGGAGTTTAAATGTAAGGTCAATAGACACCTCCTATCACACTAACTTGCACCTATTCTCCCAACACTCTCACCATCTACCCAACCCTCATTCTCGGTATCCTTACCCGCCTATCACCCTCCTTCTGACACTTCCTATATCTAATCATCCTTTCTCACCACTTTCCCCTCTATGTAACCCCCTGCGCAATAGTGGCAGTGAAATGACTTGCTCGGGGTGAAACGATTATAAAAAAAATGTATGTGGGGTCTCGCCTTTTTTCCAGGATAATAGACTAGTCTGGAGTATACATATCATTTATCCATCACACCCAATGGTGCATAGGGCAGCAACGTTTTGTTGCTGTAACAAACTGTTTTTTTACGAGGCAGAGTTGTTAGCGCTGCGCCCAACCTCCAAACCTGGAGGACCAGTGAACCATTCTTGGTCCTTACGTTTACAGCACCTGGTATTCCAAATGGTCACCCATTTAAGTACTGAATAGGATCGATGTTGCTTAACTTCGGTGATCGGACGGGAACCGGTGCATTCAACACGATATAGCCGTATACATATACTCCTGCCAGAGAAGAAAGACGTCAGAAAACGTCAAATCCGAGAGATACCGAGCGATACCGAAAGATACCGAGGTTTCACGGAGAATACAGCGTCAGTAGTTCATAGTAGCTCTGAGCTCCACCCAGCGAGAATAATTATCACACAGCACCCGTCAGCTTCCGACGTGGACATACTAAACCAACTATGGCTTCAATTCAGAGATTTGTATATATCCTTCCTACTAACCGTATTCCTACTTATTTTTCTATCTCAATTTATGGTTGTTGTTCCTTTATTTTGTGCGGTTCCTATTCCCGGGATCCACAACAGAATATGTCCAAAGAGGAAAATATATTTGGCTAATTCCAGCATTCCCTAGCTTGCTGGAACCAACTTAAGTCATTTGATATCAATTACAACAGTCAGATTGAATTTATATATGTGTGTATGTTTTATAAACGCTTCATTATACGATCACCTATGGAAAAATTTACTCTATTTAATGCTGGCTGCTTTCTTTTTGTTACAACGGCTTCCAGAATTTAAAGTATTTTTTTTGCATCAAGCTATACATATTTTTGATTTCAGCTATTAAAACTTGTCTTATTTTAATATTATTTTGGTTATTCTTGATATGTTGATCTATATGTGTAAGAATTTGCATTAAACTTTTACAAATGACAGTCAGTCAGTTAAGTGCCGTACGTGAAACACGCTTGGCGATCATGTCTCGAAAGAGACATGACTGACTGGGCAGAGGATTATCCCGCAGTAGGTTGCCATTGCTTTCTGCGATAGACTGGTTGCCAGCCAAGGCTATAGAACCCAATCTGTCCTGTTATTTGACTCATAGCTAGAAGGGGAAGAGCTGTATCATATTATTATGTAGTAATTAGTGGGGGATCAGTTTATTACTTCATAACAATATAAAACTGATCCCCCCCTTTATACCCAGTAGAAGTTTTATTTATATTTCTATTACATACAGTCAGTCAGTTAAGTGCCATACGTGAAACACGCTTGGGCGATCATGTCTCGAAAGAGACATGACTGACTGGGCAGAGGATTAGCCCACAGTAGGTTGCCATTGCTTTCTGCGGTAGACTGGTTGCCAGTCAAGTCTATAGAACCCAATCTGTCCTGATATTTAACCCATAACTGAAAGGAATAGACGGATTAATACCTTTCCCAAGGGTATTTGCGCGTAAGTGAATGCAATGAATTCAATTGGAATTCGAACTCGGCTTCCCGATTTTTCGTTCCGAGCCACTGCACCACAACAAATAACAAGTCAGCCTATAAAAAGTGTGGTTCTTATTTGACTAGTGTAAGAATGTAATGTTGTTTGTTAGTGTTGGAGATAAAATTTTCCAAAAGACATAAGAATTCATAAACAACATTATTTTAACAAAACGTGTATTTTTGAAGTGTTGTGGAGTAGTTTTCGCACTGAAGGTTATAATCGTGCTATGTCGGTTGCTAATCGACTTAACGCACCCAAAATGTTAGGAACTTGGTAATCTTCCACAGAAAGCTGAGTCCTTAGTATTCGGCTAACTAACGACTAATATCAACAGCCTAGTAGTTCTACTGAACTCCAGTAGAACTCTAAAGAACTCCTATGAACTTCCAAAAACTTCTCGAGTTAACTTCCTGTTAACTCTTATTAATATAGGAGGGAGAGTCCATTATCTGAGGAATAGGTGTGTTTCCCCATAACATGAAGTGATGAATTATTTCTGAGAATGGGGTTGCAGACAGCATATAATAATTATTTTCTTCTTTTCTTGTGTATTTTCTTCGTATTTCCTTGTGTTTTTCACTGAAAATATTCATGACTGTCGATTTTTGTGCGTTTTTAAAGACCAAGTGGTGTTGCGATTACGCCAATATGTTTTTTCAAAATTTTTTTCAAACATATGTTTTTTCAAACATTTTTTCAAACATATGTTTTTTCAAACATTTTTTCAAACATATGTTTTTTCAAACATTCTCTTTGCATCATCACAGCCGCTATACCCTCATCCACTATTCCCGGTTGTCTATCGTATTTAGCAACACAATATTTGACTCGTGGTGATATAGTGTTCTCATTATTTAAATGTCATTTATATTCCTAACGAATTTCACAAACCATAGTTGTCCATTTTATCTTATCATACGATTATGTCTGTTCAATGACACGGTATAAAATGCGACAGGAACTGATCCAGAGAATGAACTCACGTTCTCTAAAAACCTGATAAGATTAAAGAAAACGTGGTATAATGATTAGCAAGCCTGTTTTGCTAAAACAGTTACGACTGATTAGTGAGTCCAACCCGCACTAGGTACCTCTAACTTTCGGCCTTATTTCGTCACAAAACCAATTAGAGAATATGATGCTATAGAAATCTATACCAGTAGTTATATAATTATAACTTTTCTATCTATTAAGTTACAATTATTCGACCGTGCATGGAACATTGTTGCCATATCTGGTCAGGCGCCCCTGCTGTTCGTCATAGTGTTCTCCACAGGCTCCAAAGGCGAATCTGTAATGTGTCTCGAGAGAGACAGGACTGACTGGGCAGAAGATTATCCTGCAGTTGGTTGCCATTGCTTTCTGCGTTAGACTGGTTGCCAACCAAGGCTATTCAGTTTATTCTACAAATATTTTCATGACTTCTGCTCTGATGAACTTAAGTCACTGGTGACCCCGCCACAAGAATTTACTCGTGCAACCAGACTGGCAACTGGGTCCCACCCATTTACAGTTAGATCAAAAAATGCAGCCGAAAATTCTACTCCATCAGCTTCATTTCTCGCACTTCCCGCCTATGGAACTCGCTTCCATATACTTGCTTTCCTGACGGCTACAACCTCCAGGAATTTAAATGCAATATCAATACTCACCTCTTAACCACTTGACTCTAGTTCTTTCTACACCAACATGTAGATCCTTTCTTTCTCTCCACCTTTGCAACTGTCATCACACCGGTATTCCCATCCTTCTCTTGCTCCTTTCTAACTAGTTTGTCTTTCTCTTTACTCTCCTCTTATCTAATCTTTTTACTGTTATGTAGCCCCCTGCACATCAGTGGCGTTACCGCCTTGCTTGGGATAAAACGATTTAAAAGAAAAAGAAGTATTGGTCAAGTAACATTACAGATTTGGTTCTATAGCCCTGGTTGAAAACTAGTAAGAATATTGTGGATAACTATATTTTCTACGACTTGTAGAAACACAACATATGGAAGAAAAGGGTCCTAAGTTTGTTACCACAAGTTTCATAAAAATTATTTTGATCCTCTAACATTTCAGAAAATTTATATTGTCTACTAAACCAAGGGCATTTCTTCATAGACGTTCCATATAAAGATTTTTCGGTACATGAGGTAATACTGTTACAGCTTCAATCATGTATGGGAAAAGCTTCTATCTCCTTCTATGTCCTTGTCACAGGTGTTTTCTCGTGAAACTAGACAGGCAACTGGGTCCCACCCATTTACAGTTGGATCAAACAAATGCAGCCGACAATTCTACTCCATCAGCTTCTTATCTAGCACTTCCCGCCTGTGGAACTCGCTTCCTTATTCTTGCTTTCCTGAAGGCTACAACCTCCAGGAATTTAAATGCAATGTCAATATCCATCTCTTATCCACTTGACTCTAATTCTTTCTACATCATCCAGTATATTTTGCTCTTTTCCTTTCTCTCTAACTTCACAACTGTCTTCACACCTGTGTTCCCATCCTTCCCTTTCTCTGACACGCTCTGTAACTGGTTCATCTTTCTCTTTACTCTCCTCCTATCTAAACATTTACTTGTATGTAGCCCCCTGCACATCAGTGGCGGTACCACCTTGCTTGGGGTGAAATGATAACAAAAAAGAAATATGTCAACGTTGCTGACCAATTCCAAGAGATCTTTATGGCGTAACTAACAGTATAGCTCGGCGTTGCTCGGGTGTAATGAAAGCTTTAAAACTAATCCATGGTCCTGGAGCTCAGATTCTTTGGATGTTGGCAAGAAAGACTAAAGAGCAATTGTTGTTTCCAGTTAAAGCGAAACCGTAGACTGAAAGAAAAATGAATGAATGTAAGTCAAATTTTGATTTCCTGGTATCGATATCAAATAAGTTTTTTTCGTCGTAAACTGAATTTTGCAGGCTAAATAAGTCCTCTGAGTAAATAGTATCATGGCTGAGACTAAGAACTACAATTATACCTGCTTAGAGCCAAACCCGAAGCAAAAACTAGAATAAAATGGATGTAAGTCAAATTTTGAAGTTTGGTGAGAATCGGATAAAAGTTGTGGATTTGTATAAAGGACATATATACAGATCAACAGACTCACACACAAACATCTTGCCTTATATATATATATATATATATATATATATATATATATATATATTAACGATTTTCTGCACTATTGTAAGAACTGCAACCTTGAAACTTCTGAATATCGTTTCTTATGTCTTTGTCTATGAGTCTATCAAATTTGATTAAAATCGGATCACTCCTTATATAACCCGATATTTTCGATTATCGATATTCGATATTTATCGGGGTTACCTCGACACAAAATCCAGCTAAGAACACTCGCAGACACTTATAGTACAACTGTGTAAACTTTCAAGAAAATCGGTTCAGCCGTTTCGGAGTCTATAGGTAACGGATATATACACACAGACACACACACACAGACAAAGTTCCATTTATAAATAAGTTTAGATAGATTTATCGACCACCTTTGTATAATCAATAAAACACAGGTGCAAGTCCTTCTGCATCTGTATTCCTATTTTTGATAACATTCTGAGCGTTCGTTTTTACAGCGGCTTTGACGAACCTGCAACGTTCTTGTCCTATTTCTGGTCTGATTCTGCTGCACGCCTTATTCATTTGAATTCGGATAAGATTTACAATATGCCAGAGTTCACATTCGTTTGCACGAGGATTCTTAGGCAGTTCTATTGTTATATTGTGTGTAACAGAAATAGTTGAGTAAATAATCACAAACAACGGAAATAAAGTAAATTAAATATATTACCGGAAAATAGTATGTATAACAGAGTTGTTAGTAGAGTACAGGAACAAGGGTTTAGTAACAGGTATCGTAGTAAGACATAGAGTCCGTGTATCGTACACTTCCGGTTCGCTACCGGAAATACTCGACTGACTTAGTATCGAGCTGAACATTCAACCAGAACACTGAACAGTCAACGCTCACCCGAGGTCTTTCCAATACCACTTTATGTAGTGATAAGAACAGTCCATTATTAGCACGCACAAACGTGGAGAGCGCCCTAACATCTATGAAAATAGATCTACCTAGGTCTTCTGGTATATCACCACTGTTGTAGATTTCATTCATAATTTCTGTAATCTTGTTTATACCGAAATCATCTCAGTCTACCAACATCTCTAGTACAATCTCGCCTGACCATAATGCTGTGCTTCTCTTCTGATTTATTCAATACTGATTCCATTTCAGATTTTAATGTTTCCGGCCCGTCGATATTTCTGTGCATTGCTGGTTGTTTTCTAATGTCATGGAAGTGTTCACTGCTATATTTATTCTATTTCTGAAGTATTGTTTTCTCTAATATCAGTGTTTCGTCTTTGGATTTTATTCATCCTGCTGATGAGATCGAATCTAAAAAGTATATAGATGCAAGGCATTCTAGAAAGCTAACTTTTAACCAACCTTCATAGCTGAAGCTAAACTTCAGCAGAGGAAAACATTCCCCCCCTTTTAGCTTCACGTTTTCCACTGACATTTAAGGGGGACTATATCGAATCAATGTCTACGGCAAAATCGTGTTGAATACACCGGTTCCCGTCCGATCACAGAAGTTAAGCAACATCGAGCCTGGTCAGTACTTAAATGGGTGACCATTTGGGAATACCAGGTGCTGTAAACGTAAAGACAAAAAATGGTCCACCGGTCCTCCAGTTTGGGGGTTGGGTGCAGGGCGAACAACCCTGCCCTGTAAAAAAAACAGTTTGTTACAGAAACAGCAACAAAAAGTTGCTGCCCCTCTGCACCATCTGGATATGATGGATAAATGATGATGATATCAAATCAATTGCTTAGTCTACTGCGACGGGTTCGAATTCCCGTCAAATTCATTTCATTCCCTTACAACCCTGATTGGCAACAGCTCTACTGCAGAAAGTAATGGCAAGAGAGAATATTTTGCCTAATCAGTCATATATCGTAACAGACTTGGTCGCCTAAGCGTGTATCACGTATGGCACTTAACTGACTGATATTATTATAATGTAAGTTTAGTGTAGTTTAAACTGTTTTTATTCATGAAACGTGAAAAAAAAGTTAACAGAGGAAATCATTTTTAGTCCTTATTTGAAAAACCTGGAAAATGACACAGGCTGTTTAAAAGAATCAAGATCTGATATCGTCAAACCAATTTGAAATTCGCGTTCCGTGCACTCAAATCACCTATAGAACTAAAAATGATTCAATCATATACGTGTTCCCTTGTGCAATTATTGCAACCATGTCATCACGAAAAAATTAGTTTAAAAATCATCCAAGCTACAAACTTGTTGTGATAAATGCGTTTTCTCAATTCAATGGAACTGCTGCATAGTGTAGTCCGAAGCGGATGTTTACTCGGTCACTATAATTTTAACACTTTTAAGTCTAGGGCCAAACGTTATCTATCCTACATATCCTCATAGTATGCACCTTTTGTTCCCCACCACTGTATGCTCTAGCAACAACCTCTATCAAGAGTGGCTCTTGGGCTTTTTGCTGGGTTGGCACTTAACTGAACTGAGCACAAGGAAAGTTGTTTCATTGTCTTTTACCTGATCATTTTTGTCGTTAAAATCTATCTAATCTACCATTCGTCCGTGCATTGAGTACTGTTGCCATATCTGTTCAGGTGTTCCTGATATTCATCCCGAGGCTCTTGACAAAATCCAAAGAACGATCTGCAATGTGATCGGTTCTGATCAGGCATCTCGGCTTCAGTCAATTTCTCACCAACATGACTTCCATCTGTGTTTTTTTTTTTTTGCAAAGATTTTCAAGGTGACTGCTCTGACAATGTGCGTTGTGGTGCATTGGATATCAGCTCGGAACGAGAAATCAGGGAGCTGAGTTCGAATTCCAGATTGAATTCAGGGCATTCACTTACGCACAAATACCATTAGGAAAGGTATTAATCCATCTCTTCCCTCTAGTTATGGGTTAAATAACAGGACAGATTGGGTTCTATAGCCTTAGATGGCAACCAGTCTACCGCAGAAAGGCAATGGCAACCTACTGCAGGATAATCTTCTGCCCAGTCAGTCATGTCTCTTTCGAGACATGATCGCCCAAAGCATGTATCACATATGGCACTTAAATGACCGACTGAAAATAATAGTTGGAAACATAAACTGGGCATAAATGGGTTATCGGTTTTCTATTCTTATAAAGTAATAAACTGATCCCCCTAACTACACTTAATATAATAATGTAAGATAATCTATCTCTTCTCTCTCCAGCTATGAGTTAAACGGCAG